>SSBO01000012.1:10664214-10675447 GCA_005281725.1 Wuchereria bancrofti | reverse complement strand
CTGTGGAAAAATTTTATGAAAAATCTATAAAATTTAAAAAATTTTTCAATTTACCATTTTTTTTGGGGAAAAATTTGTTCATATTTTTATTTAAAAATAAAAACATTTGATACTAAATCGCTTTTTTTCCTTTTTTTTTTTAAGCAAAAATGTAAATAAATTATTATTCGTAAGATACTTAAAAAGAAAAAATCTTTTCTTTACTTTTGCTATTTTGTTTAGCAATAAATCTCGAATCTTAACTTTTCTTATCAACTAAATGCTATATTATCTATTATAATTTTCAATGTATTATCACTAAAATAATTGAAATATTCAATGACATACCACTAAAAAAAAAAATTAATTAAGCATAATAAAAATTGCTTTTCGCGGAAGGAAAGGGGAGGAAAGAAAAGGAGGAGTGTAAATAAATAAATAAAGCGTGATATGCGGATGAGGTAGATGATGGATGATTGTTTCAATGAATTTAAAACTGAAATTGAAATCTTGAATGAAGAGCAATAGATAAGTGAGGAAAAGAGAGGAATGAGAATATTCCATTCAAAATAATCATTTTACTATACAATGATAAAAGAAGAAATGAATGTAACAACATTTCAACAGACTCTTACATTTATTTCTATTTTGTTTATCAAAATAGCATTAACACTTTAACGTATGAGAATGTAATAATAGAATACATTTCATTATCAATTGATATTGTTGGATGATAACTGAATAAAATAAGAATATGTTATTAAATTTTAATTTTTTTTAAAAACGAAAAAAAATTTTAAATTATTAACTAACTTTTATTATATTATAATGAACAATTTTAACTAAAATGAAACCACATTTTGTAATTTTTTTCCTTTTTTTTTGTTCTATTTAATAATATAGTATAAATTAGGAAAAATTTTTGTTTTATAATTAATGGCTGGATAAAATTTGAAACGAAAAATTATTTATCCCAAATTTTTGCAAAAGATCTAACTTTTGCTACTTTATTAATTTGAAGCAAAAAAAAGAAAAAAAAACCATTGCCGTACTATTTTGCTAAATTTATCGCAGGAATTAGACATGTAGCAATGGAAATTGATGAATGATGAGTACACTTTCAGAAATTTTGAACAAAACTCGAATAATATTAGTCAGAGAGAGAAAGAGAATGCGGAAAAGAGAGAGAAAAGAAAGAAAACGGATGGAGAGAGGGATAAATGAAATAAACTGACAAAGACGAAAAAAGACAAGTATTTTTGAGATTTTTAAAAAGAGACAAGGAGAAAAAGAAAAAAACTAATTTCTACATGACAAGTTTGTTAATGAAACGAAAAGGCATGATTAAAGAAAAGAAGACAAAAGAAGGAAAAAGTAATGAAAAGTCAAAGTATTATTGAATTTAACAACTATGGAAAAGAAAATAAAACTTAAATATTAAAATGTTGGTAATAACAATTTTCAATTAATTTTTTTTCGACAAAAAGCATAGCAAAAAAAAAAAATTGATGAATTTTTTTTTTCTTAATAAAAGTTAACAACATAAATGATTTAGTTCAGTTAGATAGGAAAGGAAAAAGTTGTGAGTGTGAAGTGATTACCGATTATAAAATGATTGCTGACTTTTTTCCTCATATTTGATTGAATAGAATGAAATTACAAAGAGAGAGAGATAGATGGAAAGAGAGAGGGAGAGAGAGAAGGGGCAGATACTAACCTACCTACCTACCTACCTACCTACCTACCTATCTACCTATCTATCTATCTATCTATCTATCTATCTATCTATCTATCTATCTATCTATCTATCTATCTATCTATCTATCTATCTATCTATCTATCTATCTATCTATCTATCTATCTATCTATCTATCTATCTATCTATCTATCTATCTATCTATCTATCTATCTGTCTGTCTGTCTGTCTGTCTGTCTATTCTATCTATCTATCTGTCTGTCTATCTATTCTATCTATCTATCTGTCTGTCTATCTATCTATCTATCTGTCTATCTATTCTATCTATCTATCTATCTGTCTGTCTATCTGTTCTATCTATCTATCTATCTATCTATCTATCTATCTGTCTGTCTATCTATTCTATCTATCTATGTATCAATTCAATCATATGTTGATAGAATGAAAAGAGAATGATGACAAATGGGAACAAAGAAAGAAGGAAGAGGAAAGAGATAAGTGCCGATTTTATTCATACCTGAATAGATTGAAAAAGTAAATTAAACCATATGATATTGTTGCCATCGTTATTGTGGTTTCTTTTCTTTTTCTTCTACTTTTTTTTTTCTTCATTTACATATATCAAGTGAATTCTTTTTTTGAGAGAGAAGAAAAAAGTTTACAAACAAAATCTGCATGGATCAAGTAATAGTTGCATTTGATGATAGTACTGCAAGAAATACACCACATATCAGTCAATAATGGTATTTCAACAATATTACACAAAATATTATTTCTCAATCAATCAATCAATCATTGCGGTAATGTATTTCAACACTAATTTGTTGCAAAATTTAACCCTTTGTTATGCAGTTTCAACTGGATTACTTAAATGTCATAACAATGATTTTTTATGAAAAAATAACAATAATTGACAATTAATAATTAATCAATGAATAATAATAACAATAATAATAATAATAATAATAATACCTTAAAACATTAAGCTTATTTCTATTGTTAGCCATTTATCTCTCTGTCTATAAAGAAGGAAAATAATCCACCTAAATAATCATTTCATTGTAATTATAAAAGTCTCAAAAAATGATTAGTAGATGACGAAGAAAAGTTGAAAAAAAAATTGTGTTATTCCAAAAAGACAAAATTATTATTGTTATCATTTTTTCCTTCGTTCTATTTTAAAGTCTATTTTAATAAAATTTTACTTTTATCAAATAGTTAGTGGAATGTTTTAGCTTAATCTTTCACTTCCCCTAATTTCACCATTATATTTCTCAAATTAATACAAACATGGATCGGAGAATTTTCGTAATACGAATTCACAACACTTTAGCACTTATTTTATTGATATGAAAATATGAATAATGATATCTTAGAGAAATAGCATATGAATTGTACATATTTGTTAAATTCAAATATAAGAGATTAATATTTTAACACTGGAATAAAAATTTTTCCTATCTATTAGAAGTATATAACATGAAAATACCGATGAGTAAAAAATATTTGTTAAAAGAATAAATAATTCTGAAAATTTTCAAAGAAGCAAAAAAAAACAGAAGAAAGAACTGTCAAAATTGAAATAAAAATGACGAAAAATAAACAAATGCTAAAAATAGCATACGGAAATATTTATTCGTTTGCAAAAAGAAAAAAGAAAAATATAAATTAAAAAAAGAAAAAAAGAAGGAAATTTATTAGATGAGTTGACTAAAACGAAATTTTGAAAAAGAATTTATTGTTGTAAAAAAAATATATATATTTATTGAGAACATTTACGATAAAGATGGTACCACAAAAACGACATCGTAGTATCACCGTAATTTGTTATTTGTTTACTACACAATGCTCAAATTGGCATAAATTGAAAAAGGATTTACAATTCTGTTGCACATAGCGTAATGTTTTTTTCGGTTTTTAATTTAAAGGAATAAACAAAGGAATAAAAATTTGGATAAAAAAATAAAGGAAGGAAATGTTTTCTCGTTTCTTTTTTCATTGAATTTATGAGATTTCAAAATTTTTCGTGATGAGATTATTAAATAATATTAAATTAATATAGTAGTATAATAATAATATATCGTATAATTATAATGATATAATATTTATATTTTAATATGCTTTGTGTGAATTGTAATATCACAAAATTATCATTTCTTTATTATTCCTTTTTTTCATTTAATAACAATAGTGAAAATTTTCCATTTAATCGATTAAATTTGTTATTAATATGATGATATATTCAAATAAACAATTTCATAAGATATCACATCAAATTTATCAAAACTTGTTGCAACTACAAAATCATCTTTAATTTAGTATTAATTACTGCACTTAAAATGTATTATAATTATTCTAAGTTTAATTTATTAATTAATTCAAACTAGAAATGAGAATTTTCAATTAGTATATCATTTTTTGCGTCTAATCACGTCTAATTTAAGATATCTTATAATTACTCGAAGTGAGTCATAATTTTTCGTTTCTTTCTAAACTTTTATCTATCTTGCTATTCCTAATTTATCACTAATATGATTAAAAATTGAAATATTTTTAAAATGTGGTTTAAATGCAAAAGTGAAAGAAATAACGAGTATTTGATATATTTACTAAATTATAATATCGATGAATTGAAATGAATTCAATTCAAGAAATAAGGATATATGTGTGTATTTCTATGATTGGCATTAAATTTATATGACTTAATATTATGTCAATCAAATAAGACAGGCAAAATAAACAAACAATAAATGGAAGGGTAAAATTTGAATAGTTTGAAATAATATTGCGGTTTCAGATATTAAAGAATTAACTCTGAGCGCTATAAATTCCATTGATACTTGCAAAACAAAATAAAAAATGGAAAATTAGAAAAAGAATGGTGATAATGCATGATTGAGATAGTAGATTAGACTAGACTAAACAGACTATACTAGACAAAACTAGGCTAAGCAACTAGTTGAATGTAAAATGTAGAAGGTATATAAGCTCTGAAAATGGAAAATTGAAGTGCTTTTTTTTTCTACAGCTTTTTATATTGTGTGTGTGTGTGTGTGTGTGTGTGTGTGTGTGTGTGTGTGTGTGTGTGTGTGTGTGTGTGTGTGTAACAAAAAATTCGTTTTCTTTCTTTTTTTTTTGCTGTTACTGCTTTTCAAAAAAAAAAAGAAAGAAAAAAAAAAAAAAAAGGAAAGAAAAAGAAAAGAAAGAAAACAAAAAGCATTTTCCCAATGGGATTAGTGTAACAGACTAATTCGGAATCAATAAAATGAGATCTAAATTCAAGAACGACCGCTTTCTCCTTAACTAGGCCCTATTTTTCCTAGTGATGCCAAATTCTATTCAATATCAATTTGAAAAATTACCCTTTCCTCTTTATCAATTTTTATTTGACTTACAATAATAGTTTTTAATATCAAACATAGTTAAAACAACTTGTTGCACTGAAAATAACAAATATATCATCCTTTCTCTCTCTCTCTCTCTTCGTATTGTTGGAAAATCATTCTCTCAATTGAAAATAACATTTAAGATGTATAAATGATGATGTTTATTTGACCATTATAATCTAACGGCTATTTTAAAAGCCTTAAATGTTATAACGTTTAACATGGGTCGTCTATTGTTAGGCTCAGCTTAATCCATGGCTCATTTTATTGTTATTTCAAATATATATATAATGCATAACTATAGCCCAAATATTACTTTATTGGCTAAAGTAAAAAGTACTTTCAATGGGTAATATTATAGTTAAAGCTAGTGAAAATAGGACAGAGTCATGTATGTGTATGTGTTACGACAGAGACAGAGAGAGAGGGAGAGAGACATTTATTGAAGGTTATTCTCAAGAGAGAATTATCATCCGTTCTCATTTCTTCACTTTCTTACAAAGTGTCAATGTTTTAGATCTAGTAAGCATTTATATCGAATAATGGGGACAAACAGGAAAATCTTTGCGGAGATAAATAATAAGAAATGAAAAAAAAAAACATTTTATGCTTATTAATTACTAATTTAAACAACTACTGTAAAGAGAAAAAAAGGAATTATCTGAATTTAATATGCTTTAAATAACTTTTATACTAATTTAAATGACCAGTGATAAAAAAATAAGTTATATTTCATAAATATGGGTAATATTTTGCAAAATGTTAATTTCTAATTGAATAATTAAGTATCATTTGAGTGCAAATGGATTAATGAGATAATTTCTGATTTATGATACGAAATGAAAACTATGCCAGTCTAAATGAAAAATGGAAGAGAAAATTGGAAGTCTAATAATAAAAGCATAATTTTAATTTCAGAAAAAAGAAAAGAAGAGAAGATGAAATTTTGAATGACAATAAATAAATATATTCCATAAAAAATAGAAATTTCCACAAAAAAACTCTTGATTTAAAAAAAAAAAATTTTGAAAGTAATCTTAATTTTCTGAAAATATGAGATAGAATCGATACCTTATAATGTTTACTATCTTACATAATTCTTTCTACTTTGTACAACAAATGATTTAATTTAAAAATTAAATTTGGTTAATTATAGTTTTTTAAAAAAAGTAAGGAAAAAAACAATAGTAATTCATATTTTATAGTAATATTAAACATTGAAATTATTTTTATTATTAAATACGTCATCTGTTAAAGGTGACAAATTACAGTAATGTAACATTAAATTGAAATGAATGTAAATAATATAACAGATATATTGAGAAAAAATTGAAATGTAACTTTGTAAAGATTGATAAGAAAAGTGAAAAGGAATGAATAACGAAATATTTTGCATGTGAGGAATTGATAATAGACGGAAGAAGTAACTTTTAGTACGGCTTAAGTTTCAAATATAGCTAATCAGGTGGGAAAGTAAATTAATTAAGGCTAGCAATTGTTTAATCTTCGATTATCACAAATAAATAGTAATTATTGCATTTTAACTGATTCAAATTTCTTTTACCACTACTAGAACCATTATCACGGATGATTAAAAAATTAAAACTTGCTGTTACTTTAGTACTTGAAATTTAAATTAGACCGATGAATTTGGTTTTTCAAAAGATGAATAAAGACAAAATGAAGCAATGATATGAGAAAATTTTTGATTTCAAAATTATAAAAAAAGAAAGAAGGAACAAATATTTTGGTAATATATTCAAAATTATTCGATTTATCTAATCATTTAGATCAGCTTTTGTCGATCAAATTACAATCAGTAATGTTAAATATTATTCGGTAATTAATTTGTGTTAATCATATTTCACTAACAATTCATAAAATTTGAAAAGTTTTCACAGACATAGTTTAACCAATAGTATTAAAAATTATTTTAATTATTTCTTAATTATAACACATTTTTATTTCAATCAAAAATTTATTTTCAATTAAATGATAACATGATGAGATATATTCCGGAAAGAAAAGAGCCAAGTTTAGGCAAATTATAATATTACAATGTTCAAAGTTACAAAAAATTTTTTCCTGGAGAAAAATTCACAAATGTTTTTTGATTGCTTCCAACTTTATCCTTTCAACTGTATATATATTCAAATTATGATTACTAGAAAACAAAACAAAAAAAAAGTTTTTTCTTAAAAAAAGAAGGAAAACTAGCCAGTTCATTTGTTGAAATATGTGAACTGTTAATTGAATCAAATGATCCTTCTTCATCACCCTGAAACTTCATCATTTACAATTGTTAGTTAGTTGCACTAAAATATTATTTAAAATTTATTGGCTTATTAACAAATTTAAGCAATATAATATGTTTTGTTAGTTAAAAAAGAAAAAACAAATTTCTGTGACAAGTAACTGAAATGTTTGTATTTGAATTAAACTAAAAACATTTTCAATAATAAAATAAGCAAATTGATATGTTCAATTATAACAAACATCAATTTTTCCTTCTTCCCTCCATATTTAGCAAAAATTAAAGAGTAATGCATTAAATTCAATTTACATTAATAAATTTAATTTGCATTATATATATTGAGTTTGCAATAATAAGTTTAATTTACATTATGTACTAAATTCAATTTACATTTGAAAAAAAAAGTTTGCAAAAGAATCAGATGATAAATAGATGATATTATTATGAAGAAATGAAAATCTTTGTTAGTTTCCATTCATATTAACCTAGTATTTGTTTTTTTTTTTTCATTTTTTCAAACTGAAAAATTTTAAATGTGAATGAATAAAGTTCATTTTTATATCAATTTTTATAGCCCGAAAAATTAGCAAATAGAATAACAAAAAATGCACCTTAAAAATCCAGTAAACTCGAGCCGGTGGATTTGATTCAGGTGGCGTACAATTCCGTTGATATGGATCACCTAAATCGACACGTATGATTTCCGGTTCAGCTTTTGGAAAGTATCGTATCCCTGAAAATTTAACTGATAATTTTATGAAACAAATATTGAAATAATATGAATAGCAATCGAATAAATAGCTAAAAAATGAACCAGCAAATCTACAAATTCTAATTTCGTCGTTTCATAATTTATAAACACCAATCATTTCAAGTCCTTACTGATAATTCCTAAATTTATGATAATCAGTATTTTCGATAATATATTGATTAACCTAAAGTATTGATAAAGTATAGCGACAGTTTCCATTAAGCAATTTAAATTATTATCTTCTATTTATTAACCAAAAATAATCAATTTTAAACAAAATTTCCACCTACTAATTACAATAATAAACATTCATCACTTACAATTTTAACGGTATCAAAATTTGGCAAAGTTTTAGGAAAAATTTACCAAACCGTTGACCTTTGACATGGTAATAGTAGAAAATTTTTAAAAAAAGTTAAAAGAACTAACATGTTTGCTTTAGAGTAATCTTCTCGGAAATAGCAGTACCATTATTATTTGTTGCCTCACACTGATAAACACCTTCATCGGCAGCAGTTAATTTAGAAAAAACAAATGATCCTTCATTTGGTCGCTGGGCAATCCGATCAGAATACAATGCTAAATTGAACGGTTTACCGTTCTTTTTCCATTTATATCTATAAATTAAAATTTTTCAAAATCAAAGTTTAAACTATTTTCAATTTCTTTTTTTCTTTTATGTTTTAACTTCCTTTTGTAAATTAATCATAGTAATGTTTTTTAGATATTCATATTTAATTTAAGCATTCTAGCGGATGCTAATAAATGTATGTCATTCGTAGTGCGTTCATTTATTACTAATCGTATATAAACGTAAGAAAGTGAAAATATTTTTGGTACAGATATCCTACACTATACATTTTAACATTTAAAAATTAAAACAAAAAAAACATACCCAGGAGATGGATTACCATCAGCAATACACCTCAATGTTCGTTCTTTTAAATAATCTAAATTATGGCCATTAGAAGTTTGAGTTGATTCTAACGTAAAATAAATAGTAGGATCGTTAGGCTCGTGAATGAAACGTGGCGGTGTTGGTATTGTGGACCAATCAATTACGTTACATTTTACTGAAAAATACAAACATAATAAAATATTCACTGATAAATTTTAATACATATCAATTATACATTTCAAATTAGACATAACATAAATCTTTTACTCTTTTTCTTTTTCCTATAATCTAAATGAGTATTGCAACTTGCCCTACCTTAAATATTGAAATGATTTCTAGATGATTCCAATCTAAAAAAAATACCCATAAAATAATCCCATAGAAATAATAACACAATTAACTTACCACAGCAAATCAATATGAAGATCAATAACCTATAGTGCATAAACCTCGTCACTAATGCCATCACGGCCTGAAAAAAAGAACTTCCCGTCATTTACGTCAAATATACTAATTAGGCATATAAAGTAACGTCATTATCACAAAATAATATTTAGGCATTAATATTTTCTTGAAGAAATAAAGTAATGCAATCATATATACATATTAACTAATTAACTAAAATGTGAGGAATTATGGATTAATTGGATAACAAATTTGAATAGATTAATGGAAAATTTTAAATAAATAAATAAACGATAACAATAAAATAAACAAATGAACGAACGAACGAACGAACAAACAAACAAACAAGAAAAATAAGACAAACAAGCAAAGGGGTAAGCAAACAAACAAATAAACAAACAAGCAGATGAGTAAGCAAGTAAACAAGCAAACAAACAAGTTAAACAAAAAAGGCATATAAAAAGGACTGAAGAATACTATTATCATTTCAGTCTATAAGAATGTCAAAACTGTATTAGGATGGTTTTCTGGAATCAATCAAAATCGCACCAAAAGAAGTTAATCATTAATAATTAGTTAACTTATGCTTATCAATAAGTAATTTACTACAGAAAATTAATTTATCTTTTCGCATGATATAAAAGCTATCACTAATAGCAATTGATGTACCTGATTAGCCTGCAAAAAAAATTAACCGAAAAATTTCACCAC
Source organism: Wuchereria bancrofti (assembly GCA_005281725.1). Classification (NCBI taxonomy): domain Eukaryota; kingdom Metazoa; phylum Nematoda; class Chromadorea; order Rhabditida; family Onchocercidae; genus Wuchereria; species Wuchereria bancrofti. The sequence continues at coordinate 10,665,367 of SSBO01000012.1, read as the reverse complement.
AACAATTAGTTTATTTATTATTATGAGAAAGTAAAGTTAAAATTTGAAATTAAATGTTACAAAAACATTTTGAATATGAAGAATTAAAAATGAAATTGGAATTGCTTGATGATGCTTATGACAGTTACCAATAAATATAACAATGATCAACAAGGAAACCATTTCCAAAAATCTATAAAGAGATCGGTTCCATATCAAAATGCTCTTCCTTCTACATTTTTCTCTTTTTTTTCTATTACTTTTTTTATTCTTTTCAATTTTTATTAAAATATAAATTACAAAAAAAAAATTTTTTTTATTACAAGTAAATAATTTGTATGAGATAGTTGTACGGTGGAATTTACGATCAAATATCAGATGATGATAAATTAATGGTAGAGATATTCACAAAGGTGAATACCTGAAAAAGTTTTTATTGAAATATATAAATTATTCAATGTTATATGAAAGGAAATGGAATGAAAAATATATATCATTGCAATCAAATTATATTCTTTCCTTTTTAATTTAATTTTTTCAAATTAATTTGAATTAAATTAGCTTTTAAATTAATTTTATTATAATGAAGGAATTTTAAATGCATGCATCATTACCAATTTGGCGATGAAATTTGATTCATAATTGTTGAATTACGATGAATGACAGTGGCTATTTTAAAAGTCAAAAATTTTTTACCATAACCAGTTATGATAATACATTCTAATCATCTTTATTCTGATTCAATCAATTCAGTAATAGAATTGACGAAATAATTGGATCAGCCGGTATGATCGATTTCTTTTCTTTTTTTTTGAAATTAAAAAATAAAATCCGATGGAAAGAAAAAAGAAAAATTTGTACAAATTGTTGAGAAATATTTTTTTTTTTTGAGTTTATTCCTTCATCCAAATCACTTTGCTTTCTTTTGAGGAGACGGAAGTTTAATTCACCCTGAGGGAATTAATATCTTTTGAAAGTTTTTGTTTCTTAATAGTTTTCCTTTTTTTTTCTTTTAGACGGGAAGAAGAGTGGGAAAGACAGGAAAAGAGAGAGAAAGAGGGAAAGGGAAAGAGATGGTATATCTTTTCTAAATTTATAAAAAATAAATTATAAAAAATAAATTTAGCTATGCACGAATTTGGTGCAAATATTTTTTCCATTGAACGAAATATGC
>SSBO01000012.1:10631253-10664195 GCA_005281725.1 Wuchereria bancrofti | reverse complement strand
GGGAAAGACAGGAAAAGAGAGAGAAAGAGGGAAAGGGAAAGAGATGGTATATCTTTTCTAAATTTATAAAAAATAAATTATAAAAAATAAATTTAGCTATGCACGAATTTGGTGCAAATATTTTTTCCATTGAACGAAATATGCACAAATGAATGACATACAACACTGAAATTAATGTATGTCACGATATTGAGGTTCAATGAAATTTTCCATCTTTTTTTTTATTTTCTTTCCAACTAATAGATTCTTTCTCTTTTTCTCTTTCGAAAAAAAAAGTCATCGAAATTCGATTTAAAAGCTTACTTTAAAATGTACCACATAAAAAAAAGGAAATTTAACCATTGATGGTGATAGAATTATACAATAACAACAAAATGAAGAAGCACTTATAATATTCTAATACGATATTTAGTTTGAATGAAATATAACGCATCATATTTGCAAATTTTAGAAATAGATTTTAGCTAAATTAAATTTTGATTGTTCTAAAAATATCTTTTTGTTTCGAAAAAATGGAAGAAAAATATAGATCTAATTAAATTCATCTCTTTCCTTTTCATATAGTGAAAGTTAAAAAATCAGTAAAATTTATTTGAAATTAGTCAGAATGTAAAACAAAATTATTTGTAGCATAATTGATTTGTTTTTGGCTCATTTGCGGAATATGCCTAAATTTTCCCTGCTAAAGCTAATAAAAATTAGCATAAATATTTAAACTGAAAATGTTAATAATTTTCAAGAATATACTTACAGGATGAAATTTGAAACATAATATGATTGAAAATGATCATAAGTATACGTCATCAATATCCTTCGAAATCGAATAGTTGTAACATATGTGATGCTTAAGTATCCGATTGTAACATAATATCAAAATTCTCAATGAATTTTTAGAAGATAGCCGATAATGCTCATTTGGATTTATCATTTTATGGGCCGAAATTTTACGCAGGGTTGGCCTAAATTAACATTTATTGACCTGAATTAATATTTGGATGTAAGTTTAATTAGATTAAAGATTTAAACTATATGAAACATTAAAAATATCTATATTTTACATATTTTAATCCTGTTAACAAATAATCTTATTAAATGATAAAATCAACAAAGGATAACAGATGTAGTGTTAATGATGACATATATTCAGTTGGTGACAATATATTTTAATATTAGTTGTCCAAACTATGAACCAACCAAGATTCAATTGTACAAAAATACTACAAGTTTTACAACATTTAAACCACATATTATGGAATTTGTACGAATGTGCTACTGAGTTTCTAGATTTACTCAGTGGCATTGCCCTCAAAATGTATTGTAATCAAAGTTGTGATCCATCTGTGTCACATCTGTCATCATCCATATATTTTATTGTTCACTTACTTATTTGTCAAGATGTGACATACGATTGAAATATTTTTTATTATAACAAAATGGGAAATATTTCATGTTATACTATAATATGTTACAAAGAAAAATAGAATGAAAAAGAAATTAAAAAAAAATGACCACAACCGATAAAGTTAATAGGCTGAATGGAAATTTTAACTGTGTATTCAATGAAAAAGTTACTTCGGGCAATCTATATTTAAATTCAAGACATTAAAGGAGATAAAAAAAGGAAGAAAAGGAAAACTCTCAATACTCAATAGTTTTATTGCGATTGCATAAAATTTAGAAGCACAATTTAACTAAATAATACGAATAATCGTTCGATTATTTGATCTCTAGTAGCCTTGTCGGTATTGATATGACTGTATGAATGTAAAATGACCACTATAAATGACCATCAGAATGAAGCATTATTATATTAATGTTGTCCAATTTTATTTGCATGAAAAACTTCGGAATAATCTAGAATTCATAATCCAAAATTAATTTGGTAACATATTTATATACATATAGTTATAAATTACTACATATAGTTATTTTGAATTTCTATAAAAAATTAAAAATAAATACATTTTGTATATGATAGAGAAAGAAGAAAGAAGTTTACAAATAGATAAGCAAAACACTACAAAAAAAGTTTAAATGGATCAAAAAGGAAAAGTACCGTTTGGTGTAAATTTCAATTCGTTTTGTATGACTTGAAAATGTTTATGGTACAACAAAAAGGTAAGGAATGAGAAATAGCAAAAAGTAATGAGAAAAACGTAAGTTAAAAACATTTTTAAAATGAGCAACTGTTTACCTTTTTCTTTTTTCCCACTCCTCCTTCAGTTTTACTTTTGTCCCTTATTTGAACAAAAAAAAAAAAAAAATGTTAAAAACATTAAAAGTGGGTGATAATGACGAAAATGAGCATAAAAGTACTTCAGTTTTAATTTTAAACTTTAGCTCAGCAACTACACAAACATGCTGAAAAAAAGCTCATTTTAAATAGTAATTAGTGATAGTTTAGTAAATGTAATGTGATGATGATAATGATAATGTTGATGACAATGATAATGGTTGTTAGAAATAAAGATCAATTGCTTTCAATTTCATTTAATAGACAATTGTTTCTCTCTTAAAAAAAAAGAAATTTTCTTTTTCACTTTCTCAATCTTTTATTCACTTATATTCCTTTTTTTTCTCACCTTTTCCATTTCCTTCTTCACCCTTCGTTTTTTTTTTCTTTCCGAAATTTTACCCCTCCCCAAAAAAAAAAAAAAGAAAAAAAAAGGGATACTGAAATGAAATGAACATTTGTTGGATAAAACTAGTCAACTAATTAGTCGGTTAGGCAATTCTCAATGTCTAAGTAGCTTCATTTTTTTTTCTTTATAAATTGTGATTTGAACTGTATCATAAGCCAGCTGTTCCAGTTGTATTGCTTTCGTGTCTTAACTCGTATCGTTGACAATACATATGGTCATTTACTATGCGACCTGTCCAGTTTATCTCATTTCACTTCTGTATCATTAACTCACTTCAGTGGTCACTAATTCCTTTTTATTATAAGCTTAAAACAACAAAACAGCTGTTTGTTTATCTTATCATAATTAATCATATGAATGTGTCGGTCAGTTTAATGTGGTAACTTTGTCGGTCATTAATAGCAAACATTCATGTTGTATAAGTTTCTTTTTTTAATTTAAAATTAACTTTTGATTATATATTATATATTGTTCGTTCTATTTTTGATTTTTTGATAATTTTATAAAACTAACATAATAAAAGTTAAGAGAAGAAAGGAAAAACGGTTAATTAAACAAGCAAAAAAAAGAGAAACCAAAGGATTGCAAACGAGAACACGGTCATGAATATAATCATCATATTAAACAAATCATAGAATGCATTCTTACATAACATTAAATGGAACGATATAAGCAGCAGAAGTTCGAAAAACGATTGTGATACGATGATAATGATGATGATCACGATAATGATTACAACGATGATAGCGATGAAGAAGAAAACGAACATTTTGTTTTGTTAGCTAGAAATGACCTAATTGTGTGATGCTGTGTTATTTGGAGAATGAAAGATATGATTGTATCGAATTCGAAAAAAGTTTTTCTTTTTTTATAATATATCAAAATGATATGCAACTTTTCTCTTTTTCTCTCTTTAGTCCCCCTCTCCCAAAAAAAAAAAAAAAAAGAAAAAAAAAGCTAAATTAAAAACTAGGAAAGGTGGAAATGTGAAATAAAGATTGGAGTTTCAAATAAATGTAAACTGAACAAAAAAAAATTAAAAATATTAAAATTCGAAAATTGTAAAATATATATGTATATGTTAAAATTAGCTATAAGTTGACTTAAATAACAAGCATGAGAAAATATCGTATGAAGAAAAATATTATCACTTATATGCCTTCAAGTAAATAACAAATACTTTAGAAAGATAACCACTGGTTATTTGAATTCAAAATAAAAGCAGAAAACAAAAACATATTACATAAATTTCAAATCTCAGTATAAGAAAAAAACAAAGAGGAAGGAGGACGATTAAAAAAGTGGCAGTTTAAATTATTAAATAAAGTTTAATGTCATTCCGTTTTAGGGGAACATTAATTTAACTGACTAGTGATAATTGTCATCGATGATAACAAAAATTGAGTAATGTATTTGGTAAATTTGATTACATAATGATAATCGATGATAAAGTTAATCGGTAAAACTAAAAATAATGATATTGCTATGATATATTAAAGGTAACAATGTAGGTCATTCACATAAAAAATTTATACGCATTTAAACAGTAAACGATTTTATTCTTTGATGTTATGCAATTACCAATGAACAGTGATTGATCATTTTCAGGAATGAAAATGCAAGAGAAAAAAAAAGAGGAAAATTTTCAAATGTTCTCAAAGTTTAGCTCATCTATTTAAAATGATATCAATATTATGCAACAAAAATGAATTTGAAAAAAATTTTTTAATTAAAAATTTTTAAAGTATTAAAAATGAAACATTCTTAATTTCTTTTCCTTTTTTCCTTTTTTTAACTTAATTTTTATTTTTATTATTAGTTACCAAAAGATGTTCCGAATATTTCAAACTGTCAAATCAAATCATTCTCATCATTATTCATCCCAACTGTAATGAGGATGATAATTACTGGAACATATTTGCATATAATCAAACCGATTGATTTTAGGTGAAGATTTTACCATTATCCATACTATGTACCATCAACAATAATTGCAAACTATAATTGAAAGATTGAAAAGATAAAAAGGAAATATTATAATTTAGATGATAACAGTTAATAGTGATCATCTAAAATAATAATTGTTCAGAGTTTTTGCAAATGATACATATCAAGATCATCAATGCAACATTTTTACATAAATTTATTATTATAAGACAATTCATATAGCGGCAAATTAAAATCAGTTGCCATCTGTTTTCTCATACCTTTTCATAATACAGTTCAATGAACAATAAATTGAAATATTATTTGAACATTTATATATGATCAGAAAAACCAAAGTAATTGCGAATGTCAATAATTGAAATTGAAAAGAATGACCCAATATTCTTCTAAAAAGATTCAAAAAAAGAAAGAAAAAAATTGGAGGAAAAATGTTTATGTTTTTCTTTTTTTTCTCAATTTCTAGATAATTTACAATGAAAAAAATATATACTATTATAATAATTCCAATTTAAATCTTAATTTCTACTTTCGACTACTAATTTTAGTTTCATTTCTAATCTGAATCCTAATTTTCCGCTCTTGATTAACTCTAATTATAAATTCATCGATTAAAAATCATTTTTATATGAGAAGCAAAGGTAAAAAATGATTAAGTATGATTCACACAACAATTTTAACAACAAATTTGAATCAAATTTTTTTTGTGAAAAAAAAAATTGTATTTTATCAGTTTTTTATAAAAATAGTTTGTTTGAATTTAACTGTTGCAATATGTTATATTTGCAGAGAAGAAAAAGTAGATCGGAAAAAAAATCCAAAATAGAATAACCTGAAAATTTTTGAAATATCGTGGATCTCTCTCTCTTTCTTTCTTTTATCAAATAATGGTAGTGACGGAAAATTTACAAACAAGAAAAGAATCGATTTATTAGGAAGTTGAAATGTTTAGAAAAGATTGCCAAAAGCACAATGAATATGCAAAAAGGTATCAATCAAACGTGTGAAGAAGGCATTTTATGGGATGACATGTCTGTTACTGATAACAATCATGATGATCAAAGATAAGCTTATAAAAATGAAGTAGAATAGAATTGATCTATTTGGCACTACAAATTTACATCAATAATGTAACCACTTATTTCACTCGTTATTTTTTCATCTAATTTTTCATATTTAATGAAATTTCAAAATTTCAGTACATTCATTCCATTCTTTTCATACCATTAATCATAGCAAAATTATTTCCCAAAATATTTAATAAAAATTTGGAAAAATAAATTTTATATCTAAAGTTGAATTAAATGTAAAATGTTAGTGAGAAGCTCTTTACTAATTCATAAACAATTTTTCGCACTAAAAATTTAATTTTCCAATGAAAAAAAAGCGAAAAATTGGATGAATTTTTAAGGAATGACTCAAAGGACTAATAAAATTTACACATTTTTCATATTTATAAACTTGCACTAACTTTTGTCGTATCAATTTGTCATTCATCTGCAATATTTTTCCATAAATGTTTAACAAAAAAATGGAAGGGAAAAAAGTGCAAGAAAGAAAAACAATTTGATATAATTTTATTTTTGAAAAAGTGAACTAAAATACTATAAATTAAGAGAAAACGTGGGAATACGAAAGGATTATCATTAAATAAAAATATTGCTTCAACGAAAAAAAAGGAAAAAAAACTTTAGCTGTGTGATTCAAAGATATTGTAATTGAAATTAATGCTTATCATGCAAATTATCAGTTCTGTTATCATTTATCCACTATCCATTCATTCACTGAATGAATATAGTAAATGAAAATAAATGTATTTTATAAGCTAACAAAAAAAAGGAAAAAAAAAAAGATAAAAATAGGAAAAAGCAAAAATTGACAATTATTTCGTATGCAAAGAAAAAAAAAAATTTTAACATAATGTTGTCAATTCAAATTGAAGGTCACTTTCAGTTACCACTCTCGGCTCTATTCAAATATTTCAAAGGCCATAAACTATCATTTTTTCGATTATAAGATATTAAACAGAAAAAAAAAAAACTAAATGCTTAGGTTTTCGAGTAAATTTTTAACCGTTTCTAATCCCTTGAGAGTATCTCGATACAACCTTATTAATTAAAACTACCTTAAGAATAATTAATAAAAATATGAAATTGCTGTTTATGAAAGAGCAAATATCATATTGATAAGTTAAACATTAAATTATTCATTATTTAAATGTTGATCCAACTGATTTTAGCATTAAAGAATTTAGTTTGTGTATTAATTTAGTTTGAAAGATGAATAGAGATAATAAGCATGAATGGAAAATAATTACATATTGAATTTCTCTCCAATGCTAAACATTCTTTCCAGATCAGTCTCTGACGACGATTACTCATTCACTTATTTGTTGTTCTTTTTGATCATTGCAAATAAAAATTATTGAATTATCGTATCACTTATCAAATTTAATTTTAAATTAAGGTAATAGATGATAAGAGAGAGGGGATTAGTGCATAATTTAAACTATTAATGATAACAATTGGAAATATCTAATAGCATCATTATATCTTCAGTGATTCAAGCTAGAATAATTTCTTTTTTTTTAAAGAAAAGAAAGAAAGAAAAAAGGAAATAAAAAAGTAACCGAAGACAAAAATTCATGAAGTGTAACTGATTTCAACTTTTCCCATTTTCATTTTCATGATTTAGTTTGCTTTCCAGCATTTCCGACAAATAAGAGTGAGGTAGGCTTCAAGGACACATCATGAACTTTTTTTTCGTTCAAAATAAGCTTTACACTTTCCACCAAATTTATCATTAAATAATCATTCTTAAAAATTTAATTAAAATACTAAATTCGACACAATTTTTTTTTTGCATAAACAATGTGGATAATAAAATTAGAATTTATAAATCATACAAATATATGCATTATTTATTATTAATGGCAAAACAATGATAAATTTAATTTATTCAATTTCGAAATTTTTTTAAAAATTTATTTAATTTCATTAAATAATCATAATTGTTTCCATTCGATAGTTTTTTCATTTTTTTTTTTGGTACTTTTAGTGGATACAAATGAAATAATTACAGATTAATTAATAAAAAATAACCAACTGAAACAAAACATTATTGATTAAAAAACAAAAAAGAAAAGGAGTGAATAAATTAATCAATGGTTGAAAGTCATAAATTAAAGAATAAAGAGAAAGCGGAAAGGTATGTGATATGACTCATTAATAATTAGTGGACATTTAATTAAATATTTCCTTCATTCTTGTTGAGTGGAAAATCAATGAATGAAAAGAAAAAAAATATGCAAATGAGGTGCGAAATAGCCAATGTCCACAATGCTAACATTGACCAATCATTTTCTTTCTCATAATCCTTACTATTCATTGAAGCAAAATGAAAGAAAAATAGGAGGAATTTTCTTTCAAATGAAACAATTCTGTTCCAATTTTAAATGAACAAATGTTTTTGTGTCCCATTTTAGAATTTATTTTAAATATGTGTGTGTGTGTGTGTATGTGTGTGTGTGTGTGTGTGGAATAATGAATGAAAGGAATAGAAATTATCAGTAATGAGATAAAAAAATCTAAAAGAAAGTCATCCTATTGTAGGTTTATTTATTCCGTATTTTTTCCTTGAATAAGAAGACGTTATTTACTTCATCTTCCGGAATTTAATTTTATCATATTACCTGAATGATTTAACTGTTCGTTATATAATACCTTATTATTCTTATCATATAATTAAACAATTTCTCTCTAGATAGTTTCATTTGTTTAGTTTCTTAATTAAAAGAATGATGAATTAATTACATCTTAGCTGTGAGTTTTTAAAATAAAAAATAAAAAAAGAAAACGAAAAAAAACGTGAAGAAATATCTATACTTGAATGTATGATTATTAATATTATATTTAATTTATAAAATTTTACTTAACAAAATTTAGTATTATTAATAAAAAAAATAAAAAATGAAAAAACAAAATTACAAAATTTTTTTTTCGAATAATTGTATAACACTTTATGAAGAAATGAAATTGGACGAAATTTTAATTTCTGCATAAATTTCAAAAATATATTTTAAAAAATCAGAAAAAAAACTGGAATATTTTTGCAGATCATTCATTTCATTTTTGGACGTATCCAAAACGTTAAAGGATACGTATGGTTTTGATGGAAAAGACGAGAGATAGGGCAGAAAAGAGAGATGAAGATAAAAGAGGATGATTGGTTGGAGACATAATCATAATTTAGGGACAAAAAAGCATTAGCGTTAAGTATGGAATGATATACGGACTGGAAGGTCGTAACAAAAAAAAAAGAATTATAAAGGAAAAAAAGAAAGAGGAAGAGAGAGAGGGAAAGAGAAAAAAGGGAGAGGGAAACAAAGATGAAAAGAGCGGAAGACAGGGAAAAGTTAAAAGGAAAGAAAGAAAGAAAATACTCATAAAACTATCACAAAATTACAATGAATGAATTACGAAAAGAAAAATGGTTTAATTAAGGTATGCAAGGTTTTGAAAAAAGAGCAATGTTAGCGATTATCGCCATCATCACTCATTCACCTCTTCTTCCCTCCTTATCCCTCTCTTCTTACACTCAGTCCTTTCTTCTCCCTCTCTCTCTCTCATTTACCTTCAAATTTTAACCATTTGAAAATCTTGATTCTATATTGAGAGTTAAAATTTCATGAATAAAAAATTTTACTGATAATATTATCAATTATCATGCTAATTTATGAAATGTTACTATCAAACTATGGAAATGTTAATTTAAAAAATTGACATATTTGATTTTATTAAAGAAAAAAAAAAATTAATTAAGAAACTTTACATCAACTCCTAAAAATAATTGCAACGAAAAATGAAAGAATTTTCAATTATTTGCTTACTCACTTATATTTAATGATAAGTTTATTTTTAAGATTAAATTTTCGAATTTGCATCATCTAAAAGTTGTTGAATTTAAGCAAGCAAGCATTTGCTCTTGCAATTTGGAAAATTTTCAATTCTTAATTCATCTACCCTTCCTTTCTCTCTCTCTCTCTCTATATATATATATATATATATCTTTTTTAAATTTAAGCATAATCAATTTCCTACAAATACAAATATTGAAATTAATATATCAGCGCCAGCAACTAACAGCTAATAAGCAGCAAAACAGAATCATTAAACAATAGCAATAGAAACAGAAATTAATCAGTTACTGTAAATGTAACAAAATGAATACTATTACTGATTTCCGGATCTTTTTCGTCTCTTACATAATTTCAGTAATTCCTGAAATTTGCCGAACAATTTTTTAAACATTCATTAAAGCTATACATTCATTATTAACACAACGTTTGAAAAAACAACAATATTCCCAATAGCATAAATTATCTAAATTTCAAAAAATTGATTGGAAGAGAAAAAAAAATTGTTTTTAAAGAATTCTTGGTGAACATATATAAGAAAATGCAATTGTGAAAATTTAGTTAAAAAATTAGAGGAAAAAGGGAGGAGAAGAAAATTAAAGTATCAAATTTTTGTACAAATGAAAACAATGCAATTTTTCACTTAATATAAAAAAAGAGATAGAATAAATGAGCCTTTTTTTCTCTTCAGTGATAATTTTCATAGAATATTGAAATCAAAACAAAACCAAAGGTTATGGCTATGCAATTGAAAATAGCAAAAATTTACAAATTACTTTTTTTAATACATATATATATATATAATTAAACTTCTTTCCTCACTTCCCGTTTCTCATTCAATTTTTAATCCGATTTTTCATTCCTCTTAGCCCTTCGGTCATTTCCCATGATTTGCTCTAATCTTTAAGCTTTACTTTACCTGTAATTAATATGCTATTTTAAGAATGCCTCATTTGTTTTTGCTATTTTTCCTGAAGAAATCAATAACTGGTATGATAAAATATTATCAATGAAAGATTCCAAAATTCGATATCTTTTGCAGTATAGCTAACAAATTTGTTATTCTTTTCAGATGCAAAAATAAATTGCATCATTTATTATGAAGTGAGAAAAATTTCTCTCGGAAAATTTCTTAATCCTAAATTTTGATCTGATAATCAGATAAGGAATAGATTTAAAGAAAAAAAAACAGTATAATTGAGTAAATTTGAAGTGAGCGAGAAAAAATATAAATGAATATATTAATGATATTGCAAATTTTGTTTTCTTATCCATACTAATTTAAAATAATTATTTGTAAATAAAAATTACAACAAAAAAATAAACAAATAAATGAAATTAAGAAAAAAACAAAAACAAACTTAAAATGAATCATTATTTAAAGGTCACTAAAGGATACTGTCAAAATTGTATATTGAATTGATGATGAGGAGGGATAATGGTGAAATTGGATGCTTAGTATTTCCAAAACAAACAATTCCGCCCAAAATCAATGAGTGATAACGATCCATGCTTGATAGGTTGAGCCATAAATCTTAAAAGTGTTGATTATTGTTCGTGTCACATATCTTCTCGAACAGTGCATCTTTTTCCTTCTTGATCACTATTTTTCCTATTCCAGTAATAACAATAGCAGTTAATGATAATAATAATGATAATAAATGTAGTAATCACAAGTGTTCGCATTTTAATAATGGCAATAGTATAGCAATAACAACAATAGAGTAACAATGATAATGTTACTAATAAAAGTAAAAATTAATAATTAATAACAAAAATAATAATAATAACAGTTAAGTTCAATGACTGCTACTTTCTATTTGTTTTTGTTGTTTACTTTTTCTCTCATTTTATCATTATTCGATTTTCTACTATTTGAGCAAATTAATTATCTGACATTTGTCCGTTTTAGTTTGTCGTACTTTCCGGAAAAGCGTTAACTGTTGGGTTTTCCTCGTTTTTTTTTTCTTTTTTCTTTTTCTTCTGATATTTAGATCTTTCTAGTGATAAGGAAACATTTTGGATGAATCAAATTATGAAAAGAAAACGATAAATTAAGATAAAAGATATGACCGCTTCAGTAAAATGATAGAATAAATTGTGATAAATAATTGACTGGAATTTATGAAACATGCAAAATACAATTGTTTTTGATGACGATATGGATGGATATTATTTAAGTTTGATGAATATGTGAGGAGGAAATTTCGGATGATTAACTTATGATAGGATTACTTAACTTAAGGATTAATAATGTAGTGAGTTGTGCTTAATAAAAGATTAAAGTTTATGTATTGTTTAGCTTCTTTTCAATTCTAACTTTCATCCTTCTTTCTATCAATTGTTTCCTTTAATTCTAGCTTTAATATAAGCTGAAAGATGGAAAATGGAGAAAATGAACGAATGTATTTGATGGAAAAATGTCGTAATGAAAATGAAATGTTGTTGGAATGGAAAAAATTCCATACAAACAAAGGAAAAAAAGAGGTTAGAATATTGAAAGTAAGAAAAAAAAAGGAAAAAGTTGAAAAATTTTTAAAAAAAGATGACGAAATGAGCACGTTGCATTAGAATGCCGGTTGAAGAAGGACGATTTCGAATCGGCTGGTACACGGAGCACAAAAGTCACAAATGAAAAAGACAAAGGTGAGTTTGCGAATGATTAGTGGTTCGGCAAATGGGAGGGGTAGTCGGGAGGTAGGGAGGGAGAGGGCAAGGGAGTTAAATCGGGTCGGATCGGGTCGGGTTCAGTTCGGTTGATTCGATGGAATAAGAAGTGACGAAATAAGGACTGCAATGAGTTTCGCAGTGGGAAAAGTTGGGAATGAAATGGTAGCTAGTAAAATTCATATCATAGATATCATACTTCTAACATTAAGATTTACCGGTCGAATTTTTATCAAAGAACTTCCGATTAAACAAGAATTAAAAGATGAAGAAAAATGTTTGTTGATCTAAAATTGAATGAAGTTAGAAAAAAGAAGAAAAAGATTACCATGTAACCTTTCTGCTTATCTAATTGTTAGCTAGCAATTCTCGATCTTTGCTTATATTTAAACGTGCAGTTAGTTTTTTCAAAATTAAGAAAAAAGAAAGAGCGTGAAGATAATTTTTTCATATCGTAAAATCAGCATAGTGTAGAAAACGAAAAAAAACCTCAAATGAATTCCAAATTTCATTTAGGATATTTTAACAAATTTAAATTATTTGCCAATGATAGCAGCAGTAATAATTGATAATGAATAGTTGATAATAAGTAATATATATGAGAAATTATTAATAATGTATGAAATGTTGAAATAAAACAAAAAAAGTGAATAACAGATGAAAATGTAATAAATTAAATTTAATAGAATTAAATTTAGAAAGAATTCAGTGGAAAATTGAAAGTATGAAAGTCTTTTATGAATTGAATAAAGCGTGTGACATTTATTCCCCGCTTTCCCGATTTCCTCTCCTCTAAATCCATTTTATCGTCCTTTTTAAAATTAGCGGAAATTGAAGAGAAATCTATTAATGAATAATGTCGTTCCTCAAATTCAATTCATTCAGATATTAAATTTAGTCATTTCTATCTGCCTACTTCAAATATAAGTCAGTGTTTGCTTGCATGAATGTATTACAATCCAAAGATTGGAGTTGTTGAAAGTGAAATAAATGAATGATGATGATTCAAAAATAAGAAGATGAAAAAAAGATGGAAACAAAAAGTGAATTGGATTGATTGAGCCAGATTTGAGGCATCCTTCAATTCATTGCAAAGTCTTTAAGGCCTATTGATACTTTCATTGTAATAGTAATCCTTTCTCATCTTTATGCATATGTATCCGCGTGAATTGTTAGTTGAGATCCTTTATCATTCCAAGGAATTATTTTATAATCGCTTTTTAAATCATTCTCATTATCTCTTTTTTTTGAAATGGATAAAAAAGAAAAGAAATAAATGAAAAGATGTCTTTAAATTTTATTCAACATTAAGAATTTGCATGGTTGTTTTATTCCTCCTTTCAAGGCTTATTCAATAGTTATCCTTTTTACAAGTTTTAAATCCACTGGGAATTATGAATTGAGTGATCCAAAAATCGCGAAGCATATATAATTTATGCGAGAGAGAGAGAGAGACTCTCATCCAAATTTCACTTAAATATTATCATATTGTTTCTATTTCACAATTTTCAAGCTACTTAAACCTTTCAGTAATGAATTCATTAAATTGAAAAAAAAATGAAATATATAAAAGTGTCCATTGAAATGTAACCTCAATTTATTAGGTTACCAGTGCCGAATTACATTAATCATTCAATTAATCAACCAATTAATCAATTAATAAAATCAAAAAAAAATTAACAGAAATTTAAATCTAATAGAAATCAGATAAATATAATTGCTGAATGCAAGGAGACAAAGCATAAATGAGTGTCAAAAGATTTCAGTGCTGTCATTTAAAAGGGAAGGAAAAAAAGAAAGAGCGGTAAGAATGATAATTAAAAATAATGAAAAATGGATATTTTCGAATTGGGAAGCAAAAAAAGAATGGTGGAATTTGAAAATTTTTTCAGATAATTAATTAATTGACCGTGCGAAATTCAAAAAAATTGCAGGTAATTGGTTATATGAAAAAAAGAAGAGGAATAGATTTTTCAAATCATTTAAAAGTAATGAAGTTGAAAATACACTGAATCATTCCAAATAATGCAATAATTGTAATTTTGCCCTAATAAATTTCACTTTTCAGATCAATAATGAATCATTTAAATTGTAAAATTTATTCTCCTATCCACAATATATTTAATTTAATGAAAAATTCCCATTTTCTTTTTTATTTTTATTTTCTAATCGCTTCAAAGATATCTTCACGATCGGATGAAAAGAAATGAGGGAAAGGAAATATAAATTTAAATTCATGATTAAGCAATTTGAAGTTGAACAAAGAAATAGTTTGATGAAGAAACCGGTAATTTAAACTTCCAAAAAATTTAAATATCAATCAAATCATCTATTTCTTATTTTGAATTTTTAAATTGGAAAAACAAATAACTTATTAAAATTTGAAAGTTTTAAAATTATTATAAAAGCTTAGTAAGATAAATAAATCGATTTTTTAGAAATAAAATTTGCAATGATTTCCTTTTTTTATGGCAATTAACTTTTTTTTCTGTAAAAATCATTTATCATATTGAAGTAATTTGGCGATTTTGCAATTCTTCCAAAGATCGAAAATAATATCATTAAGAGAAGATGGTGAGGGGAAGAGAAAGAGACAAAAAAAGAAGGAAAACATTGAAGTTAAGCGAATCAGTTTGACGACATTCTTTCGTTTTTATTTCAACTCTTAATGATAGATTTCATGTTTAAAATGGAATTTGATCAATTTAAATTTTCAGCACATCCACGAATTACTATCAATACGATACAGATAGAAAGATGAAAAGATAACATAAGCATATATCTAATATAAAGAGCAATTTTGACTAGAACAGATGTATGTCTTTATTTGTTTCCAATTATGGCATTAATTAGTACCGTTAAGGGAAACCTTTTTATGATTCTGACTTTTACTCTTTCATTTTAGATGCAAAAAGGAAAAAAATCTTTTTTCATGATAATTTAATTATTACATGATATATCTATTAATATAAATATACAATATTCTATTTAAAAAAAAAGAAATAGTAAAATTCTTGAATAATTATATTCAATTTTAACTTCCTTTTTATTCTTTTTCTTTTTTACCATAAATAGAATAACATTTAGAAACAAAATGTTCATCCATTTTTAAATTTTTTAATTTATTGAATGAAATCAAAAATTTTGGTTTTTTAATTAATCAAGCATGTTAGTCAAATTATCTTTATATTGGTTACAGTGATATTTCAAGCAAAATTTGAAATTTCATTGATATATATTTATTTATTTACAACGGCACTAATATACCATTTGTAAATATCATTTGTTTATTATTTCATCATTAATTTTATGTCACTAATTAATCATTATTGATATGATAAATTTCCAATTAATTTTTTCTTTTTTTTTCCGTTCTTATAAAATATGAACAAATGGAATTAACTTCAAATGAAACATTTGATAATATAAATTGAAAATAGAAGCAATAATATCAAAGTAATCATTTATTAAAATGATTTATTATCTTATTATTACTACTATAATTCATCCATTATATTCCATTTATCCTCTTCTCACCTTTTTGTTTATTATCGCTTTTGTTCCTTCTCTCTATCTTTCCTCCTCTTTCTTCTTCATTCCTTCACCTTCATCATTTCCGTACAAGGCAAAGAGTTTTGTGAAAATGAAATAAAACGAAGGTAATGATGACACTGACAACGATGACAATGGTAATGATGATGATGAAGATGATAATGACCGCAAGGAATAATAAGGGTATTTTCTTCGTAACCTAACCTTTCTCTTCTTCTACCTTGCTCTCTTCTCCCTCCTTTTTCCTTCTTTGCTTTATATGGAATTACTCTTTGTCCATTCCGATTTATAACCTTTTTTGCCCTCACTCAACTATTTCTTAAGTATCCTCTCCTCAAATTTGATTAATTCTTGTGATAAAAGGGAATTTTTTTTTTTAAATATATGCTTATTTAACATTCAAAATAATGATACCGCATAGATAATATCAGATTGCTTGCTGGAATCTTGTATTTATTTCATATTTTCCCTATACAATTATCATATTTCAGCTATATCTTCATTGATATGTGAAATTTACAGATTGAAATTTAATGAAATTCAAGAACTTAACCAGTAAAAGAAATTGAAAATTTGTAAAATAAAAATTATTAATTTATCCAAATTTCCCCTTATTGTGCTTTTCTCATTTGATTAAAATGAAAATATAATAGTAATATATTTTGTTTTGATTAAGAAAAAAAAATTAAATTCAATTTTATTAATACGCTTCAGTAAATGATAAATGAGAATGGGTCAAGAAGAAAAAGAGAAAAGAACGGATTAAAAAAAATAAAGAAAAGGAATGGAAGAACGCCTATTCAAACTATGAATCAATGGTGAATAGAAGAAGGACCGGAAATCAATTACGTTTGATGAATCAACAAGCTTTTCCTTAACAATAAACAGAATAATCAAGCCGTGCGTCATTTGCTGTAAAACTTATAAATGATAACGTTTCTTGTGAATTTACAATTTAGATAACATTTAAAATTTTTTTTAATGCATAAATTATTTTAGAAAAAAATAAACAATTCTACGTTTAATTTCAATAATACTTTAAAATTGTGTTGAAAAAGCTTCTTAAAAATAAAATTGGCTAAAATTGTTTCAGTTTTATTTTTAATAATATTAATACTAAGAATAATTTGATGAAACTGAAGCATTTTTAGTCGAATACGTATAACTATGATTATTTAATTAGGTGTATAAAATGCTATATCCATCAACATTTTATGTAATAGTAAATGCTTTTAAAAAATTTCAAATATGCCCATTATGTGTAACTATCATATAATTAATTGACTGTTTAATTAGATATATAAAATGTTATATCATCAAGCATCCTATTAAAATATTTAAACTTTATTAGATTATTAATAATTATAAAATTATAAAGATGATTTTATGATTATTAAAGACATCGTTGATTAACATCAATTATTCATAGTATTGATATTGTTAATCTGGTATGCATGATATAGGAAGATAAATGATATCTGATAAAAATTATCAATATTTATTAAATAATTTTTTGCTATTTACAAAAAAAATTTTTAAATAAAATAACAAAAAATTTCAAACAGCTTAAAAAAAAGAAGTTGCAATTAATTATAATGAAATGGAATATGAAGAAGTCTGATACGATTGTAAAATGCTAATAGGAAATGTATACACAAATAATTCTATTTCGATTGTCAAAGCCATCACCAACATTTATTTTATCCTTTCGTTTGCTTTTTCCTTCTTCCCCGCTTCTTTCCTGTGCACCTTCCCGCTCCCTCACTTATCTTCCCGCTTGTTGCACGGGTCGCCGTGTCATCCTTTTGTCTCCCCATCTTCTATCTATTATCTCATTTCTGAATAACTCAAACAAACTTTAAAATGCATATCTCAAAAACGCTTCTATTTGATTAGCTGAAGTTAGCAATCATAATTGGGATATACTTCTAATGCTTTATTTTAGCTAGCTTAGTGAAGCATACTGTACATCTAAAACGACATCAATTCATTCTCAAAATATATATAGGGAAAAAGAATGAAAGGATTTAAAAAAAAGATTGAACAAATAATACATTAAAAGTATACATTTTTTGTAAAAGAATTGAAAAAAATATTCACTGAAATGAATGAAAATTCAAAAACAAAACAAAAAATAAAAAAGAGTAAATATATTCTAGGAGGAATATGACTGAATGAATGAATTTTGCAATAATATGCTAAAATCAATAAATAAAAAAAAAAGTATTTCTTGTTTATTGTAATATTTACATGATAACCTTGGTTACTAAGAATGGATTTATAGAAAATAACCAATAAATCCTAATTCAAAAAAAGAAGAAAGAAAAAGAATATATTATTAGACTAAATTACCATGTCAGAAGCATATAGATTCAACTCAAAGGACAAACAATAGTAATAATAATAGTAAAGGTAGTAATTGTAATAATAGCAGTAGTATTTGTTGGAGATACTAGTTAATAGTATTGTAGTAGCATATATCATCTGTCTACCTGTAACAGCAGTAGTATCTGTCGAAGCTGCACAAATGTCGGCAAACAATTCATCGATTTGACATATTACTAAATTTTTTTATCTCTCGGATGAACAGATAATATATGAATGAAAATTAAACAAATATTTCATCTTATTTTTATTAAAAATTACAAATTAATTAAATTAAATATAAAAATTATTCTTTTAATAAATGAAAAAATGTTTCATTTATCTTATCTCTTCCTCTTCCTCATTTCTGCATTAAGGAAATAAAAAAAGAGAAAGGAAGAGAATTTCAAAAAATTGAGTAATAATTTTAAAATTAATGATGTGAAAACATCTAGAGTATTATTTCGAAGAAAATGATTTAAAAAAAAACAAACGATGTTTTCCCTCTTTTTTTTGCTTTAATGTTCGCTTTAGTTAATTAATTCATCTGCTTAATTCTTATGTAAAATTCATTAATGCATTGATTTGCTGAATTTACAACACGAAGAATAATATATTTTGTATGCCAGATACGATATCATTCATTCATTTATTTATTATATAGCCTTTAAATTTAGCATACATATTCGTTTTGCTTTATGATTACTAAAATATTTTACTTTTTTATCTTCAAATAATAATCGATTTCATCTTTTTAGCTCATATTTATCGAAATATTCAAATATTACAATTTCTTAAATTGATTACTAAATTCATTTCATATTTCAATGTTTACATTCAGAACTAATAATATGTATATACTTCCGGAAGCATAAAGCATAAAGAATGAATGACTTCTAGTTTTTAAAGTTTATTACATATATAATGTATACATCCGGAAGTTTTAGTCATATTTCAAACACACTAATTTTAGAAAATAAGAAATATATATAAAAGAATTATGAAAACAAGAACTTATAATAATAACAAAACATACGATTATTCCATCAACAAAATATATCTATCATTAATATTATTTTAATTAAAATAATTTCAGATATGAAAAAAAAAAATATTACAGCGCTTTTCCATTCTTTCTCATTTGCTATACTAATTACAAAATTTACATTGTAAATGAAAAATGCCTTTTTTTTCACCTAATAAGTCAAATATTATTGATAATAAGTTAATTTGTTATCATAAATTAACCAACTTTTGTTAATAATACTATTAAGTATATATATATAAGAGGGAAAAAACGAAAAATTTATTAGAGAAAATAATTTCGAAGTGGTAAATGATGAATGGAAGATGTTAAGAGGGACAAGCTTAAAGCTTCCCCTGTCAAGCAAGCCATTTGATGTATTTGTAACATCTGGCATGCGTCATCAATTGTTAATGACGTTCTGCGCATGTTCTCTGTGCAATTGTCCCCTCATTTTTCCCTTTTTAACCTTTATTGGGTCAGTCTTATCCTCTTTCACAACTCTTTTCAACTTCTTTAGCTCTTTTCTTTTTTCCTCACATACTTCACCATCTGAATAGATCAGGACACTTTCCTTCTTTCTTCTTCACATCAATGCATCAGTTTGACCTGGAATTTTGTCTTGCAACAATTTCTTGTTTATTTCATTCAAAACTTCTTTTTTTAATATGCGCCTAATCCTTTTTAATTTTCCTTTTTTTTTCTTTTGCTTTTCTTATTCTCTTCTTTTCTCCTTAATTAATCTCTCTCATACATATTTCATTGTAAAATTAAATTCAAATTTAATTTCACACTTCATAATGTATTTTGTAATTACAATCTATCACAATTATTTCATAATATGTTATTATTGAATGATAAGATAATGAATTAAAATTTTGCATTACTAATTTACTTACCGATTAAATGTATTCAAGACGAGTCATATAAATAATAGTGTCTAGCTTAAATTTCGAAAATCATTTTGATATTCTTTCAATTTTGAGTATTACTACAAATACTACATTCATTTCTATAATGCAAGCATGTATGCATAAGTAACAAATTATGTTGTTATGATAGCATTTATCACTCTTATCATATAGATAAAAGTAAAGATAGTTGTCATGAGATTATAATTATTTTGAATTACTAAGCTTGAATATTATCTGAACATCATATTCAAACATATTGAAATGAGCAACATTTCCCGTCACTCTTTTATTCATTGCATGTTAACTGCAAGTTTATGCAATTAATTTGAAATGTGCAATTAATTTTCACTGCAAAACAACTACAAATTACTTTTTGGCAATTATCAATAAAGAATCATCAAATTCGATAATAATCAGTTATTAAGTGAAAACAAAATCTGATGTCTGAGATTTTTTTCAAAAGAAAATCCCTCTGATATTCTTTCAACCATTAATATAACCAAAATGACCTATTTTTATCAGAGATAAGTCATTAGATAAATTCATCATATCATCAACGAAAACTGAATGGACTTAAATGAAGCGGGAGTGGTTATCTTGAATAATCTTCATTATCATTTAAAAGTTGATAATAATTTCGAGATGATAGCATTTGTTGTCCAAATATGAGAAATGACTGAAATGACGACGATAGAAAGAGGACAATAAAGGAAGGAAGAAACTTGTTTCATCTATAGCAATAAATGTTCACATTTCCATTCTGGATGCATCTGCAACAATGGAATATAATTCAGTAAATCCAGAATCTGATAATGTATCGAATTATCCGGAATCATATTAAGCAATGCTCACAAAAAAAAATAAATGTTCACAAAATGGATAATAAATTTTGAGGGAAAAAAGAAATCTTCCATTTCATACTTTTATTCTTTACTTATTGTGCGTTACTGTTAGTTAATTATTCATAAAGAAAAAAAAAGAAGTGGAAAGAGGCATCTACCGGATCCGATTTCCTTCATCAAAAGTAACGGTAACATTCCATATCATACCAAATGTCACTGTTACTTTTTTTCTCACACTCGTTCTTTTTTTATTCCCTACCATTTATTACTTGTAAAATCTTTTGAAAATCTTGTTTTAAAAATTTTTAAATCCTAAAGCTATTATTTATCATATATTCCTGATCTTATCATTGTCCTAAAAATTTAGAAATATTTTAGGGTTAACATCAAGAAACTAGAGCAAACTATTTTAATCAAAATAGATTTTGTATATGAAGAAAAAGTGAAGCTAACTTTGTGGTTAGCTTGTTTGCTACTTCAAAGGAATTACATTGGTAAGTTACCGAGAAAAAGAAAAGAAGATGGAAAAAGATGATAGAAAAGAAAAATGTCTACATTAAAACTTAAGAATATAAACAAACATTGAGAAAAAGATGCGGTAAGTAAAGTTTTTTTTTTTTGAAGTTTGCATTCATTCACTTCCTATGCAATATTGTCATTTACAAAGACAAAATACTACTTTATTTCGGGATTTTCATTTGATTTGCATTTCAACTTCATAAAATAAATTTTATGCATATACTTCCAAACAATAGAATTTCAGAGTTTGTGAAAAAAAAGACTATTTCAACTAAATAAAACTTCAGATCTGCTTGAAAATATCTGCAATTGTTATATTAAAAAAAAAAATCTTATCAAATCATCAGAATCATGAAATATTTGCTAATATTTAAATGGTTTCGTATGTCGTATTTGATGTGAAAAAACCCGGTTGTAAAATGTGAAATGAAATCTAATCGCATCCAATTTCATTTCAGTAATTAGATTGATTTTGTTAACGTCATCTCATGTTCAGTTCCATTTTAAATCTCGACATCCTATATTACATGAATTATTTTCATAGTATCGTAATGAAAATTTTTTCAGCGGACTTATCAAGATCACAAAAAAAAGGTAAAAATACTGTAGGCATCAGTTATATGTAATTTCTTCCTGTTTTTCCTCTCTCTCTCTCTCTCTCTCCCTCCCTCTCTCCCTCTCGTTCTACTTTTCTTTGCAGAAATAAGTGAAATACCAACACAAAAAAAAACGGAATAAGGAAATATTTTTGAAATTAATCAATGAAAATTTTATTAAATAATAAATCTAAATTTTCCAAAATTAATGAAGGAAAAAGAAGCGAAGACAAAAATTTGCCAGTGATTAACATTATCAATAACTTGGCAAAGGACAATTTAATTTACTATTATTATTGTCATTATTATTATTATTATCATTATTATTATCATTATCATTATCATTATTATTATTATTATCATTATCATTATCATTATTATTATCATTATTATTATTATCATTATCATTATTATTATCATCATTATTATCATTATTATTATCATTATTATTATTATCATTATCATTATTACTATTATTATTATTATTATTACTATTATTATTATTATTATTACTATTATTATTATTATTATTACTATTATTATTATTATTATTATTATTATTATTATTATTATTATTACTATTATTATTATTATTACTATTATTATTATTATTATTATTATTATTATTATTATTATTATTATCATTATTATTATCATTATTATTATTATTATTATTATTATTATTATTATTATTATTATTATTACTATTATTACTATTATTATATCAAATAGTCTGTAGTAAAAGCTTTCATTTGCTCTAAAGTGTGGGAAAGAAATGGGGTAAAAAAAACGACAGGAGATATGAAAAGCCTGATAACAATGGGTATTTTAATTTCATCGTTAGCTAGAAAGGATAGAAGCTAAATCACTGGACAAAGAGCATATTTTAGATTACAGCGTCATGTGAACGAGCAAGAAAAAAAAGAAAGAACCTATCATAATGATTTAAAATTATACAGGAGACATGTATCGTAATGAATATATTTGTTAGAGGCAACACGGTGAAGTAGAGATGAACAGTACCAGGAATGTATTAAAACGATATTTTTATTTTATAATTCTACCGGACTGGACTGAATTTTTTTTTTGTTAGTAATATTTATTATTGAATTATTGATTTAGTTAAAAAATTAAGTATTGAAAAATGAATTATTTCAAATACTTCATTATTTGGTAGTATATAATATTTAGATATCGATTTGGAAATAGATTATGTACTTGGAAATAGATTTGTGTTAGTTTTTAAATTTTAGAAAGGTAAAATTAAATATTTGAAATAAATGGGAGCTAAAAAATCTCAAAGGTTATTTAATTCAATTTCTTACAATCAATTTATTATTGCTTTATAAAATCATTCTAACATATTTTTTTTTTGAGCAAAACCAGATCAAAAAATTTTATCAGCTTGATAAAATCCTGAATATCATTTGGATTATTTGATATTTTAGATTCAACAAATATGTCAATGATATCCTTAATCAAACACCATTACATGAATATTTTGAAAATGATTCATAATAATGTTAAAGATAATATCATTCTATCTTGATATCAAAATTATGAATGATTTGAGTCACTTAACATAAACCAACTAGCATATTATTAGTGCTTCTTTGGGCTTCGCTTTAAAAAATCACAGAAATAAATTCTTTTTTTTTTCATTGTTTAAGCTTCTTAATTCTCATTTAACATAGCTATTATCATCATGCATTACGGATGAAAAATTTCTTTTAAAAAAAATCAATAATGACTACTGGTCCTTAATTATAGTCGAAAAAAAGAACTCCAATTTTTCATTTTTTCCTTTTCCTCATTGAAAATAAAATTAAAAAAAAAGAAAAATTAAAGCCTGCAATCTTTGTTGCAAAGGAAAAATGTAAAGAAAAAAAAAGATGAAAACAAAAAAAAAAAACAACACGGAATGATCAGGAAAAGCGGGAAGATAAGGAGAAAAAACAAAAAGCTAAAAGAGTATAAATGATGTTATTTTTAGAATAAATAAATACAAAGGAAATGTTTTAAATTAGCCGATTTAATTGTTAGCATGAAAAAAAAAGTAAGGGGAAATGAAAAAGATGAAGAAAAAGAATGCTGAATGAATTGAAAGAGATTTCGGAAGACTGACGAAAATTCTGTTTTCAGACAAATTTTCCATCTTTGAACAATGTAGAAGGAATGTTTTTTTTTTTTTTTTTTTTTTAAATGGTTGAATGAATGATTTTCCATTGCCAATTCCTTTTTCATTTTCCGTTTTTTTTCATTCTTTTTTTTTTGTAAATTGATTAACGAAAAAGAAAGCAAATTTTGCTGAAATGTTGAGAGNNNTTTTTTTTTTTTTTTTTTTTTTTAAATGGTTGAATGAATGATTTTCCATTGCCAATTCCTTTTTCATTTTCCGTTTTTTTTCATTCTTTTTTTTTTGTAAATTGATTAACGAAAAAGAAAGCAAATTTTGCTGAAATGTTGAGAGATTTTAAATGATTTTAGAGAAATAAAATGATTTTAGCTTTCATTTCTTCTAATTTTTTTATTTCTTTATTTTCTTATTTTTGGTGAAATTTTAAAAATGTTTGCTATAAAAAATTTCAAATAATCATACGTCTGTTTGTCTTATCAAAAAGAAAAGAAACCATTGTGTTTTAGTATTATTAACAAGATAATCAATTATGAAATTTTTATTAATGTCAATTATTTCTATCAAAAATTCAATCTCTATGATGCTTTGTGAGAATACATAATCGGGAATTGTTATCATCTTGAATGATTCCTTAAAATGATGAATGATCCTTTGCCAATTCCTTTTCCGTTATGAATTAAATTTCATCATTTTTTTTACGAAAATTTTCTAATTAGCAATTGCAATTGATATAAACTTAAAGGATAAGAACAAAAATGGCAAATGAAATGAATATAATATTTCATCCGTAACTCATAAACGATAGCCAAAGAATTTAAATAGCAAATAAATTTTGAATCCAAATATTTCTTGAAATTTGAGGATAACTCTTAAGCTGAAGAATTTATGTGCGTTACAAATCATTTCAGAATTAAATCAAATCAATGGAGGAGAAAAAAGGAAATGGCAAAAAAATATGCATGAAAACTAAACAAATTTAGTTTGAATGAATGAAAATGCAATTAGTAACATTGGAACCGTAAATCCTGTAATGTTCCGGAATATAGAGGAAAGGGTGGGAAAATTATGACTGTTCACCAAATTGCAAAAATTCCGGAATATGGCAGAAAGGATGGGAAAACTAAAACTGATAACTGATATGCTTTGCCAAATTTCTGAGATTTCCCTCCTCAACTACTTTATTAAATTTCTTTATTTTGCATCAGTTTTCTTTCCTTGAAAAGAAAAACTCTCATTCTTTATTTGAAAGATAACAGTTATTATCGAAAGTTTATCATTAAATAAGTATTAAATAAGGAAAAATTTCTTGAAAGCTTATCATGAAATAAAAATTTGTCAAAAGTTCATTGCTTAAATCTTCTTATTCTTAATTGGAGACTTCAATAAACAATTTGAAATTTTTAAAAATTTGAAAGTAAAAATTGGATGTAATCAACAAATTATATATTTTGACCATAATTTGGATACTTTATGAAAAAAAATATCGTCAGGAATTACTACCGATGAAAGAGAAGATATTCCTGAAAATGCTTTCAGGAATTATAATAAAAAAAGAGAAAATGTTGTTGAAATGATATACTTAAGGTATGTTATTTAGTAAAATATCTCCAAAAACTAAAATGATCAGACTATTCTCCAAGGAATTTCTCATTGAAGTTAAAAGAGAATGAGCAAATAGTATCAATCCAGTTTCATTCATCTAAAATATTTCATTCAAATTCATTCTTTTCACATAAATTCCATTAATGTTTTAACTTTTTCTACCACATTTTTTTAGTTTTTTATGCATTAACATTGTTTATTTGTTTCAGAAAATAATTTATTCATTTGAAATTTCTTTTTTTCCTTTTAAATTTCAACTCAAATTTAAATTTTCTAATTATTCATTTTAATTTTACAAATCACTTTTTTTCATTTTTTACATTTTGCCAATTTTTAATCTTAATTTTTCTTTTTTTTTAATATTAAAAATAATGCTTGAAATTATTCAAAAATTTTTTAGGAATATAATTTTCGTTTTTCTATTGATGAGTTAATTTTTGCTTAATCTAATCCATGCTGAGGACGAAAAAATAGAAAGGGAGAAAGAGGAAGAAGGAAAGAGAGACAGAGAGAGAGAGAGAAGAAAGCACATCATTTTACTGAGAGAATAACATTTAAAAGCCAGCCAATAATATTAGCCTTGTTTCATGTACAGATGAATAGAAATGATTCAAATTCTTTCATTTATTTTATTTCACTCTTTCGCTTTTCCCTTCTCTTTCTTCTTCTCTCTCTCTCTCTCTCTTCCTATCTGTCTTTCCATTAAGAAAATGATAATTAGCTCATTGAAAGAAACGAATAAACGTACACGCACCTGCAGTTATTTGCATTGTAAAATTTAATTTTAATTCAAATTTAAGCTTTCTAATTATTCATTTCAATTTTACAAATTACTCTTATCATTTTTTAGATTTGATTTAAATGAGCAAAGCAATCATAAAATATAAAAATTTCAATAAAAGTGAAATCATTCATCAGGGATAAATCATAAAATGCTTCCTTATTGCTACACAGAATGGATTGATAATCTTAGTGATTGATTACGATATATGATCATATATCGTATATGAATTACATTATCGATTTCTGGAATTGAAATTTAAAATGTTGGCATAAATTGTTCCATGTAATTTATTCGTTAAGTTAAAATAACAATGGTATTAAAAAAAAACAAAATGAAAGCATGAGAAAAAGCAAAAATTAATTTTAAATAATGCGAAAAGAAAAAAAAACGAAAAGAAACATAAAGTGAACGTAAAAAATACAGCAAAGATTATTTGTCGCTTTCTAATTAGATTGTAATTTTTAGCCACTAATCAAGACTTTCTTTATTAAGTAATTAGACGTCATCATAAGTGATATGATAAGTAACATTGTTAGAAGTCTTGCAGAAAGTAGGTAAAGGCAACGTTTCAGTTAATATTGAACATATTGACAAGTTTTTAACTTTTATACAAGTTATTGTATGGGCAGAAATAGTTTGTTCTAAGAAATTAATGTAACAATATTAAAATGTAACTGATTAGAATTGCTAATTTGTTACTAATTTATTATAATTACTAATATTGAACTAAATGTAACAAAAGTTGAAGAAATTTATTGTATAAATATTGGATAAATAATAAAATGTTATGAAAGAAAAAAAAAAACAATTTGTATGTAATTCTAATTTTGACGTGATATAATTAATAATTGAACTATTAAATATTAAAAAATGTTATCTACAAATAATCGGTTCCAATATATACATATAAGATTATACAGTTTGAATAATTCCACACAGTATGAAACGAAAAGTTAAATGAGTAATAAATATGTATAATAGAAAAGTGAAGGTTAAATTTTATGAGAAAAAAAGACATACAAAATTAAAAATTCATTTTCAATTAAAATTTGAAGGAAAAAAGAAAAAATTTACTTGTGTTAAAATATGTTGCGCTAATTTAATATATGGATAATATATAAATTAAATGGATTGGTAGAAATTTATTGCTACAGCTATTTTAAAATCAATTTGAGAAAAGAGCAAAATTCAAAAGATTGTATGATCATCAGATTTCAGCTATGCTTATTATCTCAAAAGCTTCAAAGCTTGTTAACCTTATCTGTGCATCCATCTATGATGAAACGAATTTGTGGATTTACTATTCATCGCTTCAAATATTCATTAAAAATTATCCGATTGGGATTTCCACTTTTTTTTTATGTGAAAACAATTTAAAATAAAAAAGGGATGATAAAGCTTCGTAATTCCCAGAATGAGCCATTTTTCTTGAATCTGTTAATCCTAATTCTAAACAACAACAACATCATTCTTTTTACCCATGGGAATTTACAATTGAGAATTGAAATATACCAAAAAGTGTTACACTAAATTAGTTCTTGTCTTCATTGAGCTCTCTTATCAGTAATATTATCAGTAGTTTATTATACCAAACATTCACACTCATCCGCGTATGATATAAATTTCATGTAGGAAAAGATTTTTTTTGCATGAAATAAAAAATAAAAGATTTGATTAATCAACAAATTTTAATATTTCTGAAATGAGAAATTTAACGATATGATTGGAAAAAAAGAAAAGTGATGGGATGTAAAAATAACAAATTTGTTTGTAATGCTAATAAATAAATAGAAAAAAATTTTCCACATCTTAAATTCCTTCTTTCCTGTTCTCTTATGTTTATTAAATTTGGACTATCTTAAATGAATAAATTAAAATGAGTTAGGTGTCCTTACGAAATAAAACAATTTTTTTTCAATATTTGCGTAATGAAACAAAGATTTATATTAAGTAAATAAATTAATTACAGTATATAATTAAATAAATATTGAAACAACAACAAAAACAACAAATTAAGTAATTCACGAAAAAAAACTCATTTCCTGCAAAATTTGTTGAAAAAAAAAACAATTAAAAAAGAAAGAAACGAAAACAAACTGAAAATGGGAAACATTATTTCCAATGCATATTGCAATGAAATAAAATAATTGAAAAGTAGAAATGAAAAAACCGGAAAGAAAAGGCTAATGAGGCTAATAATTGTTAGCACAAATAAATGAAATAATCCATTAAATATATATTATTAAATTTGTCAAACATTTGCAATATTACCAATAATTTTTAGCATATTCATAATTGAAAATATTTATTGAAATTATAAAATTCTCCTTCCTTTTTTTGCTCCGCCTTTTAGACTCAAATTTATTTCGCAATTATATTCAAAGTGTAATTTATGTACTTCGTCAAAAATAATCTAGAAAATGAAAAAAAAAGTAATGCAGAATCGCAAAAAGGAAAATAAGTAATTCCTAATAAAATAAATTTATTTGACGAAAAAAAAATTACTATTTCCTTTTTTTTGCAATGTATTTCCTCATTTTATTCCAAATATATCTAATATTTCAACTTTTTAAACATGATTTTTTCTTTTGTAAAAATTGTAGATTAAAGAAAAAAATTATTGCAATGTTTGAAAAAAAAAGAAAAACGTGAAATTCTTTCCAATGTTAAAAATGAAATAATAGTGAAAATTATTGCAGTAAATATTTCACAATGCATAGCAATATGAAATGACAAAATGGGAAAAGTACAAACAATTAGCATAGATCAAAAAATTGCGTTGTTTGTTTGTTTTCCCGACAAATTTCATCATTTTCTCTCACAAATAAAAACTAAGTCAACAATTTTAGTTAAATATAGAAAAAAGTATTGCATGAACAAGTACACTTGAAATATGTACAAACATACACGCACACATACATATATACATACACATATGGAAACATCCCAAAAACTTTTAAGTTGTATTCGCTGTATTACTTTTTATATCATAAAGATTTTATTTTTGTTCATTATTATTTCCATTGAAAATGGCAGTGGATGAGTGATAAGAATGACAAATTATGAAGCTATGTCTTTTTAAATTTTAAAAAGTAAAAATACTTTTCATTTCACTGTCCTATGATATGATTACAGGAAGTGATAGTATTATTTAGGATAAAATAAAACTATATGAATAATTTATGAAAGGGATGAATTACCGAATGTTTGTAATTACTTTTTTTAATTAATATTAATAAAATTGTGATAGAATTAGAACAGAAAAATGAAATTTTTTCTTTGAAAAATTAATACGATGAAAGGATAAAATATTAAGAAAATTTACTATACCAAAATTACCGAATTATTTTTTGGCTTTTTTTTCCATTAATGAAATTATGATAGTTTATACTTGTATATGTTGTTTTTTTCTCCCATTCAAATTTAAGCATAGTTATAAGTTTAACTTTCCAAAATATTGCAAAGAAAAAAAAGAAAAATTTTTTCTAAAGAAATAATTTAGGCAAGAAAATTTGAAGATAAGAATTAGTTTGGAAAATAATAAATATGATAAATGTCAAATTTCTATGCAGACAAATTTATCAGATTAAATGAATAGAAAGAGATAATTGAATATTTCATCATCAATTAGCAATTTGCTTTAAATTATTAAGAAATTGATTGATATGTAAAGAAAGCAAAATATGTAAATATGATGATGCAATAAATATGATTGATTAATAAAATTATTTAGTAAATTAGAAGTTAGAAAAAGTTTCAAATTAAAAAAAAAACAGGAAGAGAAAAGTAAAATTGCTTAAACTTTTGACATATGTATAAATAGAACTAAAAAATTATTTGGTAAATTTATATGAAACTTTTTTTTATAGTGAACCTTTTTTTTAACTCATACAGTGAGTATTAACATTTTTGAAATGTATAATGAATTGTTTAAAACTTTGACGTTAATCTGAACTTTTTGAATTTTTGCTATTACGATACAAAATTTGCGTCATAAAATATTAACTAAACAATCTTATTGTAATTGTAATAATAATGATAAATTATTATATTTATCAGTCTATTTTATGCTTTTAGCATTTTGCATGGATTATTTGATGATTGAATTTATAGCTTGCAAATTTTTAATTTTTTAAATTCTTTAGTTTCAATATTATTTCATTGTAAAGAACGAAAAAAAAACCAAATATTTGCTGAAGGTTTCGTAATTTTGAAAAAGCTTCATATATTTGTTGCACTTATTTCTTCGTGCTTAAATCTTCATTTGATTAATTGATTCATAAAGTAAATTAATAAAAATATTGAGGAGAAAAATGAACGAATGTAATTAGAAAAGAGAATGGAGTGAAATTTTCAGGGAATTAAATTGACCAACGGAAAGATAATAAATGAGGTTTTATGATCGGAAATGATCGGAATCGATATAGCTTCAGTGTAAATTGTCCGATTGTAGTGATATTGTTTTATTGCCAAATAATTTGATAATAATAATGTATTATTCAAAACCAAATATCTATTTGATAAACTTAAGATCATTTAATCAATATTCATTGAAATATTGACGAATGAATTAAGGGATGATAATACTATTTCAGGAATATTTGAATAACTCTTTTATCTAATATGAATTTTTAATTGTATAATTTATTTGTTTATAATATAACAGCAACTAGCAATTCAATGATAATTATATATTTTATATGCAAAATTAACAATTAAAAATAAAACTGAAATTGCAAGTTACAATAGAAACGATAGTAATTTTTGCTATCATTGAAATAAATTATTACTTATAAATTGTAGAGATAATGATAATTTTATGAGAATAAGTGTGAGAGATGTAAAGATGTTTCATCACGAAAATCCATGAATGTTCTAATCAGTGCAGTGTGAGGTAACGTTTGATTATAATCCGACATCTTAAACCGATAATTAAACAGGAATAGATGCTTTTACGCTGTCGCTTATTATGCTAAGTAAAATTAACCTTCCAAGAATGTCCGATATTCTGTTGGGCTGAACGAAAATTTGATTAGCAAAGAATTTTACACTGAATGCATTCGAAAATCCAAATTTATCCTACACTGGAATTGCTAATTTACCAAATGGTCGATTATAAAAATTTTTCAAATGACATTTTGAGGGAATACTTTTTTTTTATTATCTCTAAAAATGAACGATAATCGAGAATTCTTTTTATCAATTATTATTATGCGATATGTTTATTCCATTAACCATAAAACTTAGCATACTTATGCTCGTGTATCGTGAAATCATATGAAATATTCTTCAACTGAAGATTAAAAAAAAAGCAATTTAAGTTTTACACAGATAGATCATATCTTTCGCATATAGTTATGAAATAATACTATAAGTAATTTAATCTATCACAGACAATTTTTTATTTATCATTTTCATTTTCATTAGTGATTAAATCTTGATTAGATATTAATAATAAATTTTTTGAAATAATATTTAGTAGTACGGTGTTATGTCAGTGTCTGTAAATACTTAAAATCATAAAAATAATTTATTCGTCGAATAAAAATACAATAAGAAAAAATGAATTATGATAAAATGTTCTCACTTCAATTTTATTATGAAGACAATCTCATCAAAGTAACAGCAGAAAAAAAAGTGCGCCACAAAGAAAAACAAATTGTTGAAACCTATGCTTGAAAGAAAAGAAAATGAAGAAAGAAAAATGCCTTTGTATGATGCGAAGGCTGTTTGCTTCTTCAAAAATAGCTTTTTCTTTCTCTTTTTTTTTAATAAAAATGAGAGAAATCAGAATAAGAGAAAGAAAAAAAACAAAGGGAGAAATTTTGAAAAGCAAAATTTGGAATGATTAGAAAGAAATATTAGGATGTTGAAAAAACACAACAAAATTGTCAAATTTTTAGACAGAAATAGAACAAAAAAAGAAAAAAAAAAGAACAGCTATTCTTTAGTTCATTTGCACAAATATTATTGCATATTTTTTATGAAATAAATAGGTTTTTTTGCAAAAAAAACAATCAATCAAAAGAAACGAAAAGGAAAAAAGGAAAAAAATAGATTATACCATAAAAGTATACCAAAAAAGCTTCATGAATTAATCTTAGTTATAACTTTTTTATTTTTTAGTTTTTATCAAAAATAAAAAATATATATGTAAAAAAAAATTTTTTTTTACGGTACAGAATGCTTCGTTTTGTTTTAAAATATTTGTGAAAATATTATTTATTGACAAAATATAGCAAAAATCAATTTAAAAATATTGAATAGCAAAGAAAAAAAGAAGAGAAATAAAAAAGATTGCTGCTATTTGCTTCTATTTATTTTCGTTTTTTTTTTAAAAATTATTTTTATAAATGTTTTTATTTCTATCATAATGTTGTTATGAAGACTTTAACGATTCGCAAATTTTCACTGAATTGAGAATTTCTTTTTTTTTTTTA
>SSBO01000012.1:10610264-10628558 GCA_005281725.1 Wuchereria bancrofti | reverse complement strand
TTTAACTTTGAAAATTTTTACATGAGACACCCCGAACAATCTTGCATATATCATATTTGACATCCTATACTACCTTGCATGAGACGGATATTTTAGCTTATTTTCTGGAAAAGCTATTCCATAACGCTCCATGGGATACTTTCTATCGTCCTTTTATGTTTTACGTGATTCTTCATATTCTGCTATAACTTTAGTTTAGGAAAGAGAACAAAAATTTTGATAGTTTCATTGTCTGCTCATTCAGTTATTTGCGCCAATCCTCCGCTTTATACCTCGATAATATATACCACTGTCATTCTGAAAAGCCATAATTTGTTGTGTCATTTCGTACACATTTATGTTCTTCTGCAATGCTTCTTAGTTTCTTGCAGTCTTCATCTTTAACCTAAAAAGATAAGCATACAATGTACTCAATCCATCTATGCATCACATTTTTTTAACTTATGAAAGTCAATCTTATCTCTCTCTCCTTCTCTTTATTGACGATATAATATATTATCAACTCAATTCCCTCAACTAATAAATTAGTGAAGATGAAAAACACACAAGTGTAGACTTTGATTTCCTCACTTTTGAATTCTGTTTTTCCTATAAATTAATTAAATTCATAAATTAACATTTTCCAATAAATGAATGTCTTGACGTGAACTATAATTAATTATTATTATTTGCTACTTTTTTAGAAACAATTTCAAACAATTTGGAAAAAAAATGAATTTCAAAATTAAAAGATTACAGACTGAACAATTTTTTCTTTTTTTTTTGCAATTTCGGGCCGAACCGTGTTCTATAGCAATGGGCGGCTATGGCGCGATTAAGATTTACTTTTTTTTATTTTGTTGGCGAATATATTTAGGAGGAATTTATTATGCATTTGTTGTTGTATAACAATTCTTGTTTAATACCTTTTCTGGAATGGAAATGTTTACCGGAATCTTTTCGGGAGAAGTTTAGAAAATTCTTCTGAGTTATCTATTCTATAGTTTTCCATATATTTCCATTCTATGTGAATAAATTTCATAAACTTTGGTTGGAATTTCCGATAGGTTTGCATTAAAAAAACATGGGAAATGAGATTCAGCGTAGCAAGATACTGCAGGAATTTCAAGAGTGATTCTTCTAATGTTTTCAAATCAATAATTTCAATTTTATTTTTCCCTAAAATCTCTGCTGAAAAATGGTTACTGCTACCGGTATTAGATAATAAGAATTCTCGTTATTAATCTGTAAGTGGCTAGAACTGTAATGCTTCTATGTTGCAAGATATATCCACATAAAGCATCAAACAGTTATAGAAATAAAAGCGGTAGAGAGGCTTACGTAATCTATCATATAAGGTTTTAGTGATTTTTAACTGCCATATTGTTATTAGAATTATTCTCCATAATTGCAATATTATGCTATTATTTATGATGATTACAGTGCAACATTATCACTTATCATAATTCCAATAAGACAGATCCAAGCTTTATACCGTTTGACGATTATTTAGAATGAAGGATGAACATTCGATGGAACGATGACTTGGCTGTACTTCTTTAGTGGCGTTCTCAAGAAGGAGAAGTTGGTGTACCCAAGTCTCATTTAATGTAAATTATAAATTCTTGATTTTAATATCAATTCCAAACTTAAAGTCTCTTTAAAGTTTCTGAAATGAATCCACAGTAAAGGCTGATAGATTTATTCACTTATAATTTACAATGTAAATTATCAAGAAAAAATTGCATTACTCTCGTTTTTTCCTTCTTTTTCCATTTCTTCGATGATATCCTAAAGTGTTTTTACTCATCTCTACCTCTCTTAATTCGTTTAATTATAGGTTGTTCTAATGTGATGGGGCAATGGTTTTACGCAAAGAATCGAACGCTTATATTATGCATGACAATGTTCGTTCTGTCCACCAGAGTGATTTGCCTAGAACAGTGTCCTGAAGAGTGCCATTGTCTTGATACCCACATCGACTGTAGTCGTCGCAGTTTAACCGATGTTCCGTTTTCACTACCATCTTGGGCGACTACGCTGTATGCATATTATGATGTTAATTTAAATCTTTTCAATTTGTAAATAGAATTTCATGAGGATTCCTTTCTAAAAAGACTTAAATAAAGTGGATGTTTGAATCTCAAAAGAATATCTGTATTTTCATATGCTAGCTAAAGCTTTTTAGAACTACGGTTAAGGATTAGTGTTGGTGAGAGGTTAAAGAACTCTGCAGGAGAGTATTAGTCGATTAAATTAGATTAAGTATGGAAGTAAATAAGTTATAATATAATGTAATAAATAAAGTATATATATACATACATACAGCAGTAATATAATATAATAATATGATTTTTGATTGCTTGACTCGTTTTCATATGAAATATTAGTGTATTATCAAATTTTTTTGTATTATCAAAAGTAGTATATATATATATACAAATACTGGTGTTATATTAATTATAACAGTGGATTATATTACTGCTATGCTAACCCATAGCTATATCATTAGAAAAAAGATTGGGGGATAAGCTATAAT
Organism: Wuchereria bancrofti; assembly: GCA_005281725.1. Lineage (NCBI taxonomy): Eukaryota > Metazoa > Nematoda > Chromadorea > Rhabditida > Onchocercidae > Wuchereria > Wuchereria bancrofti. The sequence continues at coordinate 10,626,040 of SSBO01000012.1, read as the reverse complement.
GTATCCCATCAGAAATATATTGTTATTTTAGAACAATTTAGTCGTAGCATAATTTATGTTTAATTTTTATAGAGAACTTCAAGGGAATTATATTGAAAAAATCTTGCCTACTACTTTCGTTGGATTGAGCAGTCTTATCTCTCTGTAAGTTTTGATGCATTATAATAAAAAAAGTTAGTAACATTCGCTGCTACAGCATAAAAACGAATTTAAAAAGATTTGCTTTTTCTGCTTATGGTTCCGGAAATTGTTTTTTTTTTTCTTTTTTGCGTGCATATGATTTGTAGTAAGTTTACATATTGAAATGAATTTTTTTTTCGTATTTTTAGGGATCTCAGCGAGAATCAGATCGGTGGTTTCTCACGTCTTGTTTTCGCCCATACTCCTAAACTTGAAGCGCTGTATGTACTGTGCTCTTTTTTCATCTACTAAACTACACTTTATATTACTCCAGTTTCTTGTGGAATATGTTACCTTATTACTCTGTGAATATAAATTGGTGAAGTTTAAGTAACTCAAGCAAGCATCTAATAGATAAAATAGTTGTGCAGTTAGTGTGACGAGTCTCTCAGATAGGCTTATGCCTAATTAGACCTGCGTGTTACATTTGGCTTTTACAGTGAACTTTTCCTGACACTTGATAAGAACACCTATTCCATTTGTGCTTTAAGAACGTCACCACTCTACTACTGTATATTATTAATTTGAATCAACATCTGTAAATATTTTCCAGCTTGCTTCGGAAGAATCGGCTAACTTCGATTCCGCTTGGGATTGAATCCCTAGCGAATTTGCGTAGACTCGATCTGTAAGTTTTATTGACTTTCGTAAAACAACTTTTTTTACTTAGGTCGTATTTCCACTGGAAGTTCTTAGTCAAGAAATCACGAGAAAGATGAATTCAATTAAAACTTCTTTAGCAAAGCGAATAACATTTCGCAAATTACGACCATTGATGTTTCACGGATTGCAAAGATTGACGTAGTCGATTTGAGTCGTAATGTTTTGCATGATTTTCCGCGTTTACATGTGTTGCAAGCTGCTAACGCCAAAATCACAAAATTGTATGAGTTTACATTTTTGTGAAGTTTCTTCCGTCATACTGTTAATTTCAAATTTTTTCTGATCACGAAATAATTAAAAGATGCAATCTTTTATTTCAAATTTGAAAATTCATAAATTTCATCGCTTTGCTCAAGTTCTTTCAGTGCGTATTCTTTTCTTATAGAGACCTCAGCAATAATCTGTTGGCATCACTGCGTTCCGCTACATTCATAGGGCTACAGTCACTTCGAGTTTTGAGGTTATCACGGAACAAAATTGAAACCATCGAAAAAAGTGCTTTTCAGGGACTGTTTGCACTTCGATTTTTGTAAGCAAACATTTAAATAAATTTTTGACTTTACATTTTTTTGTGTGCGTAAGTGTTGCCGCCATAAGTAATGGTTAGGAATTGGCAGCAGTTTTGAGTGTGTAATTTTGATTCTCAAATGTTTATTTTTCTTTTTTTCTTATTTATTTCACGTTATTGATATGTGTAAGGAATTTATTCTAATTATAAATTCTAAATGTAGATTTTCTTTTTAAAGTAAAACAAAAAGTGATTTTCATAGTTTTTTTTTTTTCTGTTTGAAGCTTATTCTCCTTTTTACTAGATGAAATTGTTTTTCTTCTCCTTACTTTCGTATTTTATTCGACAAATGAAGTATTTTTAGAGATCTCAGTCGTAACCGTCTCACAGTTTTGCATGCATTGACGTTCACTTCACTGACATCTCTTCAAAATTTGTCACTAGCGCGAAATTTGTTGGATACACTTGAAGATGGGACATTCTGGGGTTTGGAACAGCTTCAGAGGTTGAATATTGCCGAAAATCAATTGAAGGCAGTCACTGGTGGTTGGCTCTATGGGATGCATTCGCTTACAACTCTGTATTTTTTACTTTAAATCTATGTTCAGTGTAAATTCGTTTTAGTAGGTTCAAATTTTCATAAAAGTTTTAGCTTGTGAAATCTTGAAATCAAACTATTTCTCAAAATATTACAATCTTTCTAGTGATATGAGTTCAAACGACGTTGCATGGATAGATTCATCAGCATGGTCTCTATGCTCGACCTTACAGTGGCTTGATTTATCTTCGAATCGTCTTCGTACGCTTCCTTCATTATTGTTTAAAAAGCTTTCACGTCTGGAATATCTCTCATTAGCTGATAATCAAATCGATACGATCCATCGAAATGCGATGCATGATTTGGATAAATTAAATTATCTGTTAGTTTACATTTCATTCAGGTACTTGTTTGGTTTTTTCCAGACGGTCCAGGAAAACCCTGATTTTCAAGAATTTGGTGATATTTCAACTCTTTGTTCAGTTAATATATAACATTAACATGTTAATTAAATAATGTTTTCAGTGATCTTTCTGGAAATGGATTGGCAATGTGTGTTGAAGATGAGTCAGTTCTTGCAAATACCTCTCTACCAACTTTGCGGACCCTCAAATTTACTTCTAATCGAGTTCGAACAATTCCAACACATGCATTTGAAAATTTTCCAGCATTACAAAATCTCGATTTGACGGATAATCCTATTGCTAGCGTGCAGAATGGTGCATTTGAATATCTACACTTGAGACGACTGTTAGTTTATAAATGAGATAACCAATGGAATTCCATGTATTATTAGCAATATTTTTATTCGGAAACTTTTTCTTTCTTCAGAACTATTTTTGATTTGCAGTTTTATCAATACTTCATCTCTTGTTTGTGACTGTGAGCTGAAGTGGTTTTCACACTGGCTATTTTCATCGAAACTGGATCGCAAAACCATAACAATGTTGTGTTCCTATCCGTTAGCATTACGTGGTATTGATGTTGCTGTGATTGATGATGCAAATCTGACATGTGGTATGGTTTAAAGCTGGTCATTTGTCATGTTTCATACTTCCAGACTTAGTTTACAATTCAATTTTTTTTTCATGGTTATTGAATTTAAGTCATTAACTTTGAAATTCAGTAATTCAAGAATGAAATTTCTTTCAGTTGATGATTCGCCCCGTCCTCGATTGTTGAATCATCCCAATGCATTAGTGAAAGCGCTGCTAGGAACTAGTGTTAAACTTAACTGTACTGGTTATGGTGCTGCGCCATTGGATATCAAATGGAAAGTTATTCGTGATGGGCGATTTCGCCTGTTATCGCATGATGCGACAACTATTTTCGTTTATAATCATTCATCGACTACAAACAGTTAGTTTTTATAATTATTGCTAAGTTTTCATGAAGCCTTCATGAATCTAAATAAAATAGTTTAAAGCAACTTTTAGGCACGGCTACAGGACTTGCAATGGAATATCTTTTTAGTGAATTGCAACTCAGTGACATTGATTTTAGTGATCAAGCGGAATATCAATGTATTGTGCGGAATCATTATGGTTCGGCATATTCTCTGAAGTAAAAGTTTGCGTTTTTTGATGGTTTTATCCATGCGTCAATAATTCAGTGGGTCGAGACGTACCCATTTGATCAAGGCCAAAAGTAGTTGTGACACTGATTTTCTTTTATTCAATAATCTGAATAATTTTCTCGTTTACAGAATGAAATTAATGGTTCTGCAAAAACCGCGAATTCATTATTCACCGTCAAATATATCGATTGTTCGTGGTGGCAGCGCTAGGTTAAGATGCGCTGCACAAGGTAAGCATTTCTGTGCAACTTTTTACTTTGTAAAGCTTGGAACACAAGTATTTTTACTTGTGTTACTCTAAGATTTTTAAGTAGGTTTTGAGACACCTTGTAATTGTTTAGTTAGCTCATAGCTCTTTCTTCCGGTCCAATGTGGAAAAAAGTTTTCAGGTTTGAAATCCTTAAAGCAGTGAAGGGTCTTTTTTCGGATCTCTCCTTTGCTCTTCCCCATACCCTTTGTTTGTTTCTCTATTTTAGCTAACTTCAATAAAATGATTTTTTATGTTGAAGTTTAACTTCTATTTCTTACTCCTAAATCTTTTAAGGCGTTCCGGCCCCAATCATTAAGTGGGTGAAAGATGGTGGCGATTCATTTCCAGCTGCTGTGGAAAGACGCTTACACGTGAAAGCTAATGATGATAATTTATATGTGGTCAATGTCTCATTAGCAGATACGGGTATTTATACATGTCGTGTAAGCAATGAAGCCGGACATGTGGAAAGTTCGGCACACGTTCTTGTTTATGGTAATCATAATTTGTTTGTTACTTTCTACTACTTTTTCGGCTTATTTTGAAGTGATTTCTGCTGATATAAGATTGAATTTATTTTATGTTCTATTCAATTTAATTTCAACTTCATTTATAGATGACTTTTTTTTTCTTGACTTGCGAATTTTCTATGTTACACTAATCAAATTATATTTCGAAATTTGCATATCAGATAACAAAGTCTGGCCACAACTTGAGGATCGTAAGGTACATTCCGGAGCGACGGTAATTTTCAATTGCTCAATCAATGAACAGTTTCGTGTGTCAGTGCAGTGGTTGCGTGATGGTCGTTTAATTGACCCCAGTACAGCTCCTTCACGTCTGGCCTTTAAAGCTGGCAATCAACTGCTGGTGCTAAGTGAAGTATGCGAAATTTAAATTTATACCATTTCTGTTTGTTTTCATTTTGGAAGTGATATTATTTCCTCCTTGACTTTTGAAATTGAGTCTTTAAACTTTCAAAGCTCTGTAATTTTCATTCAGGCGCGACCTCCAGACAGTGGCGTTTACGGATGCGAATTTAAAGTAGGTAATGAGGTACTTTCACGGGTGTCATCGACGTTAGTTGTTGAAATCGGTGCTGAAGAGGACTGGAACAAGAGACGTGAAGATATTGATAAGATTTCAATTGATAGAAGTTTGCAATACTCACTTGCTATTTGCGCCATCACCTTAGTTTTACTAGCTGCTGGAGTATGCTCTGTAATTTTGCTCATGGGAAAGCGAAAAGACTCAAGGCAGTATTCTTCTGTAAAGGTTGGTAAATTCGCTTGTTTCAGTTGCAAGGATTTCATTTGATAAAATTTATGAATTTCAAAAAGTTTACCAGTACTCGAATAAAAGCTTATTTTTTAGAAATTTTACATAAGGAATGCTTGCGCTCCATGTTATTTTTTAAAACAACTCGTTCCCACTATCTTTTAGAGTGATTCGGCTGCAACAACAATTGAAAAGCAGCCCGCGAGTGAAAGAGATAGTGGTGTGCTAACGGAAACAACACAAGTTTACGTGGTGATTTAAGCATATTTTACCCCCTTCTCTTGTTAATGAAACTTTATATTAATTATATCCTCATTTTTATATTCGCGTTTCAGAAATATGCAGGAAAGAGCGTTCTCGAAAATTTTTAATAATTATTTTTTAATCGTCGTTTATTTGAATCGTACTTTTATTGTTCATTTATAATCTTTTAATTTTAATATATTTTTAATTTTGCCATTATCAGATCTTCAGTTATTTCATGATGTTCCCTTGTCCTATTTTATTAAGAAAAAGTACTGATTATATTTCTTGCTTATCATAGCCTCCTCATCTTGTGTTTGTACATAAAATTGAGCTTTAAGACTTTACTCCATTAGCTTTACAATTCTGGTTATCTGTGTCTTCCAAAAAAAGAAGTGTCTGATCTATTTCACATCATTTACTTTCTAATAGCATGATTCAAACTGCGGAATTCTACTCTATGGTTTGATTGCTGGATTACTTGATTTGGTAGTTGAGGATAGTTTAATCAAATCTATTGAAAATTACAAGTAAGCTTTTCAAAGATTCCCTCATACCATAATCCGATGTCTTTCATGTGATTTATTTCAGCGTTGCAGAAAGCTTTAGCCTTTTATTTATTTTTTTTTTTGTATTGTCTATTTTCTCTTCCTATGTACAAATCAAGCATGCTTTACGAATTCTTTAATTTAAATTTAATTGTAATCTTTTCTAGTCATTTCATTGCTATTTAATGTTGTCTTTAAAAATTTTGCTTTGTAATTTCGAGTTATTTCAGTGAGGAAGTGTATTTCCTTTTTTCACTTTTTTCTTTCTTGCTTATTTTCAGTATATAAACTACAGCAAGCAGGCAACTATTTGCTAAAAGATATGCTATGTCTGTAATATTAATCATGCTTTTTAAAAACTCATCTGTATTGACATTTTACTAAGCCTTATCAGGATAAGCTCATTTTGTTTGTCAGAACAGCCTGTGTTTGCACTTGTTCGCTTCTTTAGTTTTGTTACACTTTTTTTAACTGTTGCAGCAATTTCGACAAATATGCAAGCAGTAGACGGGTGTACTCTTTTAAAGAGGCTTTTCATATTTTACAATTTAGAAATCTCAAGGAAATTCAGCTTCATTTTGAATAAAAAATCCAAATTTATATGCAATGCTAGTAAGATTATTACTTTTGGAGTTTCGGTAAAAATTTTTCATGAGAAATGAGGAAGGATATTGTTTGAATTGCTAAGTTTGGTAATTTCATTAAATGATCGACGAGTTTTTTTCTTCTTAGACGAAACTTAGACGTTTTTTTCTTCTTAGATTAATGCTGTATTATTATATTTCATTAAATCTTCCGAAAGGAAAACGCACCAGTTTACTGGTTTAACTCCCAGTTTGCACTGTATTATGTGATCTGATTCTCTTACATCCCCAAGAATTCACTATGTTTTATTTATAGGTAAATTCCCAGTCATTAAAATTGCATAATTTATGCTTTAAGGAATTTCCACTGTTTAAATTAAAATGATTGACATTTCAAAATTCCAGTTTATGCATCTTATAACTTTAACTAACAATGCAGTGGTTCCCAAAGTTGTCATTTTTTTTTTTTCATTTTTTCCAAGGATGTGATACTAAGTGATAAAATGTGCACAGAAGAAAGGTCATTTCTTGTTGACTTTCGGGATTTTAACCAATTAATTCGTATTATTTTGTATATTTTAATGAATTTGTATCCCCGGTAGTTACTGTATGTTTTTCGAAAGGTAAGGTTTTTTTATAGTGAATGAGCTTCTGAGAGATATTGGAAGTGGTAAGTTCCACTTGCTGCAGTTGGTTGATTGATCAGGCTATGTTGGCTGGGATAAACATCCAGCGCTTCTTTGGGTGTTCTGATATATGAAAAAAGAAGTTGTTTAGTCTTTGAAACTTTGAATTTTACTGAAAATTCTAAAATGTGGTGTTCATTGAGGTATGCATTGCTTTAAAATCTTTTTTAAAAAAAGTGAGTCCATTAGGTAGTTATGTTATTCTGTATTTCGTTGCTGTATTTCATTTCCATACCTCATGTACTTCCATCAGAAGTTTTAGAAAAACGGTGTCTTTTTGAATTAACTCATTTCATTAGTAGAAACGGTATGAGTTATTTCAGTGGAATGCCTAGAGGCCGCTATAGATTTCAAAGTTTTGAGTCACATCCCCACATTTTTTTCATTTCAGACTTGTATCATACATGTCTTACTGGGATTAAGACATACTAATTGTATTTCGATAACGTTTACATGGAATTATTACTTGAACTATTACTGTGTTTTTATGTGCTCTCTGATATATGTAAGTATTTTATGATTGAGAAGTTACATATGTTTATATCAGTCCTGTATATAGTAAAAGTATGAAGTGTAAGACCGGGAAAGCCTGGACAAAAGATTACGTTTTTGAAGTATGTAATCCCTTTCTATCATTTTATTTTCCCACACACCTTCCTACCCCTCTCTCTTCCGCTATCCTTCACTTCACCAGATCAGTCTTAATCTTGGTGCTGATATATGTTGTGATGCGTGGAATACTTGGCCTAATTGTATTTGGTACTGGGTAATGACGTTATTATCCATAGATTGTTGAAACAGTTTTGCTGTTCTAGTAGTATTATGTTGTGCTACAGAGGTAAAAGGTAAACATTGCTGATTTATTTACACCAGCTCTTTTTCATACAGTTGCAAACATCTTTTTTCTTTCTTTATTTCATTATTGAAACCAAATAAATTTGCACTTTTCAGATTACTGGAAATGAAGGGTTCAGTCAATGAAGCGGGGAAATGTATACGAAAATTTAATCGTGGTCATAGACGAGCTTTTTCAGTACCAAATGCTAGTGGTGATCGTACGCGAATCGAGGCAAGTGATTTCCCGATTACTGTCTTTGCTTCTTATTATATAAAATATGTTATTTTTCTGTAAATTTGGTCATTTTGTTAAAAAAATATTGTAAAAACATGATGACCGACTGTACAGTTCAAATGCAAATATAATTTCGTCTTACTTATTAATTGAAGTATGTTTATATCTTTGTAAAAAATATTGTTATTATTTGTAAAAAATAACTGGTAATCCATTCGAAATATATTTGTAAAAAATATTGTTACTACAGGGGAATGGATTGCAAAAAATTATATTGCACGATTTCAGCCGTATACGCCGGAGAAGACAGTAGACGAGCTAATGAAAACAGTAACTTATATTTCGAATGGATTACCAGTTATGGTACCGGTTTCGGAAGATGATGACGCTGATCTTACTGTATGCTTTTTTCACATTTCAAGCATTTTGGAAACATTTTTGCCGGAAAGCATGTTATTCATTATTTTTTGGATTTATCGACGATTTCTTGACTGAAATATAAAATGGAAATAAACAATCCCTGTATAATTTTTGTACAGATCTTTTTTCTTGTGTATTTGAGGAACTTTGCTCCTTTGCATGTTATTTGTTGATTTAGGTGAAAATCAACGAAGAGGATGTTCTTCCAAATGAAGAAAATTCCAAAGGTGGTGCAAGAGTTGCTATTAGAAGGGTATCTCCTTCAGTTATTTATTTACCCTTTAAACGTGTCATTTCGTATATTTTTGGAATATATTATTCTTTAGCAATCAGTCCAGGAACTAAATTATTTAAGATTTGGGAAGCACGATGGAAAGCTACGAATTTTGAACTGCTTCCAGAATGGTTGCAAGATAACGAGTATCTGCGTACGGGGCATAGGCCACCGTTACCGAGCTTTGGCTCGTGTTTCAAAAGTATATTTTCTCTACATACGGAAACTGGTAACATTTGGACTCATATGTACGGTTAGTTAATTTCAAAAATTTTTATTAGATTTTGATAGCGTTTGAAAGTAAATTGAAGAGAATTTGGATGAGACGGGTGCTAGTATCCTGAACTTTCTGTACATTTCTGATCCAAAATTATGTTAAACGTTGAAATAATTTTAGTGGATGAATTGCTGAAGTAAGTAGTTTTAATAGATGAATTACTATGTTATTAATTTGATTCCAGGATGTGTGGCATTCATTGGAGCTGCAGCTTGGTTTTTAACTCGTCCATCAACACTGGTGCAGTCGGAAGACAAAATTGTGTTTGGGACATATTTTGTCGGTGCAGTGGCTTGTTTGGGATTATCGTTTGCATTCCATACAGTGCAGTGCCATTCTGCTGGAGTTGGAAAACTGTTTAGCAAGTTTGTTTTGTGTTGTCATTTTAGTTATAAAACTTGGAATAATTTGACTATTCTAAAAATACTTAGTTTCAATTATTATATCGGTCGATATGTGGTTGTGTGAAGCCAGATTTAGACCGAGAAAAGATCGCCAATAGTTACTGTAGCTCTGTGTTCACGCTTGTGTTTTTTTGTATGATATTAAGTTTGATTTTGGTTTTTGGTCGTATTAAGATAATATTACTTATTTTTAATCAAAAAGAGAATTTTTTGTAATAAATTTTTGGTGGAGTAAAAACTGAATGACTATGATAATTACAAAAAGTACTTAATTCGACATATCATTGAATGTTTGTTAGATGTCGAAGAAAAAATTATTGGTTCTTCATACTAAGTTTTATCGTTACTGTTTAGCTGAACCAATGTGTAAAAGGTCGAAATGATTTTGTTATCTGTGAATATTATTATGTTTTAGATTGGATTATACTGGTATTACCTTACTTATTGTTGGTTCTTTCATTCCATGGATTTATTATGGATTTTATTGCCGTTTGGTGCCTATGATTGTATATTTAACTATGATTTCTGTTCTTGGAGTTGCTGCAGTTATCGTGTCTCTGTGGGATAAATTTGCTCAGCCATACTACCGACCCTTACGAGCTGTTATTTTCATAGCAATGGGTTTAAGCAGTAAGCTATAGTTAAAATTATGCAGCTGTTTCTCGTACATAACCAAGCTATCGTTACCTGAAATTCAGCTTATTACAATTCAAAAATGATTGAATGGATTTAATTTCTTTATCACTTATTATTAATTCAAGAGTCTTGATATTATACATATTTCCAGGTGTTGTGCCAGCTTTAGACATACTAATTAATGATGGTATTTCATACCTCTTAAATGAAGCATCATTGTTTTGGTTTATATTAATGGGTATTTTATATATAGCGGGCGCTGTTTTATACGTTACACGTACACCTGAAAAGTGTTTTCCTGGAAGATTTGATTTATGGGTTTGTTTTAACAGAATCGCTTTCTAGAAGTGAATTGCTTACAACTAAATATCTTTTTGATGAAAATATGATGAAAAGAGATTCGTTTTTATTAAGATGAAGTTTTTAATAATTTTGTTCTCTTTTTTAGTTACAATCACACCAATTGTTCCATATGTTTGTGGTAGCAGCGGCTCTGGTTCATCTTTATGGTGTCAGCAAAACAGCTGTGAAACGTCTGGAACAAGGATCATGCGCTGAACAAATGTTGGAACAGTATGGATATGATGAATCATAGTTCATACCGAAAATAGTTGATTAGAGTTTGTTGAATAAAAAATTGTTGTCATACCTTGCAGCATTTGAAAAGTAAAATACGTCCTTATCGATATTTGCTGATAGTTGTAAAATTGAGTTTTAACTTGCTTTATGATATTGCTGTTGTAAAGGAGCAACTCGGCACAATGCCTGTGTTATCATGACCTTTTTTTTTTTTTGCTTATGGACTGTACTTTTCTTTCAAAAATGCAAATATAACCTAACAACTTGAGTAGAATTATTTAGAGAGGTACACATTACATTAGTTTTTGACTTGAGGATATATGCTATTTATTTTTTGAGTTGTTATTAAGCATATTACGGTCTCTTTCGTCTGTTCCACATTTTCTATTTGTTAGATGAGACACATAACTTGTACGAAGTTACATTAGATTAGTTGAAGTTGATTTCGGAAGTGTTAGTCGTTGATTAATATTTCTGCTGACGTTTTATTTTAAGACTTTTAATTTTATTCTGTTTGCAGAAGTAATGCTTAGAGCATTAGTGGTACGAGGTAGCCTTCGTTCAGCTGCAATTGCAGCATGGAAAATGCCTACTGTAATGGCACAGGAAACTCCCATTGTTTGCACGGGATACATGCAGCAAAATAAATTAAATTTGAATCAAGTAAACTGCTTTCAAAGTATTAGAAAATAAATATTTCTTGAGTAGAAATTAATATTTTCAGATTTAATTATATACGTAGTACCCCACATCTATTGTATTGATTTTCTACTACATTATGGTTTTGTTAGGATTTTTTTTTTTTGGGACTATCTTAATTTTTTAAGGTGCGTTTTGCTGCTCATATACATTTGACGATGAAAGTGGTCGAACAGCGAATTATGCTTGTCCTGAGTTTATACGATAAAGTAAGCTTATTTATATTATTGCTGTAACAAACTGCACCTTTAATGAATTATTGCATTTTATCAAAGTTTAAAATTCAGTTGAAAATCCGGGAGGGATTTAAATCAAATCCAGAAACACTGTTGTCGATTTCAATTAAATCTATCCATCAAATTAAGGAGTAAATTTTATATTTTTATTCAGAAATTTGAACTACTGAATAATAAATTTGGACCATGCCATTAGAGATCAATGTTTTAAACTTCGGACAAAATATTTACATGGATTTATTCCAGATTGATCCAAAGAAATTAACGCTTGATTCGGACTTTAAAAAAGACCTTGGATTAGATTCATTGGATTTCGTGGAAGTGATCATGGCGATCGAGGATGAATTTCATTTCGAAATTCCGGATGGTGATTCTGACAATATGAAAACACCACGAGATATTTATCAGTATATTTGTGATAGGAAAGACATTTACGAATAATTGTAGTGTTTCATGATGTTCATAGCTTATTGTCTTTCAAATTTGTTTTGCTCTCAATATGATGGAACTATTTGAATTTGAGGCCAATTCCCTTCGTCAAATATGTTGTTACCCAGAAGCAAATCTAGTTGCATAAAAGTTTTTGTAAAAAACAACGTTTGATGTACTATTTACATTAATGATATTATTAAAGATATGTATAGTGGGCTGTGAAATATCATTATTTCTAGAAAATAGGAATTCAAAAGTAGTTATTCTTTTTTATTTTATGGTGCTGTTAAAGTTATGTTTTTATAAATTAGAGCAATTAAGATATAATTCTATCGTCAGTTTTGTATTGTCATTTTACAGATCAGTTTATTGAAGCATATTTCAACATCCAAAAACTGTTATGATTGGGACAAATGAAAGAATTAGAAGATCAGTTGCTCCTGTATGTAATGAATAGACTGGCAGAGCTATTGATTGCCATAAATTCACTAAATGGTACAGATTTAAAATGAATCTGGAAAGCTTTGTGTGTAATTTAGTCATGATGGATTTTTCCATGTTAGAGAATTCATTAATCTCAATTACATTCTTTTATTTTCAAAGTAGACAAAAGTTTATTCGTTTAATTTTAACCTAATTGACTTCGCGTGTGTGTTCATTTACTTTGGTTTCTACTCGCTCATTATTTCTTCCAGCAGTTTTAGCATGTTGATGACTTTTTTTTTTGTAGAATTTAATAGTTGATTGTGTGCAACAGAAGAATAAATGACACGCAATACGATAACTCATGAATAGTCCATCCATCCTTTTGCATTAGCTCATGAATACAAGTCATAAATGAATGTTGTTGTCCCCTTTATTATTGGTCTCTTTTTTTCCTTTCCTTTTTTTTAAGCTTTCACATAACCTTCTCAATTATCAAAATTCATTTCCTTTTTCTTTCTTCTATAATCGTTATCCTCCTCCTTGTTCTTTCCTTATCCATCCCTTGCATTACTTTCTAATCCCTCCTTCTTTCAAAAATCTCTTACCCTTTTCACTTTTTCACATCATATAACCTAATTATTAGGAATCCTTAATGCTTTCCTAATTGCATTCTTTGGTTAAACTCATTAATTGCTTTCCTTCTCTTGTCAATTTCGAAAATCTTACGAATTGCTTCTAACTTATGTGTTATTTTCAAACGAAACTAGCACACATTTCATCCTACCTTAATTCCTTACAGCATATCATATCATTTTTCTTTATTCAAGTCAACGATAATAATTTGAAATTACGAGATTTATTAATGGATTTATTACGAGTTCTATTTTGTTGCAATCGTCAGGTTTGTATATTTCAATAAATAAAATGAAATTTTTCGTTTTTCTTTCTTTTTTAAAGAAAAAGGATTCCTTTTTTCTTTGATTTATTTTCGCTTGAATTACTTGTCATTAAAAATTGATGAATAATTTGGAAATTCTTTGTTTCTTTCTGCTTTCGTTTTCACTCTGACATCTATCAAATGTATTGTAGTTGCTCTCATTTTCAAGTAACTATTTTTTATCCTTTTTTTTTCGAGAAAAAAAGACGAAAAATAATCCTTTCGGATATTTTTTTCTTTATAGTTTTCTTTTCTTATGAATATTAATTAATTATTTCTATAAAAGAAGACCATAAAGTATTGACTAAAGAAGAAAAGAAAAAAATGCATCTTCAAAGTAATGTATTGTTGTTTTACGAATTGATTGTATTTTTTCTTTTTTATACGAGAAAAAAAAAATTCAAACTGTACTATTCTAGTCGGAATTAATTGTAACTTGAATTCAATAAAATTGACGTTTATTGTATTAAAAAATAATCTGTGTTACGATTTTATTCGTTACATTTTACTGATCATTTATGCAGTCTTAAAAACTGTTCAGTTGTGTGTGAATTGAAGCGAAATTTAACTCATAACAATCTTGCTTGAAATTACGGTTGATTTTTTCTCACTAGGTCAGTAAGTTAAAAAATTTGCAGGAAATTTTTCGTTTCAAAGCTATCCAAATGTAAGTGACATGCATTCATTAAAGTTATTGATTATGTGAAATGTCAGTAATTGCTATGAATATCATTTGTTCATTATTAAAACGAATAAAATTTAGATTTCTTCATAAATTTTCCGGCAAAATTCTATATTCCAAACATACTTTCATATATTTATGCTAAATTTCTGAGGTCCAATTTCAGTTAAAAGAAAATCTCCAATAAATTATTTTTGAAGTAAAATAACAGAAAGAAAAAACAGTTAAAAAATTTTTAAGTAATTTTCTAGATATCAAAAGAAAAAAAAAGAAAAAGCTTAGTTATTGCATAAAATTGTAAACAATATATATATATGAGAGCATTGAAGACTTATATTGGGTTTTAATATTTTATTTTTGGTATTATTTTTTTTGTAATTTCGTAATAATTATACTATGAAAATGAAAATTTGTTTTATATGCTTGGGCGTTCTTTTTTTCTTTCCTTTAAAATTTGAAATATAAATATAAATTGATTGAAATTATTATGTATGAATAACGCTAATATACAATGATGTTATTATACTATCTTGGGAAGCAAAAAATGTTGATGTTTTTTTTTTGCAATCATCAATATGAATGATGTTTATTTTTCAATGAAAAATTGAAATATATAATTTCAGACAAAGTTTCATTTTGAAATGCTTATCAGTCATCATTATTTTAAGTTCATTTTTTTTTCACCTTTTAAAAATTTACACTTTTTAGTTCATTCAGCTGATGGAATGTTTTGTCAGAAAGAAACTTCTTTCACAGAGAAAAAAAATGAAAGAAAAAAAAAGAAAAACAAAAGCAAATTATCATTTTGCTACTTTGAAAAATTCAATTAAAATCAAAGTTTCGAAATCTTAATTTATGCTCAATTTTATATAAAAGATAAAATCCAAACTTAAGTATTCGTTTTTTCCTCCTTTTTCTGGATGAAATTAAACATAAAACAACACTAGAGGATTCAACTACAAACAAAGATCAAAAGCGTTGTATGGTTTTTGGGACAATGATAACAACTACTAACAAATCATGAAAGTTAATTTTCGTTTTCATTTCAATTTGTTGATGGTGAATTCTTTTATGATATAGCAAAATATTTAAAAAATATACAACGCGGCTAAAAAAAAGAAAAGATTTTTAAATATTTCAGAAACAAAAAAAATTATTTCCAAATATTTGGCTCAAAATTAGCAAAACACTTTTTTAATTATCTATTGCTTGAAACTAGTTAACGTGTTAAAATAATACACTAAAATAAAAAATTTTTAGGCTAAAAAAATATATAAATTATAACTGAAAAGTTCCAATAGCTTTACGAGTGATTATCAAATCAAAATTTCCAGGAATAATACTAGTAGTAGTAGTAGTAGTAGTAGTAGTAGTAGTAGTAGTAGTAGTAGTAGTAGTAGTAGTAGTAGTAGTAGTAGTAGTAGTAGTAGTAGTAGTAGTAGTAGTAGTAATAATAATAATAATAATAATAATAATAATAATAATAATAATAATAATAATAATAATAATAATAATCAATAATAATAATTAATAATAACAATGACAGTAATAATAATAATAATAAATGATAACAACAAATAATAATAATGACAGTAATAATAACAATAATAATAGCATTAATAATGATAACAATAGTAAATGTAGCGAA
>SSBO01000012.1:10587170-10604519 GCA_005281725.1 Wuchereria bancrofti | reverse complement strand
TGCTTGATGTGTTTTTATTTCTTTAATTTTAGATTTATTAATTTATTCCAGATTAAAATCGCTTATTTATCAAAAATTTCATATGAAATTTTTATATTTCTATTTAATTTTCAATCTTTTACATTTATATTTCATCACTAAATATTATTTTTAATGCATTTACAAATATTTAATAATAAATATTATTGTCCGTTTTTTTTTTGTTTCCGATTTCATAATTTTAATGTTTTCTTTTCTTGTTCAATTTACCTCCAATTTTGCTCTTTTGATGAAATAATTTTAGCAGTATCATATTAATATGTAATATTTACTAAAGTAACTAGTCATAATAATCTTAATTCTTTGTAAAACTGAAAAAAATAAGATGAAATATTAAAAAACTTTTAAAAAAAAGATGATGCCGTCATTACTGGCTGACTTACAATAATATAACAAAAGCTTTTACAAGCATATCCATCTTTCAAGTTTCTTTTTCTTTTTTCTGTCTTTCTTTCTTTCGTTTCATCAGTTCTTAATACTTCAAACTTTTTCCTTCGTTTTTTTTTCCTTTGCAAGTTTTGTTATGAAGAAGAATTATCTTTCAGTAATCGAATTCCTTTTTTTTTGCTACACTGAAGAAGCAAAATTTGCAAATTTATAGATAACTTCTGATGACAATTTTTTATTTTACAACCGTATCATTTTTACTAAAAGGAAGGAAAGAGAAAAAAAAGAACAACGAGACGAAAAAGATGCTTAAGAAGAAAATGTTGCAAAAATTTCTAAACTTTATTTTTAGAATTTAAAAATTTGTTGATTTAGATGAAAGATGAAAAAAAAAAAAACGAAAATTTATATTTATTTTTGAAGTTAGAAAAAGTTTTTGTTTTTTCTTTCTTTGTTGATTAAGTATGATTGTTGTTTAATTTTTCCTTTTTTTTTGTTTTTCTTTTGCAGGAAGTTATATTGGAAAAATCAAAAAGTTGTCCACGTTTAGGCCTAAAATTATATTACGGTACTGCAAACGAGAATGATACTGATGTATTCATTGGCGAGGTTACTTAATATTTATTATTTTTTAAAAGTTAAGATAAGTAGCAGATAAGATCTACATTTGATATGATTTTACCGTTTATTTAGCAAATGTAGTTTAAATAAACTTTTAGTGCTTTGTTAATAAATGATCATTTAAATGAAATATTTTATTATTTTTATATGTTAGGTCATATTTTCCATACAATATTTATGTTGATAAAAATTAGCAAAAAAAAAAATTTTTTTTCTGATTATTTTAAATTTTTTATTATTGATATATTGATATGATAAGAAATTGAATTCAGTGAGTTGAACTTTACTCTTTACAGTGCTTGTAAAAAGTTATTTAAGTTTTGAATTATTAAATACTAGCAAATGCTCATTGTATGTTCCCCATAAATTTAATAGTATAAATTTTTTAGGTTGAAAGGGGAAGTGTCGCAGATCGTGATGGACGTCTTAGGCCCGGTGATCAAATATTGCAGGTTTGCATTTGTCTTTTTCATTTCGAAAAGTTGTGAATAAGACAGAGAGAAGAAGGATTAAAATTTTTTCTTTTCGAAATTGAATGCAACAATTGTTAAGGTAAAAAAATAAAGAAAACTTAAAAGAGTTCTTTATTTTTTAAATTTTTGAAATTATTGCAATAAATCTGAACAATGTATTATTACAGGTAAACGGTGAAACAATTTATAGTCGTGCTAATGCTGTAAAACAATTTCGTAATAGCGGTAACGAAATATCCTTGCTACTTGCTCGTTCCATTCAGGTTACTTCTTTTACTTTATTAATTATTTGTTACGATTAGAAGCAAGAAGAGTATATGTGCCTATGTGTATGTATGTATATGTGTATGCGTGTATGTAATTTGGATATGTGTGTATATGTATAAGTGATATTATTAAGTAAGTGAATAATTATTATACTACTTAAGTAAGTGAATAATAACATAAAGCTTAATGGTGAATAAATGATAATAGATGAATAAATGAAGGAATTTAAAAATTTGTAAATTTTAATTTCTTTTTTTTCTTGTTTAGAATGAAGAATTTGAATTGTTGTTAGAACCAACGGGTGAAGGTTGTAATGATGACGATAAAAGTGCACTCACCGATGCTAATTCCAGTAATTCCACCCTTGAAAAGGTTAATTTTTTCTAACATATAACATTTTGGATAGTAATGGATTTCAGGATTATTTGAAAACGGAAACATTCTTTGAAAAAAAATCCAGAAAATTTATTTCTAATTTTTCTTTCTCCTAATTAACTAAATCCTCTGGAATGTTATGTAGAGAAAAAGAGAAAGGGAGAGAAAGAGAGAGAGAGTGGTATTGTTGAATCGAAATTTTAAAGCCGACAAAAGTTTCCTGGATTATATTTTCTAGTATTACTTGATTTTTAAAATTCGTACGTATATTATCTTAGTACAGCATATTTTGTCCTAGGATTCTGGACTATCAAGAATGACTGATTCGGATCCGGAATTGTTACCTGCTCCAATAGCAAGCAGTTTAAATCAATCAATGGATTCACTGAATGATTTGCCGGAAGTAACTGATTTTAGTTTGAGAAGGTTTGATTAAAATATCTCATTTACATCTCAGCTTTCAGAAAAACTCCCGAAGAGTGAAAAAAAAAGACCAAGAGTTACTTTGTCAAATTTAGCAATTTTGGATTGTTTTCTAAGCTTTTTTCTTTATTTTGTTTTTGAGCTAAGTTTTTATTTTTAGGTTTATAGATAAGTTTTGACTTTGAATTTTACACGAGCTGAATTTGACTTCAAACTAGATTTTTATTTTCAGATGCGCAAGTGAGTGTTCCTTAGAACGCGAATTAGCATCGTTACACCGGGAAATGGAAACTATACGTATGGAATGTGATAGGCTAATCTTGAAACATAGTGATAGTGGACGTGGTTTTCCTAAGGTAAATTTTTTCATTCATGAATAAATAATTATTTTTGTTAATACATAATTAGCATTTAAGTGATAATAATTGTGATAATAGAAGTGATAATAAATAGTCAAGTGAAATATAAAAAGATTCATTTATGAAAAACATCAAAAATATTACAACTTAATCATAATTTGTTTCCAAATTTAATATCAATTTTAAACTATGAATTGCTTGAAAGTTATGAATGTTGTTTGAAGTTATAGTCTGTGAAAAATAGATTTTATTATTGTGTAAAAAGTAATTTAATCAAATAATTCATTAAGTTAGCAATCAACTAATCAAAATGCTTGATTGCAATTAATTGAATTTTTAGATGCTACACGTAGCAGGCAATGATCGGAATGTATATAAATTAAATGATGATGTAAAACGAAGATTGGATGATACATCAAGTGCTTATAATACTGGTGAATCATGTCGCAGTACACCATTGAAACCAGATGCAATTGCTCAAACTAAAAAGTAAATTCGAATTTGATTCCATTTGATAATTTTATAATTAATTTAAGTTCTAATTAATTTTTATTAAATGAAAAACTTCATTTAAATTTTTTTGCACCAAAAAAAAAGAAAATTACTAATGCTTACAAATATAAAATTATTGCTTATACGAAATAATCGCTGCTCACTTTGTTTTAATTTGCACATAAATAAATGTAAAATTGAAGTATGAATCAATGGACAATTAAATCTACAAAAATTTTTTCTTTTAATTCTTAAATTTTTTAACGATTAACTTTATAATTTCATAAACAACACTTTATTTCAATGTCATAGTTAATTTTCAGAAATAGCGGTAATATGCAATCACGTAATAATTGTGCAATATTAGATGGATCTGTTTGCGATACAGTTCGATGTATAGCTTCACAGAAGCCATCCACTTCACAAATTTCGCAAGTTAAATTTAGGTAATTTTTAATTTTGCAAATCAAATTTAGATAATTTTTCATCCTATAATATTGCTCAAAAGAAAAAAGAAAAATGAAATATCAGGATAAGGATTTTAAAGTTTATAATTGAAGAAAAAGTGTTTAATTAATGAGATATCAAGAAATCGCTTTTTTTTTAATTTTTGTTAATTTCAGATTACCGCAGTATTCGGTTGTTTTAAGAGAAAGTGGAAAAAAGGGACATGTTACAGCAAAAGTAAATGAAGAAGGAGAATTGAGAACGAATGACAGAAGAAGACCAATGGTGAAACAAATGGTAAATGAATCTTATAAGCCACAAAGGTAAGATATAGGATTTAAGTTTTTCTTTTCTTCTTATTTTTAATAAGATCAATCATAATAAAATTATTTCGATAAGATGAATCATAATAAAAATATGAATTAATTTGTAAGAATGTGTTGTTACCTTGTAGGGTTTTCGTCTAATAATTCTCAATGGAATTTTCATTATTTCTATTGTGTATTACGGGAATTATTTAATAATTCACATTTTGTACTCAATTTGAAGCAAAAAAAAGAAAGAAGGGGGAGGAAGAAAAAAAGCATAGAGCTATATGAAAGAGAAAAAAGAATATCAAAATGAGTATAACAAATAGCAAAATAAATATGTTGAGAAAGATAATAAAGGAAAAAAAGATTATTTAAAGTAACCAATTAATTAATTGGTATTACCTGTTTTTTTTTTTCTGTTTAAAGTGATAAAGCTGGCATAACAATGTATACGATGCCACAAAAATTAGCGGAAACAATAGCTCTCCAACAACGATTATTACGTGAAGCAATGGTTGAGCAAGCGCATATGCTACGAACATCAGCTAAAAGTGATACAATTAATAATGTTACCACAAATAATCATAATAATGATGAAAGACGAAGAGGAATGCGAAGGATAGAAGGAACAACAATGAAACAATTTCAGGATGATAAAATTCCGGAAGCATGCGAATGGAAGGTAGAGAATATTTTCGTTTTACTTTTAGAAATAATGCTAATTAGTATTTAAATTATATTATATGCATTAAATAAATTATTGATATGAGAAAATCTTTCTTTTTTTCCTTACCTTTCTTTTTTGCTAATAAATTCGGAAATTATATGTTGTACAAGTATTACTTATAATTCAAGAATTTCGAAATTCAAGAAAAAAAAGAGAGAGGAAAGAAAAAATTAATAAATATCATTCCAAAAAATTAGCTATTACTTTAATATTGTTTGAAAGGTTTATACTGCATATAACATTGTTTGAGATTGTTGTATTGTTTTTTTATAACTTCTATTATTTTTTTTTATTTTTATTTTTCACTAACTTTTAATTTGTCAAGTCTTTCAATTGTAAATTGAATTAATTTCATCATTTCTGGTACACTTCACTATTGTCATATTACTAAGATTGATTATTTGTTGTTGGAAGTGGCTCGAAGAATGATCATTTACACGGTTTCCATTTTATTTATGGTACTATTTTAGGAAGTATTTCCTGAAAGGTAATGTAATTATGGTTAGGTGAAAAGATATTTTAAAATAAATAAATAAATATTAATGAAAGTTTAATAATTTTTATCGGATTTTATTTTTACGGGAATCATATAGAACTGACAATATTTTCAGAAATAAGTTAAATAAAATTTGTTATATTAATTGAAAATAACAATCAGAAGTAGTAATCTGATATTATACGTCAATAATCTGACGTTATACGTCAATAAATAATCTTACAGATATTGTTGAAGCTGAAATACTAAAGCTTGACCCATTTCTCCTTCTTATCTAATTCACTTTCATTAAGAGGAATTTTTTTCTTTCATTTTGAAAATACAATTACATTCCAGTTTAAGACTATATGCTTGCTTAATGTGAATTTAAAGTTCCACAACATTACCATACTTAAGTGCACCATGTTCACCCGAAATTATGATTTATGTTATTTGAACTTATAAATCAAATGAAAAAAAGACTCCAAAACGAATGTTTCATATTTTTATTAGTTTCAAATCTTTAAATTTAATTCTCTAAAGTCGAAGTTATTAAAATCACTAAAATTTATCTTTTGTAGTATCATTATCATTCCAAATATTTTCAAAGAAATTTGTAAAATTTGTATAGCTTAACATTTGATGCAATTTTGCCACATATACGAGACACTGTTTTAGATTAAAAGGCGTCCAGATGGGACACGATATGTCACTAGGAAGCCAATTCGAAATAAATTACTGAAAGAGCGAGAAGAACAATTAAATAAAGTAAGTTGCTTCGTTCTTCCTTCTGATTGGATTTGTAGCTTAAAATAGAAAATTTTCACGTTTTTTATATTAAATTTGAGAAATTTTTTTTTGGAAAAATTGTTGTTTAGGAACGTACAGGTGTAAGTACGGATGATGATGCAATGAGTGAACTGAAAACTGGTCGATTTTGGACTCGAGAAGAGCGTAAAAAGCAATGGGAACGAGCAAAACAACGTAAATTAAGATATCATCAATTAATGACTCAAAGAAATCAACAACCATCAGATCAGGTAAGTGATAATTTTGCATACAATTAAGGATTGAGATAATCGACTAACTTTATAATTGTAATGAACAAAATAAACTTTTCTTTCTCCAGAGAATCTATCCGTATGATATGCATTAGATGGTAATATATGAACATTAAACTTCCCCATTTTTCTTCAGTTAATTGTACAGTTATCACGAAAAAAGATGATGCGCCGAAAAGGTAATCCATTGCTGGACAAATTTACCACTACTCAAGAATTCATGGCACATGCCAATCGTGATATTTCTAGTCGTCCCATTGACGGAATTTTATCCGTTACCACTGTATGAAGCTTACGTATAAGGAAAAAAAATTACTATCTATTCTTGGTTACATAATTTATTTTATAGAAATTTTCAATTTCTTTCATGATATGAAGTATTTATGGTAACCAGGTAGTTTTCAAAATTTTCAAATTATTCTGATTTGTTTACGGCTCTTTCATACTTGTGTGAATTGATTGTATCAAAAAAAAAAAGAGGCGAGAACCTCATATCCCGCATTTCAGTATCAAATCTATTGAGACAGAAAAATCCATTTACATATATTTACAGACCAAAAACGGAAAAGAAAAAGTGCACAAATTATGAGGAATTCAATTTGTAAAAAAAAAAGTTCATGATAAAAAGGCATTATTTGTACGGTCTGCACAAAACAATCCATAAAATTTGCCACGCAATTGCAATTAGAAAAAATCTTCATAGCCTGCAATGATGAATTTTTATGAGTATTAATGAGACTAAATGATGACAAAAATATTCCTATGTTATGGCCAATGATAATAAAAGATAGAAAGTTACGAAATGGGCATTGTAATTTGATTGTGTTATGAAATAGTACCAAGTGCTTACTTATTTCATGTTAACTTTAAAAATAATAAAAAAGAACTCTGAAATTACCAAATGAAAAAATTTTTTCATACATTTGAAATCCAATAAGTGAAAGATTAATGCAATTTACTCATTCAACACCGTGACAGTGATACCTCTTTGTAAACTTAAGAATTTTAAACCCACGACATCATAAATCATGGAAAAAAAAGTATGGCGGGAAGAAAATTTGCAAAAAGAAACAAAAATTGAATCAAAATTGACTCCTGCGAAAAAAAGAGGAAAAACCCGACAACACACACAACATGAATGAAATTCCTGAATCTCGGGGCTAACATTTTTACAATGCGGGATTATCGTTTTTTTTTCTGCAAAATCCAGAAATGTTATATCAAAGCTAACTAACAATATCGAAGAAAAAAAAATCATTTGTTATTCTATTTCCTTTCTCAATCATTTCACCAGTCCCGCATAGCAAAATCCCGTATATGTACCCTGTACAAAATCAAAAAATAAAGGAAATAACTAAAATAAAAAAAAAAATATTTCTGGTTCTCTAAAATATGCAGATAAACGCACCCGCATATATATACAAACAAGAGGAAATAGAGTAGCATGTGTAAAATGAATGCATGAAATATCATCGCCTGTATGCATGAAATAAATGAAGTTCACTGATAAGGAACAAAGTAATCATAGGAATATTTGAAACTGAAATTTTAAAACCATCAAAAAAAAAAAGTATCCAAACATGGACGGCGTATTCAAGTGAAATCCATATTGGCTTGCTGATGATAAGTATTGGTTGTAGCTGTCTGACTGTGTTGATTATCCGGCGAGAAATTGGCATGATCCCAGAGTATATCCGGTGACAATTGATTATTCAAATTGGTTGACGGTGATGGAACAGTTCCAGCTGCTGATATCATCGGGTCGTCCTATAAATAAATTTTAATAAACTAAAATCAAAAGTGAAACAGCGAAATATTTTAAAATCAGATACTCCGTGCAGAAAAAAAAAATGAAAAAAAAAGTAGGATAAAACTAAATTAAACTCAAATAGCATGAAAATTAAAATAAACCTGTAAAATGGAACGCATTGCATTTAAATCATCCATGATAAGATCTGGAAATCCTTGTTGTTGAGAATTCAACGACGGTGCATTTGACTGAGTAAAAGTATTCGTAGAATATGGATTATCTGTTGCACTAAAAAACTATCAACATAAAATAAGCTACCTCAATGGAATATACTACCAGTTGTTCATTTAAAATATACCTCAAAAATGAACCACCATCTCGACGATTATTAAGACTGGATACTGGACTATTGATTGAAATGGCAGCTGTTGTATCAGTTAATTGTGACACAAATCCAGTGGAGTTCTGAAAGAAAATCAGGAAGTGATAAAAATATGCTAAATTTGCTTTTTTTTATCACATCGCTAAATATATTATATCAGCAAAAAAAGTAATTAAAATTTCAATAATTTGTATGTGAAATATTTTTACTGTTATATATATAAGAATAACCAAAAAAAAAAAAAAAAAAAACGAACAATACAATTAGACGGCGTGTGAGAAGGTGAAGGAGGAATTTCATCGAATGGTTCTTGTTTTATTGATCGTTCATCGTTCGAAAATGATGATAGTGGTATTGGTGGCAAATTTACCGAAGCTGGTGGTATTGCAATGCCATTTTTTTGCAAATGATTTTCAAGCTCCTGTAAGTCCAAAATTTTAGTAGTTAACCAGAGCTAATTCATGAAATTTACCAAACAGAATAAATTGAAACACTCGAAAAAAAATTAATTAAATGAAATTTACTAACTTTAACTCGCTCAGCATACATCCGTGCTGCCTGTTCCAACCTTGCCTGGTATTGCTGTTGCCGTAACATCAATTCACGATCCTTCTGCAGTTGCCGGATATAATCACAAGAGGCTTTTAATATAGTTCCTTTATTCAACTTCAGTTCTCTGAAAGACAACCAATACTTACAAATTAGAATAATTCAAAATACTGTTTTGAAAAGAAAAAGATATTTGTATAACTTACAAAGGCAAAAAAAAAGACCTGATGATAAAGATGAAAATTAATTTTGGTGAAGCCAAAAAGTCCAGAAAAAGGAATCTCTCGCAAATTTTGAAACACTTACTCGGATGAACTTTTAGGAAGCATAAGTCCCAATTCTTTTATACGATCATTGATATTGTAACGCCTTCTTCGCTCAACTATAACAATAAACATTTACAAAATTACTTAAGTAACAGCATAAAAAAGTAAAAAACCAACAAGCACAGTTATCAAAGAAACATTTCATTATCTGCTGAGAAAATTACGAAAAGTGTTACTTGATCTATTTTTAAGCAATGGATACAAATAATGCATTCCAGCAGATCGATTCTTACACCTTAGATCTTGATCTTAAAAAAAAAAAGAAAAAAGAAACTGCTGAAGTGTAGTGAAGTCACACTTATCATTTATCGTAAATAAATCATTATATTTTTGCTACTTCCGTACTTCTTGGCTTTTCCAAACTTAAACTTTGAGTCTAACATTTGAAAATATAATAAACTTACTCATATTATGTATATCTTTCTTCCTCCTTTCACGATAGAAATCTTGATCACTGCCCATATCTTGATTAACATTCCGTACTAATGTTTCCATGTCTAAACTACTAGCCGGAGCGCTTGATGATACTATCTGGCGACAGTTTGAGCCACTAATTGATATCGAGCTTATAGGCGATATACTTTGACCCGAATCAACTAAAACTGATTACCTTTCTTTTATCACTCGAAAAAAAGAAAAATACAGAGAACAAAACGAATGGAAAATATGTCACCGAATAAGATAAAGGCTTTGACTGGTACCCGGAAATCCTGTATTTTGCATTGAAATATGAGGAAATTTTGAAAATTCAATTCAAACAAAGCTAAGTTTTGCAAAAATCTGTAACATAAAACTTACAAGAATTATTTGCACCAGGAATTAATCGGCCTTCTGAGGATGTAGTACCACGTAAAGTCGACGTCAGTGTTGTTATGCCATCGGTGCAACCATAAGTTACCGGAAGCTATAATTTAATTTGCATATATGCAACATTATAAGCTATTTGTTAAATTAGGAAAAAAAAGTATAAATTGATAAAAGATATAACACTTCAGTCATTGTTAATTTATGGTTCAGTTTTCTCAAAAATGAAGAAAAAAGCCAATTTTATTATCTAAATCGCTTACGACAACAATCTAATCAATTTTCCTCTTTCTTCTCCCCATTCATCTCCGCGCTTTCTTTGTTTTTTTTTTTTTTTTTAATCAACTATCCGTGGAAATCTATAACACAAACCGCCTGTGCCTTGGTAGCGCCCAGTTCTCGTAGCGCCATTTGATCGTCTTCTAATGATAAAATTTTACCAGTTATGTAATCATCCAGCTTAAAAAGAAATTTCCAGACATACAATAAGTAAATCGATAATATAAAATAAACGCACCACAGGTAATCAACTGCAATGCTAATGACATTTTCACATAGTGTATGGTAATTTATGGTTCAGTTTTCTCAAACCTAAATTTAATTATTACCATGACAATGAATTGCTAAATTAATGTAATAAAGGACATAAAAATTATAAAATTTCTAGAGTAATTAATTAGTAAAGAAATTACTAATATAACTGTTAACCCATCAGATTTTTATGACTGAAAATTATAGATTATCTTTGTTCTTGAATAAAAAGTCTACAATATTATTACATCGTCGAAAACATAGCTGTTTCACGGTCATTTGATTCAGTTACGAAAATTACTTCTTATGGAAACAAAAAATACATTTTTACGTACGAGTAAACGTATATATTTACGCTTCTACGCTATAATTTAGATTGACTAAGATATATATGATTCATAAAAAAAGGAGGAAACGAAAGGAAGAAAAATATATAATTGATAAACGAAAAAAGTAATATGAAAAAAGTAAGTTGAATTAAAACTTTCGTATAAACCAACCTAATGTTTATATTTTTCAAGCAACTTTAAAACTGATGTCGATTAGAAACATCGATAAGAGAAAATAATTATGCAGATATTAAGGAGAAAAAAAGAGAGGGAGAGATTGAAAGAGAAACAAAAGGGGTAAATATAGGTAAAGAAAGAGCGGCAGAGCAACTAGAAGTGAGGTAAAGGTGCAAAATAGGAAAGATAAATGGTAAATTTTGAAAGGATAAAATTTGAAATGAATAAAGCAAATATGTAGGCATGATATGGTTGGGATTAATTAATAATTGAAACAAAAGAAAATATACAGATTAAATTCGAAAATATACTTGAAAGTGGTGGGTAGTATTCAGTTAGCAATGATAACAGTAGTGATATCAGTATCTATGACAGTAATAATAATAATAATAATAATAATAATAATAATGACAGCAATAATAACAATAATTAATGATAATTAATCGTATTAATGATAATAACAATAATGATAATAATAATTATGGTTGGGATTAATTAATAATTGAAATTCCCCTTTTCTTCCGCAACCTTTTCCTAATAGAAAAAAACGTATATATGTATATTATTGAGTTAATTTTTATTTTAGTTGATATTTGAAAAAAGAAAAGAAAAAAACAAAAGAGTGGAAATACTAATGGGGAGTGGAGGGGAAATTTATGACTTCAACAATCTATAAAGAAAAACTATTGTTGTTTTTGTTTCCATTTGTTTGGATGAATGAGAAGGAGATGAAAAGGAAGAAGGAAAAGATATAAATGAGAGAGAGAGACGGAGAGGAAATGAAAAGCTTTTGAAAAGGAAAGAAAGAAGGAAGAAAAGGATATAACAGAAAGTGTGAGGATGAAACAAATGAAACTAGAAGAAAACTCTATGAAGAGGAAAGAGGAAGAGAAAAAGCATTGATATAACTCATCAGTTGAATGGAAAGAAAGCAAGAAATATAATACGTGTCAGAAGGAAAGAAAGAAAAGAAACGAAGGAGAGAGAGAGAGAAAAAAGCGCGGTAAATGATAATTACTAAATAATTTAATGATTATTATTTATTATTTTATTATTTGTGGTTTTAATCAAAAATATTTCTTTCTAAAAATGAATGTTAAAAAAAAAGGAGGAAAATGGGGAGGTGAATTTTAAATTAAATTTAACATACTTGAAAATTTACTGAAATTGAAAGTTTGAAATCTTGACGAGATAGATGGATAGATTCTTTTTTTTCGTTTTTTTTGTTTTCTGCGTTTTATTAAAAGTCAACAATGATGAAAAGACTAAAAGTGCAAAAACAACATTAAATTAAAAAAGAAAAAATTCAAAAAAAAAACACATAATGAATAAACATCAAATTCTGATCAAGTATAACTTTTAAATAAACAATTGTGTGATTCCATACACATACATAATAAATATACATTTATATATCGGAAATGATTTTCAAAAAAAAAAAGGAAGAAGAAAGGAAAGGAAAGGAAAAGACGATATTAATATTGTGTTGATGGAAATACAGAATAATAAATAGCATTTCAAAAATTATTTTAGAATGATATAAATTTGATGTTTAAAATGGAGAATTAATGAAATTTGATAATTATAAACAATATAATAATTTATCCTTGGTAAATAATTACTAAACGCATTAATCTACAAATTTAATGAATGTATGCTATGTATGAAATTCTTGAAATGCTTAATTAACAAATATTTGAAAAATGCTTAATTTAGCCATCGATCAGATTACTTTAACCATATCCTTTCGCATGGAATTATATAAATGGTTAATTATCTGTCGTTATTGTTAACCATAATGTAAATTCTCATTCTGAGCTTTTTTCGTGTAACAATTTAACATATGCCATATAATATTTAAAAAAAAAATAATAAAAAAATAAAACGATCTAATTTTAATTAACATAAAAATTAAAAATTATAATAAAAATATTTGATTAAATATATTTCAATAAAATTGTCTAATATAACAAATATATATTTTTTCCCATCATTTCGAAAAGTTATAATAATTTTACATTTTTTTCACTATTATTTATTTATTTATTACTATTATTTCTTTATTTCTTTCAATTATTAATACAAAATTATATGGCATATGTTAAACTAGCAACAATCCCATTGCTACGTTATCGATATTTCAATATCAACCTTTAAACGTTAAAAAATTAACACCAAAGATGTTCGCAACAAATTATGCAGCATTAACAATGGAAAGATAATGCTCAAAGGAGTAATCTAATAATAAGAGTTCAAAGTGATAATGAAGTAATGTCTTTTATTTCACATATACTCCGGAAATGGAAGGAGAGAAAAGATATTGAAAGGAAACAGAAAGAGATAGCTGAAAATAAAATGTCCAAAATATTTTGAATAGTATAGTTGTTGCTATCATTTATTGTTGTTACTGTTGTTGATGTAATTATAGCCGTAGTAGTTGTTGTTATTTGTTGCTATTCTTTTATTGTAATAGTAGTAGTAGTCGTTGTCGTAGTAACACTAAAAATAACGTCGTTGTAAAGTTGAAAATCAAAGGCTAAAGGTTGAGGAACATCTTTTGTAATTATATTGCTATATTTTTAGAGTGCCTTTGATGGCATTACTTTCAAAATAATCATCGATTGTTAACATACACACACACACACACACAGACACACACACACCTAATACATACACAGACAGGCAAACAGACGCATACATACACGGCAACAAACAAGCAACATACATTATATGCCATATAACTAATAAGATCGGAATGGAAATTGCTCCTTAATTTAATTTT
Organism: Wuchereria bancrofti; assembly: GCA_005281725.1. Lineage (NCBI taxonomy): Eukaryota > Metazoa > Nematoda > Chromadorea > Rhabditida > Onchocercidae > Wuchereria > Wuchereria bancrofti. Next base: position 10,590,432 of record SSBO01000012.1, on the reverse strand, counting down.
TAAATTTTAGAAGTTTTGAGAAACAATTTAAAAACAAAAATTCATAGAATTGTAAATAGTTGAATGATGAAAGGAAGGGAAGGAAAAGGAATGAAGGAGAAAAAAGAAAAAAAAAGGAAGAAGAAAAGAGAATGAAATGAAATTTTTGTTAACACTGAAAAGTTTAACACCTACGAACTCATATATATACAAAGCAAACCAAAGTGATTTCAAGAAGAAGGGACGTCAATTTGTTTGTCCTCTTCAAAATCTTGCTAAAAAAAAAATTTTTTTTTAACAAAATTTTTATAGCAGACAAATGTGGTCGATGACAGTGCACCCAGTTTGCTACGAGATTTTAACTCGTCAAAACACATATCGGAAAAAAAATAGTGAAAAGTTTTGTTTCTTTTTTACCTTAGTTTCAAAATTTATAAAATTAGTTAGTTACAGACAGCGACACACACACACACACACACATACGGACATACATACATATATATAAATACCCATATATATGTGCATATACATTTTGATGCAATCAGTGCTAATTAATAATTTTTTCAGAAAAAGATATGAATAAAATACTTACGTAAGTCAATAAAATTTTTGTAAAAATAAAGCAAAAATGCATGGGTTCTAACTTTTCACTTTTTTTATATCATTATAAATGAAAAATTTGGTACCACTCACATTTTTGACCTATTTAACCTATAAGTTTTTCATATCTTTTCGATAATCACATTTACTAACCGCAAGTTTCTTATTTTTATGTATTTTGTACATTAAAGTATAACGTATATTTATGATGAAGATAAGAGACTTTTAAAAGATGAGAACAGCAATAAATCTTATCGACTATTGATTAAAATTAACAATGACTGTTTTAAAGAGCTAAACTTAATATTTATTTATTATAAAACTATTTTGTATTCGATTAAAAATTTACGACAATTACTGAAGCTGGATAAATATTGTAGTAATATGAAATGATAATATTATTTATATATTCACTGTATTCACCAAATAATTATCATATCTTTTGATTGATAAGATTATCATTTTATTATGATGTAGTATATATATACAATGATAGCTAGCGATAATATAGTATGTCTGTCTACTGAAATTATGTATAATGGATAGTGATATAATGATAACTAACATAAGATAATTGTAATGATAAGATATGGTGATGGTGATGTTAGTGACAAAGATAACAAACACTCGTCCCAAATATTTTACGTCAAATAAGATCAATGAAAAATTCACAACTAAAAAATATTTGAAAATGATAAAAAATAAAAAATGATGATACCCTTTTTCGCTATTGAAGTGCAAGACATTATTTCAAGAGACAGACAGATTTAGGATACACAAAAGAAACAAAATTATCATTTTTATCATTAATATGAAAAAGAATGAAAGAATACGACTACTGCTTTTTATAGTTATCATCTGCAATAATCACAGATAATTTGAATTAATCAAAATTTGCTAAGCACTTAGGATAAATTGCGGAAGTCAACAAGTTAACAAAAATAATGCCAACTATTTTGTTGCCTGTAAACCATAAATGTCATAATTTGTCTTAATATCGTTAAGGATTCAGATAATATACTTTCATATTTCCATATTTGAAAAATAAAAAATCAAAATTTAAAATGCTTAAGATTACGAACTGAAAAGATTGACTGTACAATGTAACATAAATAAAATTGTTGGAAAAGAAAAAAACGAAAAAAAAAGCACAATGTCGTGCTATCAGCGAAAATTTCTAGTTCCTATTTTTTTTTATAAATAATTATCTCATTATTGCATATATCAAATTATATCAATTATCATATTACAAAATAATTTGCCAAGTATTACATCACTCAAAATTTCCATATTTTAATTAAAATTTTAACTTTTTCATCTTATTAATTTTAATTAAAAGCATAACTATTAATGGATAATGAATGAAGCATTTTTAACAAATTTATGAAATGGTAAAAAAATTTTTTTTCAGTATTCGATATTAATTTAATTTTATAACTTTAAATAAATACAATATATATATATATATATAATACGCATGCAATTATTACACGTAAACACTTGTTTTATGTTTTCCTTTAAACAACTTGTACTTACCTTCCCAAATCTCTTCATTGCCTCATTATTATTCTATCAAACAAATATTATTTTAACTTGGCAAATTAATATTAAATATATTAAATTTTGGGAGAAAAAAAGTGATCTCGAAAAAAAATCCTTGTAACAATAATTTCGATAGAAAATTAATTAAATTATTAAACTAATAAATTAAAAACGATTAATTAATTCGTAAAAAAATAAAATGAAATTATTTATTATGAAATAATGACAACAGGAGGAGAAAAAAAAAGAGAAATAAATAATAATAATTTATCGATATTAAACTATCCCTCTAACGGGAAAGTATAACTATTCAATTTTTTTTTCCTATGTTATTTATTATTCTTAACACTTCTCTTTAGCTTCTCAACCAATTATAATAATTAGTTGAGCAAAATCAATCATAATGATGGAATGAAAGAAAAACAAAGTAAAAAAAAATAAAATGTTATGAAAATACAAACGAAAATTAAATACAGAATTAATACGAAAAACATAAAAATGAAACTTCAAATCATTTTCCACGTTAAATTTGAAAAAATTTGTATTTTAAAAAAAGGAACGAATTAACGAAATGGCTCATTTTATTACCTCTCATTCAAATTGAAACACGTAAATTTCTTAAAATAAAAATATGCTGAAGCTGTCAAATACTGAAGGTAAAACAAAATTTACTCTCGCCACACATTAATGGTAGTCGCTGTTTGTAGCAATAAAGCACTAGCTAGTAGTAGTGGTGTTCTATCAGAAGTTCAAAGCAGTATTACAGTATATAATTAATAATTAGTACCAACTACTACTACTACTACTACTACTACTACTACTACTACTACTACTACTACTACTACTACTACTACTACTACTACTACTACTACTACTACTACTACTACTACTACTACTACTACTACTACTACTACTACTACTACTACTACTACTACTACTACTACTACTACTACTACTACTACTACTACTACTACTACTACTACTACTACTACTACTACTACTACTACTACTACTACTACTACAACTACTACTACTACTACTACTACTACTACTACTACTACTACTACTACTACTACTACTACTACTACTACTACTACTACTACTACTACTACTACTACTACTACTACTACTACTACTAATA
>SSBO01000012.1:10456544-10586326 GCA_005281725.1 Wuchereria bancrofti | reverse complement strand
TACTACTACTACTACTACTACTACTACTACTACTACTACTACTACTACTACTACTACTACTACTACTACTACTACTACTACTACTACTACTACTACTACCACCTGTCGACGCAATGTTACGACGTCTGCATAACAAACAATTCCCTCGCTCTTAGCTCTTCCACGCTTTCATTGCCAATTACTTCCACCCTCCCTTTTCATTGATCATTGATCGATAGCGCATTCAAATAAACTAAACTTGGCATAGGTCCAGGCCACTGTTTCTTTTTTTTCATCCTTCAATAAAAACATTTCTCTGATTCACATTTGAAATTCGTAAACACATCCTTGTTGTTATTTCTATTAAAATTTGTCCAATAATTAGTAACTTTTCAACAGATTTGTCACAAAAAAAAAGACAAAAAATAAATGGTAAATGAATGAATAAATAAGTATATAATAAATAATAAAGAATACAAAACGATAACAAATTATCAATTTGGCTATATCCCAATAACTCATTCACTTTTTTGTTCTAATTTTAATTTAATTGGTAATACTATTGTGAAACGTGATGTAATCCACTCCATAGATTGGATTATTTTGTAATATGTTACTGTTAAAGTATAAAAAATTGCCTTTATTTTTTTTTGTTTTTTTATCAAAAACTTATTTAATTCTAATTTAAAACAATAGTGAATGAATTTAATTAATATAATAAATAAAAATTCGGCCAAATTAAAATGTACCTTATGTATTTTATTTCTATAAATTTCGATTTTATTCACTAATAAATAGTTTGAATTTAAACTAGATCTATTCTTTATGAAATGATTAATATGATGTTAGTTTTCGATTAGCTATAATCAATAACAATTCTAGCAATTTTGGCGAATGTTACTTTTATAGCTTTTCACTGTGATACCTTTATTGAATTGTTCCAATACTTTACCGAATAGGGTAGAACAGTAAGTAAAAAAAAGAAAAAAAAATCAGCTTTCAAATGTGATGCACCCATAAATTCCATACTACTACAATAGGGATTAAAATAATTGGGCGATATGCTCACAGTTTTTGTCCACATATAAATTTCACTGTTTAATTTTAAAATAATTCGGAAATGATAAAAGAAGACAATTTCAGCATAGAATAAACTGATGTATTCATGAAAATTGATTAAAATATACCAATAGGAGTTAATTAATATATGCCAATGGAAATTGATTAAAACATATCCATGGAAAGTGATTAAAATATACTCATGGAAACTGATTTAAATACACTAATGAAAATTGACTAAAATATATCAATGGAAATTAATTAAAACATAGTCATGGAAATTACTGAAAATATACATCTATAAAAACTGAATCTTTTTTTCCTCTTTTTTTTGTTTAAATTTTGAAATGAAACGATTCTTAACATCATGATTATATGAATGATACACAATATCTTAGTTGTAATTCTAATTATTAGTTTCAAATTTAGCAACTAATCGATGGGAATTACTGCTTTATTCAAAGTTTCTTACTGAACAAATATAAACAATGATAAATTGTAACAGAGTGACAAAAATTAGCCAAGTGATGGATTTCTTTGATGTTGTTTGTCAATGCGAAGCGACTTGATATGTTATTTTGTCTTCTTTTCATGTCTCTCTCTCTTTTTACCTCCCCCTCCTTTTCTTTTTCTTTCTTTTGCCTATTCGATAAGCAAAATTTTCTCATTTTTTTTTTGAAGCAAAAATAATTAGCACCTTTTGATTTCTTCCTACTTTACTACTACTGACTATCAATCAACTCTTTCCTTCTCCCTCCTTCTCTCTCGTCTCTTTCTCTCTTTTTATCTCCAACATAATCTTTTTATTGCATTTGGAATAATGTCTTTTTCACATTTTCATCTATAATTTTTTTTCAAAACAGACAAAAATAGGTCATCATCATCATCATATTAGCTTGATTACTCAATAAAGTTTATTTCAACTCCCGGTGTTTCTAATGTGAATTTCTACTTATTAAAAATATTTAAAATCAAAGTGAAAAAGAAATTCGGTGGTAGTTTATAATATGAAAAATATATCATTCTGTTAATGCATCAATTTCCAAGTAAACTTTCTTTCGAGAAAGTTAATTGAAATTTTAAGCAGAAAATAATATTAATCACAAATTCAGTTTTGAAAATGTATGTATTATTTCCAGTACATATTTCATTTAATATTAAAATCTTTTCATTTCATAAAAAATAATTCGTGCAAAAAAAAGAAAAAAAGGGAAAGAAAAGAAAAGTAGGAAAAATCAAAAGAAAAGGAAAGAAAAAGATGCAAAAAAAATGAAAAATTTAACTTTATCAGATATTCAAATTTCTAACTTTGCTTAAACATCATTGAAAATTAGTAAACATTATTCCCAATTAAATTCCCCTTAATTTTGAACAAATATCATGAAATATCATGAAAATATGTAAATAGATGGATCAAAATATAATTGTAAATTATGGGAATTCATCATCAGTAAAAAGCAATTTTCCTACAATAATGTTAAATGATTTCCCGTGATTATAGATAAATAATAATGGCAGCGTAGAAATCATCTGAAATATGCGAAATGTATTTTCTTACTTTCGAACTTTCTAATGATAATTATTAATTTGTATATATTATTATCTAAAATTCTAGGATTAAAATTTCACAATCCAAAGTTAAGTTTTTCATTAAAAAAAAAGTTAATGCATTTGTGTGAGTATTCTTGTCATTACGAGAGTTATGACTTTAAATTTAGCCAAGATGTTAATTAAGAATGGAAGAAAATAACTGGTCCGGAAAAAGAAAATCTTCAAGCGTCTGTTAGAAATTAACTATGATAGTAAAGTGATAACTATAAAACTATGATACATACAAGAATTTCTATCTTTAGTTTATCTACTGAATGAAATGTAGAATGAGCGGTACTAAAATCTTCAATCACTTATTTACCCTTTGACAAATCACCGATTTATTCTTTGACAAAGTCTGCTGAACATCAAAGCTACTGTTACTGCTATCTATTTTAAATCCAAAGGACGGATTTACCTAATTCAAAAATGTACATGTCATAATTAGGTCACCCAGACATTTAGGTCCAAGTTAGTGATACCATGATAATAAAATGAAACACATATAGGCTACTCATAACAGTAACCATTCAAATCCTAACAGTTAAATTGTAATTACGTATAAAATGACTTCAGTGACAAAAAGAGAAAAAAAAAGATATTATCCGAAGAAGATCAAACCAATCAGGTGGCTATGTGACAAACAATTAAGATTATCATTATGTATGATTTGGGGCGGTCTGTTTATGTGATATTTACATTTGAATTAAACTTATCAATGATATGAATGAATTGTATTACATAATGTTTGCTGATCCAGAAATGATACGTCAATAAGTTGAGGGTCAGTCTTCTAAGTTTTCAGCTGATAAATGTATCGTCAATCTTTAACCATAAATTTCCTGCATATTATTGTTTCAACTGGCAAGTTTCATTATTGCTGAAAAAACGAAATCAATAGTCTTACAACCGGAAGGCATCCAGAGATACACTAAGAAATATTGGCAGAAAATGGAAGAGTGAGAGAGAGAGAGAGAGAGAGAGATGATGGAAAAAAAAATCGAAACATAAAATGACATTGTAAGCTTTGTTTCGTTTTATGATGACAAAATAATTTCTTCATCATTTCTGTTGCAATGCCTCTCGGAAGCGAACCAATAAATCATTCCATGCATTTCGCTTGCAGTAAACTGTTCAATCATATATAACATTACATACGTATCTGACGTATCTGAAAATTGCTATAGAAGCAAATCGTAGTGCATATCAAAAGGACACTTATGATACGATACGATGATAAGATCGGTTATCTTATTCGAGAATAAAAATATCACTTCTTTCAAGCTCATCTTTGGTGTTAAAAATAAGTAAAACAATAATGAAAGAAAAAAGGAAGTTCATTTAATTAGATAATACATGTTGAAAAAGTAATAAGATGTAATTATGTTACATCTAGTTGAAATGTATTTTTGGTGTAATTTACAATCATAATCTTATATGACGTAACGACCTAACATAAGATGGTTAGATTAGCAAATTTATACATTTGAATGTAGCAAAATGAATGCTAAATTTGGTTGATGAACGTGATCATCCTAAAAACAGTTTCTTTTAAATATTTACAACAATTTTTCTCTTTTACTTATTAACAGTTTATATATGCAATAATTATCTTTATTTTCATTTTTACGAAAAGTTTAAAAAATTTGTACTAGATTTTCCAATGTAACTCACATTTCCGGGTATTATTCTAATTTGTCATTCAGTCAGTTTGCGCAAATTAGACTATCAAATTTTGAATTTTTACTTTTTCCTTTTTATGAGAACAAAATACATCTGTAGATGCATCATCCAAAGTTTAATTAATTATATTGAGTCCAGAATAAACCGAAAAAGTTTGATTTTCATCTCATCAATCGAATTGCTCATTTATATTGAATGATAATTATTGTAATCATTGATAATTTTAGGATTGAAATGAGGACAAAAAAAAATAAGTTTCGTTTTTTTCCTCTCTTCTTTTTCTGTTGATTTTTTTTGCTTTTGTTTTTTTTTTTTTAATTTGATTGTTTATCTTCAAGTAACAAACTTTCATATTCCATTTACGAACCGTATATGATTCAAATTGTAAAGATAAAATCAAAAGTAAAAGAAATTTTGGATATCTTCGAGAATCGTTTGTGTATGTATATATGTGTATGTGTGTGTGTGTGTATGTGTGTGTGTGTGTGTGTATGTGTGTGTGTGTGTGTGTATGTGTGTGTGTGTGTGTATGTGTATGTGTGTACATGTGTGCTTGCATTCAAACCCATCAATTCATCATAATATTTAGCAAAAGCAAAGCAAGCATTCAGGATGATGCCACTACAGACCGGATCAGCATTTCATACTGACTAGCTTGTAAAGCTTTTAAATAGAGTTAGCTCTACACATGGGGTTGCTTCTTCTTCCTCCTTTCACCTTTTCATCCTTTATACTTTGTCGTAGTGCTAATAATTCCTTTTGTTTTCATCATTCATTTATCATTTCATCTTTGTTCATGTATTCCCATATATTTGTTAAACAAAATTTCATCTTTAATACTTATTATTATTATTTGTTATTGTTATTTATTATTATTGCTGGTTACATTTATCTCGTAAAAGTATACCACAAATAAATACATGTTATAATAAAATTTTTGTTTTAATTACATTTTAAGTATTTTAATAACAATTCAAGTATTTTCTTTCAAAAATTTAGCTACAATTTTATTTTTAATAATTTTCATACGTTTTCAATAATTCAAGAAAAATATGGTGAGAAGAAGATGTGATTGAATTGAAACATTTGATAATCATAGCAACTATCCTTATTTTCTATCGAATGAAATATTTATTTGATAATATGGATGATGATATTAGTGCAACATGTTGTAGTAGCAAAGTACCATCATTGAAATTCATTTCTACACGATTTATCGCTCTTCTGCTATTTCAGGTCAACTCTAAAATTTTTATTATTATTAGAAGATATGAAATGTGACAAAAAACGAACACAAATTTTTTTCTTTTAATCCTAATTTTAAAAATATCCATAATTTTTCATTTTGATTTTTATTTTTAGACAAATGTTCATTGGAGAAAATTGGATGAAGTGATTCAAATTATTCAAAGATGGCTTTACAAAGGAAATTTGCCAGCAATAATTAAAAAGCAATTGCAATCCGGATTACGTGATGTTTACTGTGAAATTGAACGTTGGAGTAAGATATTTTTTGTCTTATCATTTATTGCTACTGTCATTATTACTATTAATTACTATTGTTTATCTTGAAAAAATTGATTAATTTATTGTTTCGTTTCATTTTATTAAAAAACATTATCATTTATCAGATGAAAAACATGCAAAATTATTTGATGAGGACGAGAACGATGAAACAGGTCAAATGTTACGTCAACGGGTACCTCGTAGCAATCACTTACGATTATTTTATGGAAGCATTATTTGGAAATATAATAAGTACTGCATTTTTATTTTCTGCTGTATTTAGCAATTAATTTTTCCATTTTCATTGAATGATCATCAATGATTCATTTTTTTTAAGACCTATTAAATAAATCTTTTTAAAAATATTTGATACTTTTATATCATTCATATATAAATGGTAATATATTACCACTATAATTGATTTCACATATAGAATAATATCATATATGTACGCGCTGTGAAAAATTTAGTACGTATAAATTTACATATTTAGTATAAAAAAAGATAATTATGATTGGATCAAAAATTTAAATATGAATAATTCAGGTACGAAATTAATGATCAAAAGACAGCACTAACAATTATTAGAAAGGACTGTGCCGATTGGCCTCAAATGCAATTTCAATTAGCTTGTGCTTATGCTACTCATCATTTATTAAATGAAAGAAATTTCGATCGTATCAGATTAAAAGCATTTGCGTGAGCGAAATATTACAATTCATTTTACACTCACAGTTTCTTTCCAACCTCCTAATAAAAAAAAAACAAAAAAAAAGAAAAAAATTCGTAGTAGGTTTCAAAAATAAGAGATGAATTTTAAATAAGTAAAAAAAAAAAATTAGTCCATTGTTTAATTGTTTAAACGACATAAACTTTTGAATATATTTGAAGAAATACAGTAACTGCATATTAACTATCATTTTTGTTCTTCACAATGAAAAAAAAAATAAAAGAGGAACAAGCAGTTTTTCCTTTAGGAAAAAAATTATCCGGACATTGTTTGTATGATTTTTGGTTTGCATTACTTAATAATACTCATGCATGGAGTAAAATGTTTAATTCGGATGATTTAGTACCAGGACAAACATTATCATTGGCTTTTCAGTTTGCTATTGTACATGGATATTTTGAGCTTGTTAGCTTCATATGGAATCACATTACGGATCCACAAAGAGAATTTATTGGTATTTCTCCATTAAAATCTATTAACATATATGTCTTTTTCTTTTTCCTCAAACATATAGAAAAATCAAAAAAAAAAAAAATTATGTTTTCTGATTAGTAAACAATAATTATGAAAGTTTAAAAGGAAGAAAGAAAAGAAAAGAAAAACAATTTATAGGATTACTGCAATGGCGAAAAGTATGTTTCAAAGCGAAAGATCGTGAAGTACTACATTTTCTATGCGAACAACTCTGTGCAATTAATGCAGCAGGTCTTGCTCGGATTACGTGGAATACTTTTTATCAAACACTTCAAAATTCACTTCAGGTTTAATTCATAATTTCATCAATAATTTCAAAACAATCATATTTTCTGCAATCAATTGGATTTTTTCTTTTCTTTTTTGAATAAAATTAGAAAGCGAAATTTAAATATTAAATTGCAATAAATTGAAGGATATTTTCATTCGGAATATGAACTATGTTTAGCAATTGTATATAGTATCTCACTTTATGGTGTTTAATTTTCAATATATTTTTGAGAATTTTATCAATTCACATGACTCAATGTCAAAATCTTCATAATTTATCAACTAAACTTTTTCAATTTAGATATAATCTGATTCTGCAATAAATAGAATAAAGAATATAATATTTGTAATTTCATTAATAAATCGTGGAAAAAAACAAAAGATAAAAGAAAGCTAAATTGAAATATTTAGGAAAATAACATAGGATTTCGTCAGGATGGTATGCACAAATTAGCATTCCTCTTGGAGAATACTTGTCCACGGCTCCGTAGTGCAATGCTTTCCATGGAAAATTTTCGGTTTGCAAAATTGCAATCACATAAACATTCGCAATATGCAGAAATTCTGCATAAATGAGATGAATAGTAAACTTGAAAAAAAAGGACAAATGGATGTGAAAAAATATATAGACATTTGTATATATAAAAAAGGAAGAAAGATTATTTGCAAAAGTTTTGACTTTTTTTTTAATTTTGAAATAACGAAATTGATTTCAGAGCAGTTACAGATGCATTTGTGTATAATCAAGCAGAGCCTTTTGCTCTCCTTCTGAACTACCTTGAACCAGAACAATTACAACTTACGCGCGAATATGTTAATCGTATTCATGATCGAAAAAAAATGAAACAGCACAAAAACAACTTCGAATACTGTTACGTCGACAACAAACTCCAACATGAGAAACAATTCATACGAATGTTTCATTGTCAAATATTTGATAACAATTAATCAAGGTTATGTATTTATTGTATCTAATATTATATTCTTATATTTCATATGATATTCTGATAATATTAATATTTCTTATTTGTTGTGTCTATATAACCTGTGTTTATTTTGTATTATGTATATATTTGCAAATTTACTCGTAAACAACTGCATATGGGCGAAAACAAATAAAGAGGTGTAAAGTTCACTAAATGTTGATAAATAACCAAACCTCTGTATTCATCAAACACAGAATGTATTGCCCAAGTAATAAGTGCTATTATTCTCAATTAAGTGGTATTATTATTATTAAAAAGGTTACTTTACCATTTTTTTTTTGGTAAAATTTAAGCGTGAAAAGCTAATGAAGATATTGAAGTGATCACAGTCAGGGAGAAGAAAGCAACGGGACATGATGAAATGTAATATATTCAGCTAACAATGACTGCAAGGTATTTTTAACAGGAATGTTTTTTGCTTTATTCCAGCAAGAAAGAATTGAAACAGAGAAGCAAGCGTAACAATTGAGATATTTTGGATAAGAAAGTTAGGGAAATTGGTAACGAATTCAAACACGAAACTATTCACTAAACAAGCGCAAAAGCATCAGTTTAAAAAGTTTAATTAAAAGGCTGCATTTTGATAAACAGATTGATTAACAGATCAGTTGACAAGTGTTAACTTATGTAAAAATACAAATAATGCATTCTTGGAAATGATTACGAAGGTTGGAATCAAGAAAGAAACTGATATAACATCAAATACCAGACGTCAGTAATCAAAATTTTTCAAGAAATGAAAAAATTCAGAAAGGAAAGAAAGATGATGATATCGATAAAGTGATCACTCTTGGTCTTCAAGTGAGAGATGTGTAATTTTAGTGAAATCAAATCCAGTGGTAGTACCACGCTGAAATATGTCTAAAACATCTTTACAGGTTGTCTCAAAATGGGTTGTTGGATCGTAAGAACGTGAGATAAAGACTTGCGATTCAGCACCCATATCAATCGGCTCATAGACGTCCGAAACATTCACAAACCTGAAAACTCCTTGTGTATGCTGACATATTCCAAAAGCAATAGTTCCACTTGCATTCGTTACATGAACGAAGCTTATTAACCCTATATGAAACAAAGTTTGAAAGACAAAGTGAACAAACTTTTCGGTAATTGGACCCAACAGGTGCAGTCCTGGCAAAATCTCAGCTTCAGGATTATTTGTTTCCACAGTTGTTGAAACCATCGCAATATACCACCCATTAGGTGTTACCATATTTGCATTAGACACCAGAGAAATATAAATATCTGGAATATAATTCAGTAAATTCAATCATTTCAAGAAAATACATAGTATTTTTAAGGAAAAGAAGAAACATACAGAAAATTGTAAATGAAAGTGGAGATACCGCAATGGCGTCCAACTTGCTTCTGTGGAATAATTATCTGGCAGCTTTGCGCATCGTTAGTATTCGGTATTGGATGGTTTAGAAGGCAAATGGCTCGAATAACTTGCCCAGTTTTCCTCACTTTATCAGGGACATATGACGGATCACAATAGACCTATAAAATATCATTTATTTTAAAATAATTTATAAAATATCATTTAATAATTTATAAAATATCATTTATTATATTAAAAAAAATATTGGAATTAAATAGCAACGTTCAAAAAATACAATTAACCATTACAAAACAATTACATAAGTACCTGTTTACACTTCGCAATGTCATCTCCACTTTTCACACCAACAACTTTCCCATTTTCATAAACTATACCGTCAACGGGTTTGTCAAGCATGTATGTTCCACCATAAATTGCACTCAATCTAAATTTGAAGTTTTAAAAAGAAATAACATTCTTTTATGAAATACATCCTTTTTATGACTTCAAGATGTAGCAGTTATTAAAATAAATAATGATAAATTAAAACAAATAATGATAAATAATGAAGGAATTCCATGCCGAGCGAATCCTTGTGGAAGTTCGCCAAGACCATAAAGGGGATACAGGTATGGCGATTTTCCATATCGAGCTAACGAATCGGAATACAAACGAATCCTTTCAGCTGTTGGCACGAACAATTCATTTTTGTAACTGAAAAATAAGGTTTATCAATAATTTTACAGAAACCAGTTCAATATATTTAGAAAAATTTTATGCAAAACATACTTGTCATCTCGATATAGTGCCAATGCATGACCAGTGAAATCCGCTGTATTTTCATCCAAACCGAACTTTTCATAAACCTGAAAAGAATTCTCAATAAAAATTACGTGAATTCGAACAGTTTAATAATGCTTTATGACAATTTTGAAGATTTCAAAGTTCCCTGTCAAATTTGCTCTCTAAGCCCTTCCTACTCGAACAAAGGCAAATTTCACCTCAAAAGTTACTGTCATATTCCAATTTCAATCCAAATCACACAGAAGACTGATAAACATAGTGAATGATCATTCAGAAAGGTTTCTATAATACTGAAACAATGAAAATAACCTGCTGCATTGTAGTCACAACTGGATCAAAGCCCTCGTACGTAGCCTTATTATTGATGTCGAAATTTTGCACCCAAACGAGAAATTTTTTGAAACGTCTCTTTTCGAACATTCCCATCAAATCTGAAAGAACGCATATTTTAGTCCTCTCAAAAACGTGACATGAAAAAAGAAGACATCAAATACAGACTAAAACATACTTGTAGCTAAAGCTTCCATTTCATCAGCTGGAACTTTGAAAATTTTTCCACCTTTGTATACGTAAGACCCCTCAATGGACTTGAATTCAAGATAACGCGTCACGCCTGTGTGAATCAAAAGCTGCAATGCAGCAAAACTGAAGGATAAGACACCAAGTTACAATCGTAAGTTATCATAACAAAATATTTTAAAATAAAAAAAAGCTGGAGAATTAACCTTAACAAGTGATCCATTTGCCATCAAGAATTTAGGAATTAGATCAACATTCCAATCCCGACCTCTTCCCATATCCGTAGATGGTTTCGCATTCGGTCCTAAAAATTATATATATGATGAAATTCCTCGTGCTTTTTCGGATATGTATTCTGCAAGTTTTTACAGAAATTTGAAAAAATAATCTTGAAGAATTGTTTACCAAAAAATTTTTCATAAAGTTGTTCAAGTGGTGTAAGAGAAGCCGATTCACCACCATAATAATTGTTTCGATCAATATGGAGTATTTTCTTGCCTGACACTGATAACATTCCCGACAGTATACATTCCTAAAAACTATCAGCTTTCAATTTCAATCAAATCGTTTTACAGCCATGCCTTGTTTATAAAGATGTTAACATTCCGAAGTATGACGTTTTCGGTTTCATGCAATTCGGATGTGAGTAAAACAAGACTAAAGCATAAATTTGAAAGTACCTTCAGTCCTGTGCCAAGGACGATGGCATCGTATTCCTCATCCATGTCGCTTGAACAAATTAGTTCACCTATAAATCAAATTTAGGGTGTTACAGCAATTATTCCACGACAGCACGTTGTTAGTTATCACGTTACTATCAATAGGATATCTACAAAGATATGACAATCCAGTTAATGTGACAAAAAAAGACCATGCTTTTAGCCATACTATTTATTTAACAAGTGATGCAAAACTTAAGACTAGTCACATTCAGGACAAATTCGAGAAAGCAGAAGAAATGGAAAAATAAATAAGCGAAATGGTATGAAGTATTAGGGAAGATTCACCAAGGGATCATTCCTCATTGTCCTTGATTGACGTAATCAGAAATTAGCATAAAGCATTAAACACCACTAAGATTGAAAACATTACATTTAAAATACTGTAAAAGCACTTTGGGAAATGAAAAAGACATCTCCAGCTCATAAACAATGTCATTTGATGTGAAACATACTATAGTTTCACCAAATTGTATAAATGAGAAAAATCAAACAAATGAAAATTAAAACAAGCAACAAAAATCGTCCGATATTTCCACGGCAATAATAAATTTTGAACCAAATTTCAATCAATAGTATTTTTTATTTGTTATTACATGTCTAATCACTTACATTTGAACGAGGATTCAAAATATTTTCAACTCATTATAGCATCTGAACTTTTTATGAAAGCTATTCATTATGAAAACTAGTGGTAAAGTACACATGAAAAATAGCTGCAAAGATAATTCATTTGGAACTGGATAAAAAAATACCCAGTAATGATAAACGGAAAAACCAAATCTTTAAACCTTTGGAGTCGACTAGCCGAAGAACTTCCCAGCACTTTTTTTTTTACTAGACCAAAGCGAAGCTACCAGTATTTTCAGATAAAATAATCAGATAGTACTGCTTCTGAGCAATGACTTTTTCCTTGTTTTTCTCATATCTTTTTGAAGTGAATAAATTCAATTCCTTCGAAAACTGATCGCGGCAAATGTCGTAATTAATTTTTGATAGCAACTAAAGCATAATTTATCGACGTGCTTCGATTCCATGACCAATGATTTGTTAGAGGATTGTAAATCATGCCGTGTAATAAACGCACGCTGCAACCATTTTCTTCCAAAATCATTCGAAGAAATTTTGGTTCAATAAATTTCGACCAATTATGGATGCCAGGCGGAACAATGCCCAACACTCTCTACAATAATTCATGTCAGTACCTCCAGTAATTATTTCATAGCTTCTGCTTCAGTTCAACGATAACTTTGAATTCAAAAAAGCGAATCGATGACCATTTCTGTATGAAAAATCCACGAACACCTGAGATGTTTCCCAATGATTTATGTCAATTTTAGATTCTCTATCTCCCTCTAGACGATATTTCTATTTTTCAATGAAAATATAATTCAATATAAAGCTAACCTCTGCCATCCAAACAGCCGTCAGTCGACTCACTACAGTTTTATTGATAGTTGTGAAGAAGAGAGTACCGTTTTTGCGTACCAACTGAATGCATGATTCCACAAATAATTCCACATCAGCAACATGTTCGATTATTTCGGATGCGACAACTGCATCGAACACTTTAAAAAAAGAGGAAAAAAGCCATTTTGCTGACAGATAAGAAATGTCACCTAAAAAACTTCCCATTCTCTCTTCTAAAATTAATGTTGAACGATTGAACAATAATGTCACTGAAGAGTAATTAAAGATGGCGTTTTTTGCAGAGTTAGACATATTTCAAATGAAAAAAAGAGGCGAGCACGGAGACACAGAAAGGGACAATTTTAATTGTCAGAGAAGAAATAAACCAGCATGAGCAAATGCAGCATTATCACAAAAATCTCATATAATGACTATGGATTTTATATTAATTCATGTACCTTACTTCCAGCATTTTCTGCAGCAAAATCTTCAACTGATGAACACTTAAACACTGCTTTGCCTGATCCGCAATTTTCACGACGAAAACAATTTTCTGCTTCTTCTACCGAAGCAATTACATCAACGGAGGCATCCACAGCTTCAACATTTGCACCCAATCGCGCCAACGGAAAAGTTAGTATTCCACCACCACATCCAATATCAGCAATGTGTAAACTCAAGAGAGATTCCTTAAATAATATCGTTCACATTGGAAGAAATGAAGCAGTTGGAGTACAGGATAAAGATAGAAATAAGGTCTATGGAGGGTTAAAAGTGCAACAACTTCGAAGAAAATCCCAACTCAAAAAACGAGAAATTACATGGCTCTGTTCAGTTTTGCAACCAATCGTATCAACAATTAATGGCAGCCGGAGTCGATTCATGGAATATAATGCCTTAAAGGACCCATCTTCCTTTGTCCAATCGGGTGATAATTTTGCGAATGCCTTGATATCATTGCTATCAACCGAATTCTGCTTAAATTGAAGACTCTTTGAATTAACCCAAAAGCGCTTTTTTCCTGAATCCAGAAGCAGGCGATGGAACTTATATGTACAACATGCACCTTTCCCGTACTCAGCAAACATCTGAAGTTTATAAAGTTCAAGTTTCAAATCATTCTAACTTCAATAAAGTTAATTAACCCGAAGCAACTTTTCTCCCAATCGAAATTACCAATAAATTAAAGAAGTACGAAAATGGGTATAAAGCAATACCAGCACAATAAACCGGATAATATAATTAAATATTTTACTATTCATAAATAAGCATAAAATTGTGACCACACAAAAAAATAGTGTGATTAAATGAGCACGATCTATCACTGATTAACAGTGCAACTAATTTTTGCTCCTAAGAAAGGTCGACAAGAAATCTTTCGGTTTCGCTTCAACATTTTCACGGAACAAAACATTTCGCAGATGGTAAGAGTTATACCA
This sequence comes from Wuchereria bancrofti, assembly GCA_005281725.1. Taxonomy (NCBI): domain Eukaryota; kingdom Metazoa; phylum Nematoda; class Chromadorea; order Rhabditida; family Onchocercidae; genus Wuchereria; species Wuchereria bancrofti. The sequence continues at coordinate 10,571,837 of SSBO01000012.1, read as the reverse complement.
ATGTTTCTGACAGGCCAATATCACCTGAAATAATACTTGTAAAACGTAATATATTTAAGCTTGAAATAACTTAAAAGACTATTTTGGCGAGCTTCATTTAAATCCATAACAGATGCATAATTTTAGACTGTTATCCAGTTAAAAAACTTTGTAGTAAATGTTGGAAATAACTATGAATTGCAGAAAAAAAAATGTTTTACTTGACGGCATTCAGCAATTTTCCGATCAATAACACGAAAATCGGTCAAATGCGCGTTATTAATATACTGCTTTTTTAAAGCTGCTCGAAAAACGGACAGCGGGATATCGTCAAAATGGAACTGTTTGTAGAGTTTCGGAGCATAGCGTTGCCTAAAATAAACGAAAAGCTGAATGGAAAAAGAAATGCTATCTTTCGCTGGCCAAACTATTTTCATATACAATTCATAGCTCTCATGTCCTACTAAAACAAAAACCCATGAAATGTAGAAATCAACAAGAAATGATCAGAAAAATTGACTGTATTGTACTACAATAATTTTCTATTTCTTTCTCTCTACAAAAAGAAAAAAGTAGAAAAATATTTAATAAACGATCAACCTTTAATTTTCAAAATAGATAAAACTGCTCGGGATAACAGTTAAGCACCAATAACATCACATTCCTATACCGTTAATTATCACATGTAAACAAGGTATTATCGTCCCGCTGTTCTTCTGTTAATAATAATACACTTGTCATGGACAGAAATTATATCCGGTATTTTCTGATCGACGTATTATGCTCAGTGCACTTTTAACCAAAATATCATAATATTACCACTATTAATTATAAATGGAAAATTTTCTCAGAAAAATTGTACCTATTGCCGAAAAATAAATTTTCAGATTTTCCAAAAAATTGAACGGAAAGAGTAATGTTGAAAAATGTCGCAATCTTCAACTTTTTCTCTTTTTATCCATTTACGACTGTCCCAAATTAACCTTTCGCAACAACCTTATTGAGTGACCAGATTATTGTTACCAAACAGAATGTGTACCATCAATACATGCATATATAATAAAACGTGCACACGTGCATACACTCTCTCTCCCTCTCTCTCCATATATATATAATGAGAATCTGTTACTGACTGATTGAAGGTCGCGCAATTTCAAATATATTTTCCCATAAAGCTTTCTTTATTCAACCAATTTTCTATCAATTAAAAGTTCGATGACAGGCTATATATATATATGGATCGGAATCATACATAGCGTTTAAAATGTAAAACGACTATGCTACTCCACATGTTTGATGTGAAAAAATACGGAAAAAGGAACTAAATTAAAAAAAAAAACTAATTATCTATGGAAATTTACAATATACAGAGTGCTAATATAATGATGAAGAAAAAAAGTGACCGTAAGAAAAAAAAGAAAAAGATTCTGATGGAATATTCAGTGAGCGATGAAATAAAACGACTGTCATCATCAGTAGGTCAGTCAATGTCAACGACCATCCACAAATTACACACCCATAAGATGAACAGATATATCTGAGTTGATGAAATTAGTATTTCATTACAAAATCAAAAAAAGAAAAAAAAATTGGAGATAAATTTTTAAAACAAAAAAAAGGTCTTATTTCAATTATAAAGAAGGCTTAACCACCAACAATCTCATATTGCCCATTTTCACAATATATTCATGCTTTAAAATAAGAGAATAAAAAAAACTGACAAAAATAAAAAAAACAGAAGCAAACACACATACACATTTACATAGGCAATTATATGAGCTGTCTTTCCTGAAAAAAGATACTAGGCAAGCAACAGCGATAGCATTTAGGCAGTGCATTTTCCAACTCAAACATTAATATCCAAAATCGATCCAGCGCTTCTCGTCTAAGCCTGCAGACATACATATAGATGCAAAAACGAGTCAAAGATAAAAATAACGATTGCAATCACTGTGACGACAAAAATGGCTGCATTATTGCTACTACGTCTACTACTACTGTTACCACCCCGACTACTACACTACTGCTGTCGCAAACATTTCAAAAACAAGTATTTCACCGGTTTGCAATAATGACGATATCCTTCTTTCTACTATTCCATGCACAAAGAAGGAGGGTGGTGACAACGTGGGTTGAAAGTTAGATAAGATATAAAGCAAGCAAAAAAAAAGACATTTGCTAATGGCATCTTTTGCGCTTTTCCCATTTTTTCTAATGAATGTTATATGGTTACATGAAGCAATTATCAATAAAAACAAATCAACAAATATGAATATTAATGAGATTAAAAAGGATCACAATGTTAAGGCAATTTAGAAAAAAACACAATCATCGCTTTCCACCACACTAAACATAATTAACTTCTCAATATGGGGACAAAGGAGAACTATAGTGACGTGTTTTCGAATACATGATATGGCTATGCCACAGACATTACAAATTCTACATCTCTTTATCCTGAGCTAGTTTTTCCTGAACTACATGTCTTTATCCTGAACTACTTTGAAAGGTGAAATAAGAAATATGTTTCATCTCACATACAAAGAACTCCACTGCAGCAATAATTCTTAATTATAGATAGTGTGAAAAACCTAGCAGATTATGGTATATCAAAGCGTGATATGAAGTAGGAAATAAACATGCCTTCAGTTTTATATGAAAGAAAAAGATTTTTCTTCTTCCCTTTTTTGAGTATTCGGTCTGGTGTTTCTATTTTATGCTTTCATTTAACAAATGGATATAAATATACCAGAAACAATACAATGAATGCCGGAATTAGGAAAACTGAAGTTTGAAGGATGGTGAAAAGTGGAAGGAATGATAAAAGAGGAAGCGCGTGAATAAATGCCCAAACTCGTACATTTTTTCTATAAGAAACGTAAATCAGAACAAATGTTTCCAAAAAACTACTTGAATCGAATATGATATTACTCTAAACTTCAAGTGTTTTTCTAGTTTTTATTGCCCTAAGTTTGTTAGCTATGATCCAAGCATGAAATGCAGCAAATTTTTAAGCAAGAGATAGTACGACTTATTTATCAGTGGGGTTTGACCACAAGCTCCACAGAATCATATATTCCTAAAGAAGCCAATAGTATAACCGCCATCACTCCATCCGATTCATGAGTTAGTAAGGCTACATTGATGGTTCATTATTTAACATCAGCACTCCAAATTTTACAGCAAACAATAGAGTATAAGCAGATTCGTCTTCATTCGTGTCACTGTGCTTTACCTTTCTACTTCATTCACTGCTTTATTATTCTTCATTAATAGCCAACCGGAATCTCTGTCTCTGTTATTTCTGGATATAACTAGCGATATTAAATAAATACTTGTTCAAGTAAAAAGTAGTAAGTTCCTTAAAACACTCGATAAGTCAAGTGGTTCGTGTTATAGTAAGCACTTGAATGTGATCGTAACAAAGCATGAAACGATATAAAGATATGCAACAGATACGGTGGAAGAAAGCAAGAAGTTTCAGACCGAGAAAATAAATACCGATAACCGAAAGGTCAATTTCTACGGCCTTATTGCAGAAATGAGTATGAAATGAACTAACATTTCTTTATATAGAGCAAGCACATTCGACCGGCTTTGTGTTTTATTCGCTGATACAATGGGAATAACTTCACGTGTAGTTGCTGTAGCAGTTCTTATTATACCTGTTGCCATTTTTGTTCAGTTCAGTGTTTCACCTCGCGATAACTGGTAATTACATAAACAATCAGGAACAGGTCTGACATGGTAAGCTGGATTGCCCTCATAGATAATGCACGAACCATCTATTTGAATAAAGCGTGTTAAGATGAAATTGAAAAGCATGCAATTCTTTTTCTTATGATAAAGTTCAAGATAGAGACAAGGGACAGAATGTAGTCATTGTTATGCAACTGGCCGAGAAATGCAAAGTAAGAACTTACTCTGGCTTCAAGAAATTCCACTTTTCGTTCTAGTAGTGATACCTTATCACTAAGTGCTGCGATCCTGCTCCGGCAAGACAGTTCTGAAATTAAGCATCCCAAACAACTTTGTCCCCAACTGTTATGTAACAAGCTTCGACCCGTCATTTTTTGTGTGAATAAATAACAATAAATAATTAAAATGTGAATAAATAACTCGCTATCTTTCAACACAACCTGGGTCAAATGTCATCTATTAACTGCCTGACAAATAGGTTGAATATTTCGTCGATGTGGGAAATTTTGTAGTTGATCATTTAGCCTTATTTCTTCAGAAAATAGATGGTTGATGCTGACAAAATCTTAAAGACATACCAAAGTTACAGAGAAAATCCGCGATATGTCGGATGTTATCAGAAACTACCTGCGCGTATTCGCGATTATTCCAGTCTTCTCGCAGTTGTCGCTGTACAAGTGTAACTTTTATATTACCTGCATTCATCCACTACCTTAAAGTCTTTTCTTTCTTTAAATCTGAAAAGAGAAAATTTTTCAATTACTTCCATAGCATTCTGCAGACATAACCATGCATTTATACTAATCAAGAACAGTATTTTAAAATTAAGCATCTTATATCCCTTTAATATTTGCAATACTTCATCCAGAAACACGACTATTTCATAATCATCATCCGATTCTAATTACCAAACTTATTTCCACCTGAAATATCTTCCAGAAATAACTGATACAATTTCTGCGTACTTGATACATTCACTACAAAAACGTACAAATACATCTCAGAAAATTCATCAAACAAGCATATTCTAAACGCTTCACGAAACGGATTACATGTCCAGTATGTTAAGCTACCCATAAAACAACTGCAATTCTCAAACCTCACGAAACAATCACGCATGACAAAATTATCAGTAAAAGAGAACGAGCGGAAAACCCGTTGTGCTGCATCATTGTGACTTTGCGTGTGCGCACTCATGCTTGTTAAGGTACATTGCGCCAATTTAAATCCCATTAATTATCAAGTTTCAATTTAAATAGATCAATGATTGCCCGACGAACTTAAGACTTTTCTTTTTTTTCCTTCTTTTCTTTCTTTCTCTTCTTTCCCAAGCAGTAAAATATAAGCAGAAACGTCACGATGATTGGTTTCTTTTTTATATTCGTTTGGAATTCTGCAGAATCCCTTAAAATGTTCATATAAGTAAAATCCCAAAGGTAAAAAAAGAAAAAAAACGTTGAAAATTTGCATTATAAAAAAGAAAAAAAAAGGAAACTGTGGATATTTTGGTGGAATATTTTAAAAGCAATTTCATACTATAAAAATTTTTCCCTTCCTTAAAGAATTCTATAAAATTTTCGTAAATTAATTCATAAATCTAATTAACAAAATAATTTTTAAAACCAGTGAAGCAGAATCATATTCCATTCCATTCATCTTCTTATCATCTGTTTCGTAAAATTTTTCCAAAAAAAATGACTTAAAAATTAAAAAAAAGGAAAAATTATTATTACTATTATTCTTTATTACTATTAATTACCATTATTATCAATTATTCGTTAATTATTATTAGATTGTCATTATTACTGTTATTCACTTATTTTATCTCTAATGTATTTATCAACTTTTCCTGTTTATTTCGTTCTTTTTTCACTTTTCCTCTCTCTTTATATCTCATCTATTTTTCTTTCATTCAAATAATACTCTTACTACAATGTGCTATTTTTCGTACATTTTTGTCCGCTTTCTCATCGATAAACTTTTAGCAATTAATATGTTTTCTGTGAATCCTTGTAGTATTTGTATCCATCGCCTTTACTGATATGCCACTTTCATTGTTCTCAATCTCTAATATATCATATGCATTGAGACCTTACTAATCTCTGAACCTTCAGTAAAGGCATAGTATTTTTCACATGACTTAATGTTGGTAATGAAACGATGCGTTATGAACTGGTTTAGAGTGGCAGGAACACAGCAGAGAATATAGTGATTTCCTACTTTTGCTTTTTCTTTTTTGATGGGAGTTACTATTGAGCTTTTTTTTAAAGTCTGTCAAATGTTCTGGAACTTTACCTGATTGTTTGGATTCTTATTTTGGTTCTTAAAATTAGACTTCAGTATACCTTCTGATATGCATGTAATTTCAGCTATATTTAAGCTTCTAATCGCTTTTTGATTCTTAGAATTGAAAACCACAGTATTCCTAATACACCTTTCTTTTTCCATTTCCACTAAAGTTATGTCGTTTATGTGATTTTTTCTCTAGCTGGAATTATTTCGATAGTGAGTAATGGGAGAGCGATATTCAGAATTGTTGGGAATAATCAATGATTTGCAGGATTTTTGCCAAATGGTACTACTACTACTGCTGCTGATTGATCTTATCCATGTTTTCATCGTCACCCGTGCCGAATTACTTGAAGGTCTCTATTGTGGTACAGAGAACTGCTATGAAGGTCAAATTTTATCTATTTTATTGTTTTTCTTTTTTTTTCAGTCGATTAGTTGAAACACGCAGACATTCATAAATTTGTTATCGGTTGTATTTTATTACTTCCAGTTCATCCTCTACCAATACATTGAAGAATCCTTACATCATCCAGGGCAACACTGTTTAACGACTACATGACAACTCTAATTAGTCTTGATAAAATGAATACCTGAAATTCCTCCGCTATTCCCTCCTTTTTTCGTTGTTCGAATCCATCCATCGCTTAGGTTAACGCCTGCACTAATCCTTCATTTCATATGATTTAATACAAGCAGTCTTTATTTATTTATTTATTTTAGTTGTAAATATTGATCGATCAGAGTTCAATAAGGTTTGTCGCTTCTATGTCTTTTCCGATATTTTTACTCCAAAAGCATTTCTTTGATACTATGATTCTGAATTGGAACTGTGGATCAGTCTGATAGTTAATAGCTTGGCGTCCACAGATGTAAATGATACAAAATGAGAGTCTCCTATTGCTTATGTGATGCTCTTTTCAGAATATGTTGGGAAGAACGTATCGGAAATTGGCGGCGCAGTATCATCCTGACAAAGTTACTGATGTGAGTAGTCACAGCAGTTTTTCAGAGCAGAAATGGAATTTTCGTGTTCATTCACTGAAGAATTAAATTAGTATTGGTTAATAACAACAGGCATTTATATGTTTTATTGGTTCACTTTATCTTTCATAGTAGCATCCACAATTTGAGACTAAGAAAAAGGAAGCGGAAGAAAAATTCCGTCAAATTGCAACAGCTTATGAGACTCTGAAGGATGATGAGACACGAGCTGATTATGATTATTATTTGGATCATCCGGAACAACGAGCTTATAACTATTACCAGTATTATCGCAGATGGGTAGCTCCAAAAGTGGATGTACGAATTGTTGTTTTGGTTACTCTGATACTTATATCTGTCATTCAGGTATGTTTTAATATTTTTCTCTTCGTACCACGAGTATTTGAGTTTGAGCAGTAATCAATAAAAAAACCGAAGCTTGTTCATTAGAGTAATGTTTTTCATTGGTGCCTTTAAGACTGTCCACGTTTCACATTTTTACATAAGATTTATGCAGATTTTCGCTTAAGATTTAGAGATTATGATTAGCGTCCTAATGTAAATTTGTATATTTCAGTTTCTAAGTGCAACACAAAAACATAAGGAAGCACTTGATTATGCTGTGAAACAAGAAAAATATCGTAATGCGGCGAAAGAAATTGCCAGGGAGAGAGGAATTCCTCTGGAAGGTGACTTTCGTAATAAAAAGTCGCGGAAAGAATATGCCGAACAGGTCCTGCGACAGATTATTGAAGAAAATGTGGATATCAGGTAAGATTTTAAAAATCACGAATTTAGTTTGCAGTTCCCACTTCTTATGGTTGTTACACAATAGTACAGTAGTCCTAGATTTACCATTCAAGATTGCGTGGTTCGTTTATGAGCTTTTTCTCTTTGGGGATGAATTTGTATAGAGAGACTTAGTTATGTGACATGTTATAGGTTGCTCCCAACGAGTCATATTTGAAGATACACTCCACTGAACGGTTTTCCGGTTGCAGAGGTGGATATAAGAAGCCATCGATATATAATACATTGCTGTGGACGATTATTGTGTTGCCTTATACAATATACAGGTAATTTTAGATATTCATTCATGTTAATTATGGAATAATGTTGCTGTGCTGCACTGAATCACGGATGGTTCTGTGAAATTCAAGAATTCTGATGAGTAGCTACCGGAATTGGCTGTAGTTTTAAATGAGTTCATTGAACAAAATTTCGGGTCTCTCGAACTTTTTCAAGCGGGACTTGAAGGTTAATGACGGTGATAGAGGTGCTTCAGGTATGTCGCTTGGAACTTCTCATGGTTCATAAAATATCATGTGAAAAAAGAAGATTACGATGACGATGCGAAGTCTTATCTGATACGAAGAAATATGAGTCTTTCTGAAGAACAGTTTGCAGTAAGCTCTCCTCATGCAATTTATTACTCATCGTAGCCTTACGGACATATTTAAATAAAAGTCACTTTTTTGTTGAGCATATTCGTTATAACGATATTTACTTCAGAGTTTCAACGACAGTGAACGATCATCTTTGTTCAAAAATGAGTTATGGGATCGAGCGAAATTTACGGAGTGGAAGGCTGCAAAGGAAGATGAACAAAAGGGACGTTTGGCCGCTAGTGGGCGCTACAAACGGTATCGAAGATACATCAAGAACCAAAACGGCCTTCCCCTTAGTTTTATGGAATAATAAATACTTGAAATGTTACTGTTCTATGAATTTACGAGATGATCGGGAAACAAAATAAAATCAATGTCAATAAATGTTAGTACAACGTCAGGTAAGAAATGAAGACTGGTAGCATGATGTGCCATCTCTTGCAGGTATAACTGCCTTAAATCCAGTAACTGTGCAACCAGAGAGGCGAATCGAAATAATTTTGGGAATTTGTTTTGTTGACCACTCAGCAATACATAATTATTGATGGAATACCTGTACTGCCGATACCAATAAAAGTCGGACATCAAAGCAGGCATATGGAGTGGCGGTCTACTGTGGCTGAAGATAATTAATATAGGTGGTGTTTAAATACTGATCGCTGATTTCCAAGAATCCGAAACACTGGACCTTCCTGGTGTCATCCCGACATAACGATAGGTGACTGTTCCGCATGTCCCACCAGATTTCACACCCTGTTCGCAAGGCTTGATATAACCTTTTTACAAGAGGGTGCATACATCTCTTGGATGTACATTATGCCCTTACGTTGCTGTGTGTCAGACATCCAAATGAAAACCTTGTTTAATAAAAGGGAGCAAACTTACCGACAATCGATATCAGCATACAATACAATTATATGCGAAAAAAAAAAACAATGAGGGGGAGGGAGGATAATGTAACGTGGTCGATCGATCACAATTCCGGCGCCAATCGTTCCAGTTTGCTTTTTGGTAAAGCGCAATCAATTCCCACTTTTCTTCACACGAACAACAAATTCTGACAGTGATAATGGAGGAAACAGGATTCCTCTGAAAATAAAAATATTGCTGGCGAAAATCAATGAATAAAACTTTACGAACTAAGCTGCAGATACTTACCTCAGTACGGTTTCGATCGTAATAAACTTCAGAAGGAAATAAAAAAGTAAAATATTATACTTCGAACAGTAAACTTACTTGTCAATCTCCCATCCTACGGCACAACTTGTGAATGCAGAAAACCAAATACGTAATCCACAAAATCCGCTTCCAAGTCTTCAGGTGTAAGGATTCAGAGGTATAAGGAATTCAGAGCCCGAGCACCCCAACCTCTCCACTTTTGAGGACACAACAATAAAGTTCTATCACAAATTAACTGTGAAGATATCGACATAACTGTCGCAAAATATTAATTAAACTCACAGAAAAAAGCTGCCAAAGACCCGCAGCAGCTGCTGAAACCTTGAAGACAATGGGAGTGCCAAAAACGTACAGGAAATGTTTTATAACCTTTTTTTGATGATCAAGAAAACACTACCCACCTGCTTCCAGGACTAACCTTTATAATTAAAACTGTGTGACACGGTCGGAAACTGTCGTTTCAGCTCTTTCTAAAGGTTCCACAACGCAGAGCTTATGATGAATTTATGCAAAGAAACTATGTAGGAAATCAAGTGACCTACTTATAAACTATTAAAAACTGCCTTTAAACTTATCGCACAAAATAGTTATGATCAGATATGTTTTGAAAAAGATGGAGAGAAAACTTACCTTACAAAATTTCGAGTTCACTATCAATTAGATGAATCCTTTACTGATTGCTAACCGTTCCTCCTGGAAGAAATATTGTGTTACCCGAGAATATCAAATAACTTAACCAAGAAAAAATAAATTTGTTTTCTGAATATGGCACAATCAGAAACGAATCTTTAAAGACTTCAACTCTATATAAAATAACATACTAAAGATATATCTTCGTCTGGATGCATAATATGTATTTTTGCCCCCAGTCTTTGGATCTGATTTGGTATTTCTCGGATCCGCTCCGGTTCTGCACTTTTACTAGAAGAAGGATCACTATAGGCTGGAAAAGCTGCTGGTACAGTAGGTGTAGGCTGTGTATTGATAGTCCCCGGACCAGGAATTCCGGGTACTCCTATCGGCCCATTTGGTAGCGGTACCCGAGAGGGTAAATTCACGCTGCAACAAACTCTCGGTTACATATTAAAATACTTTCAAACAGGTATATAGAAAAGAACGAAGCAATTAGTGCTAATTAATGCAATTAATCCACCCATTCAGTATTTCAAAATTTTGGTTCCCGAATGTGAGACAAAAATACTGGATAATAAATTCTCCCAAAGGCAGGAACAATACATATCCACAAGAGTTTGAGCTAATAATCAAGAAATCCGATGAATTCAACTCATGAAAGGAGTTAAAGAAAACTTATCCATGTGCTCAGTCAATGCTATCTCCCACCACTCTTATCTTCCTACCATCCCAAACAATAAGAAATGACAAGTTCCTTTGCAACATATAATACGCGAGATTATTAAAACGCACAAACATCTCCAGGATTTTTTATACATGGCCTATAACTTCTAGCAAATGAAAAATACTATGTAATCACACTTCATTTGTGAGTGATTATAACCGAAGACAATACTGGCATAATATCTAACTTCAACTGTTTTCCCGTTACCACTTTTATATGAAATATAATTTATCTGCCATAATCTGCTAGTAAATCAGTTAAACATAGCTAGGTTATCCAGCACCAGTCTAAAAGACCTATCAAAAGCCGGAAAAAAAAAATAAAAACAGGGACCTTGTGAGTGCAGGTTGAGCGCTACCTGGAGGCATGACCGGAAGTGGAGGGAGAGCTCTTGGCGGTGCCGGTACTCCTGGCATAAATGGAGGCCCAAACGGTGGCATCCCTGAAGGTGGAAGAGGTGGAAAACCGGGAATCATAGGTGGTATACCTGAAACACAACATAAATTTTTGAAACAGAAAAGTCAGTTGATGTATGAAATTATTTTCTCCTTTATTTTTCTTTCGTTTTCTTTATTTTTGATTGGCTTTTATCACATCCCGAAACGTATGAGATTAATACGACTAAAAAATCAATTTACCTGGAGGTAGCATTGGAAATGGAGCTATAAGAGGAGGCACTGGAGCAGCTGTATTTTTCGACTCCTTCTTCGCACTTTCCTCTACAAGAAAAAGCTCCACTATTTTTTGGGAAAAACGTCAAACTGGAAGACCAGTCAGGAGAGTTAAAACATTTACAATAAGACGGAAAGTTTCCGAACCTTGAGCATCATCAGGAATACCTTCCATACCATAAACTTCTACTTCAACTGAATCTTTACCAGGTAAGGCAGCAGGAATCTTATCTATCGTTTCTTTGTGCACCTTAAAAATGAGCAAACTTCAGGAATGGTAAACAAAATGAGCCTGAAACGATAACAAATGCAAAAAAAGGTTGAAACAAAAAATTCTGCTTATTCAAATTCAACTAATTGGAAACCTGCATGCAATGGATGGCTAATCCGGGTCCTGTGAAAAGCTTTTTGTGACAAATATGACATTTGAAATGTTTTGCTTTTTGGTGCTGAATTAAAATTTTCTCATCTTCGAATTCGCGATTGCAGTACCTGCAACAAAATAAACAGAAACCCTATATTCTATATAATAGTCTTGACCCAATCACTAGGTCTTTTAAGCACGAGATTGCAGGAGATATCCGCACTGAACATCACATTAAGTAGCACAAAAATCTTTGAAAACAGATTCGCTAAAACATATCGTCAAAATAACAGATTAAAACTACCAACAGACTTTAATAATTATACTTTACGCAGAATTTCTCATAGGATTGAAACTTACCCATCCATATCTTTGCATATCGCTTTCATTTACTTCAACAGACATCTTCGTCGAATTTTATTCACTAGCTCACACTAACTAATGACTCAACTAGTTATATTACTTTCTTATTAATCATACATTTATGCTATCAATTTATACTTATAAATTCGAGGATAAATAAAGGAAAAAGAATAGTGAAGGAAAAAGAAACATTTAGTACTTAAGATGATTAGATGAAAAAGCACGAAGCAATTCATAATTTGACGTGCTTCATCCTATGCTAAGCCCTTTAATCAAACAAACAAACTTAAAACCTAAATAAAATTTTACCTTAGAAAAATAGACAAAGTTACAACACATATATCCTGACATATATCAATTTAAACAAAGCAGTCTCAACAGGCCTTTGTTTTTCAGCAGAAAGAAAGCCAAGCATTTTGAATTTTTCCATAAACATTAAAATAGCTTACCAACACCAAGGCTTCGCGGCACGCTTTTTTTTTCGACCCATATCTTCGATAATAAGCAGTTAGCACCCGAAAAAAACAGCTTACCAAAAAATATCTTTTTTAATGAAACGAAAAGCAATCCTGAAAAGAAAAGAAATCGACACCACAAAAAAAAGTAGGCTCTTAGATAATGTCAAATAATGATACAATTTCAAACTGTCAACATCTCAGAATTCCCTTCTTTTCTCCAAACAAACTATATTATTTTAATTACCCCTAAATAATCATCAGCTTCAGCCATCGTTGATCGTTAAGGGATATTGTCATATCACAATGTAACTAAAAGACGCAATAAGGATGAGGGAAAAGCAAATACCACCAGTTTCACTTGCGCCCTCAATTCTATGCAAAGTGCAGGAAACAATTGACAGATCTACGCATACAGATCAAAGCATAAATAACTTGATGTAGATACATTCTTTGACTATGCACCATATAATTCTTATCAATCTTTACCATCTCCTCATTTACACCACTCCTTTTCCTTCTGAATTATCCTCTTCCTTCTAATCTTCCAAATACTAAGCTCTTTTGTCGACCTCTCCATTCTCCATCCTCTCACAAATCCCCGAGCTATTTCGCATTCTCGATACCGAATGCCTCACAGTTTATACCTCCAATATTTGTTCAGAATAGGTTGAAAATCGATACGCCACGCATGGTATCACAAACGAGATGGTATGAAATTTCTATGGATCGGTTCATGCAATGTATGTAATTTACATACTTTGTTGGTTACTGTGTGGCGAATGGCATCTGATGTGGGCGTGTCATTCATTGCACTTTATGGCGGCTTGCATTCATGGGTTAATTTTTGAAAAAAGTGTTTAGCTTGCGTAGTTTTCGCCAGTAAGCTGATAAAGCCTGATGCTGATGTTTGACCTAGCCACCTGTCTTTTTTTTTTGTATTACTGATCTATGTAAGTTTGGTTATGTAACTGACTGATAGAATAAATAGGCGACTAAGTTAGAAACAATGTGATTGGCTGTCCGGGAGATAGTCAGTTATTTAATGGAAGGTAAGTCAGTCAGTAAGTATTTAAACGATCATTCCCCTATGGTTAATGTCAAAAAGCCAATTTTTTATTTTGAAATAAGCGATGACGTCAAGCTGAGAGATGTTGAATTAACAAACAAAACAAGCTGAGAGATGTTGAATTAACAAACAAAAGAGATCCCGTGAACTTACTGAGCACTCATTATGCAGAAATCTAATTACTAGGAACAGTAAGTAGCAGTAATTATGAATGAATTTTTGTAGTAATGACAAATAATGCCGTGTCATCGACTGTTACTGCTTTGCTGAATCGAGCTAAAGCAAAATATGTGGATACGGCGAAGATTGACATACTGTCAGCTTTAAGTGGTTTTCCTGATCTCACACCAAACGTTGAAGATTTCATTTACCCTAACAAGACGTGTACGCTTGCATTTTGTCTGAAAGGCACTATTCCTGTTTTTTATAAGGTTTGTTTCCTTTTAAGATCGTACCTTGTTTTGTGGACGGATGATCGTTTTAGTCTTTCCATGTGATTTTACTTTGTACATGCATTTTAGTATTATACTTTGTTACATGTTATTTCGATCTCTTTCCTCTTCTTTCATTTATATTTTCTAGACATTTTGTTCGTTGTGGATTTGTTTGTCGGACAAATAATACAAGTGCAAGTGTGCTCTCAAATTCCCATTTTTATAGTGTTTTTGTTAATTTAAGAAATTTTTTTCTCAGGGTAAAACATACAACATACCAGTAGCTTTATATCTCTGGGACACTCACCCTTATTATGCGCCAATATGTTACGTCTGTCCAACGCCGAACATGGTGCTGAAGGAATCAAAAACGGTGGATGACCTAGGACGCATCTCTTTGCCATACCTTAGTGATTGGACTTTCCCAGGATATGATTTAAGTGGTTTATTACAGGTAATTTTTTCACGTACGAAAGTCAGTTGTTTTACAAAGGAAAAAAATACTTGTCTTAATAAGAAATCCATAAAACTTGTGTGTTTTTAGGTTATGGCAATGTGCTTCCAAGATTCCTGCCCTGTCTTTGCGAGGCCTGGCAGCAATTCACATGTATCAGCTGTTGGATCGGTATGGGATAGATCTGCTGGTCAAATTCAAAGCTACACACCATATCCAGCTTCTAATACGTCTGGAGTACCGCCGTATCCTACGTCATTTACTTCTTATTATCCTTCGATTCCATCTTTCAATGATAATGTTAGCAGTGGCACAGTTCAACCGGAACACTTGAAAGCATCGGTGATGAGTGCTGTTGAACACAAAATTAGACAACGCCTTCGCGAGAAATTAGGTATCCTCTCAGTTGTTAATGGAAATATTTGTGCTTTTTTGCGCTGAATTTTGGAAAATCCTGTTTGATGTGTCCTCTGAAGTTCTAAATTTGATACTTGACATGTTCTTGTGTTTTACATGATCTTTTGTTTCTCTAGCTAGATTTGCAGCCTTTTAGGAACAATGCATGCGGAATTAGCTTCAATAAGACAAACTCATGCAGATTTACGTGCCGGCCAGCAGAAGCTCAAAGTTATTTTGGACGATTTAGCGCAAGAACAAAAACGGATGAAGGGCGCACTGATTGTGTATCAGGTGCTTATGTCGTTTATTTGGGCTTTTATCTCTTTTCGCATTTCCGAAAATTCGTTTAAGTATCTTTTGCTGAATTTTTGTTCATTGGTTGTGAGAATAACCTCGATTTTTAGGAAAAGAAAGCCGAAATTAGCTCTCTTTTATCAACGTCGTCCCCGGAAAAAAATGTAGAAATTGATCAAGTGATTGATGCTTGCACACCCTTGCACAAACAGGTTAGTTTTTTCGAAAGTTAAAAGATCTGAAGTAAAATATGCGAAGTAGTAATTCAATTTTTCACCTTAAATGGCGAGAAAAATCAAAATGAAAATTTAAATTAGGAAAGTGGTAACCATTCCGAGCATGTAACCAGAGAAAATTTCTTTTGTTTTGCATCATCACTGTTTTTCAGATTTTGTTACGTTGAAAGTAACCTCTAGTCGCATTGTTAACGATAGATTTACAAATCTATTGCAGTTACTTTGTTGTTACGTTTATGACTGTGCTATCGACGATGCTATCTATTTCCTTGGTCAAGCGCTAAGTCGTGGTCGTATCAGTTTAACAAATTATTTGAAAGAAGTACGCCAGCTTTCACGTCGACAGTTTATTTATCGTGTAACGCTTCAGAAATGCCGCATTAAAGCGAAAATGCCAGTATAAGACAGATTTATTTTCCACCATTTAACGTAATGTTTTTTTTTCCTCTCATATCGAAATGTTTTTCATTGTGAAGGGAGGAAAAAGGATGTTCGTGTGTGAATACATGGTTTTTGAAATCCCTGTTCTGTTAGGTAAATTTCAGACTAATTGGTCGATTAATTAATTATATTGATGTGACTTCATAGTTTCACAGTTTTTTATAAGTGTTTCGATGCTGTGTTATGCATGCTATTCGATGCATTTATTGTCCGTAAAATGGAAATTGCTATATCTTTTTCTGTTTCATTTTCCTCTTTGCACTGATATCATTTACCTCTGTGGGACGGAATTAGTTCTTTTTCTTACCAAACAGAAATGTTAAGGTTTTTTAAAATATGGCAAGGTCTTGTTCTAGTCGTTTCGAAATAACCTTTAATTAAAGCCAGCATTCTATGGGAAATGTTATGCAGGTGCGATTTGTTTCTGAAACGTTTTATTTTAATGTTTGGGAAAATTTGTTACATAATGTTAGCAGGGCCACGGAATGCTGGCTTCAGTTAAATAATTTGGAAAAATATAAGTTTTGAGAGAAAATGTGATGTATTTCTAGAATGGGTTATTGGTTTTGTAATAGCAAAATCAAAATTCATCCCTCGTGAATTGTTCGTTTATGTGATCTGTAATAATACTGAGTTGAAACTGATGATTAAATTTCAGACTCACACGATTTACTAAAATGTAAAAGTTTTTCACTCGTTTCTTTCTTTTTTTATTAGAATTTATAAATTTTGACTACCTAGTGATGCTTAATTATATAGATTATGTTGAGTGTATAGGAACATCTCTTTCTGTGTCTGAAGTCAGTGCATCGCTAAGTGGTCATCGTTATTATGCTTTCTGTAATTATTGCATATAAAATTTTTCTAACATCTTTTATCAACAGAATTTTATTCATGTTATGATAAAGTAAGAATTCATAAAGTCATGTAAAGTAACCTTCTTGTCTGTTTGCCCATATCTTTGGGGATTTTTTCAACTTTATCACTGTCTCTACAGATAATGAAAATATCCTGCTATTTATTTTTTTTCGGACGGAAAATCAAGCTATTTCCCCATGAGAAATATTTTTAAGATCATTAGTAATAACAGTACACCATTAATGTGTTGTGGCGAAGTGATTCATTAAGTGCGACTATTATCCATGGTGCATGGTGTATGTATAACATGCATCCAGTTATGTGCCTGCGTGCAGGATGTATGCATGGTAAAATTATGCACATCTCTAAGGAGTTGATTTCTATGAAATTCTAACTATGTTCTGATATTTTGTAACTTAATCTAACCTACATATAACATGTTATCTAGTCTATGGTCTTATTACTATTATATTAGTGCTAATGCTTGTGCTAAAATGCCTTTCATAGTGACTGGATTGTGGCAATATATAAATTTGTTCCGGGAAAGAATGTCGATTCAGTTCATTTAGCTTACATAAAGTCATGTGTATTCTCGATTCTCGACTTGCTCAAACTCTTCTTTTTCCTATTTCACACAGATTTCATCCATGCTTTTTCTCCCCTTTCTCTCCCGCATTTCATTGTTGTCTTTGCAAGGAGAAAAATATGGAAGGAAAAGAAGGAAGAGAAAGGGAAGAGAAGAGAGGGGGGAAGAGAGGAAAAGGATCGTGAGAACGAATTATGGTAGAATAAAAGGGTTTTTTTTCTTTTTTTCAGGAATATCATAATATTTGATCCATTTTAACTCTTTCAATTCCTATCCTCTTCATTCTCCTTTTCTCAATATCAATTCTCATTTCATTTCTTACCCCATCATGCAACGATGTATTTTCATTTACCTAAAAATATCAATATATTATTTGCTTTCTGTTTCTTCCGTTCTCTCCTCTCTATCTCTCTCCTCTCTACCTCCTCGTACTTTCCTCTTCGTGCTTCATATTCCCTCGTTTGTTTTACTCAATTTTCCTTCTTTTAACTTTGAAACAAAGTTTTTACTTCTTTTCAACATTATACTTACATTTTTTTTCTCCCACTTCAATTTCCTTATTTTTTTTGTCCTTTTTTTTACCATATTTTTCTATTTTATTGAAAAAAAGAACATTTTTTCTTTTTTCAAATATGCGACAATTTTTTGCTTTCAATATCATTAATAGACTTATCTGTTCAAAGAATATTAAATGTTTGGGATTTTTTTTCCAGCAATTAAAATTAAAAGAGAGAAAGAAGTAGGGAGAGGGAGGGGAAAAGGGAGAGGGAGAGAAAGGGTGGGAGAGAGAATAAGGATAGAATGAGGATTGGAAGAAAATCATCGGCTTTAAAAGATTGTAGACTTTGTGAGGAATTGATTTTCTTTACTTCGGAATTTTCTGGCAGTCAGTAACAAACAACGTAATTAACGGATTAATGCTTCATTTTCAAAAAGAAAAAAGGAAGAAATGAATAATTTTTTTTTTATTTACACTAAATGACACACCAGTCAATTTTTGACAATTTTGATGATTTGTGATCCACTCTATGATTTCTCTCGATGATTATTTTTCTGACTTCATTTGAGTGCGTGTTATAACGCCGACTTTTTTCTTTGCTTCTAAGTGTAGTTTAAGATTTTCAAAGAAATTCTTAGATTTTTTCTCATTAATTTGGCAATGTTTTAATTATTTATGTGTTTTTTGTTTGTTTCTTTCCTTTTTATCTTCCTTCCACTGAGTTAACGGAAATGAGATGAATAAATTTCCCTTTTTTTTAGATTTTTATCTGCCAGTTGTTTATTTTTGTTTTTAAAAGTGTCTTGCACATATTATTAATAAATTTATTGAATGAAATTTTAAATTTTCAAATGTTAAACTATTTGATAGTATTAATTCTACTTGCTTTTGCATGATCTAAATTAGCTAGATGATATCGGGAAAGGGAAGAACTAATTAAAAGGAACCATTCTCTTCCTGAACTTTTTTTTCATGGACATTGATGTTTTGCGAAAAATTATTTTTCCCTTCTTAAATTAAAATTTTTATTACTAAAGAATTTGGATAAAAGTATGAAAATTATCTTTTTTATAATCGATTACTTTTCATTTCTTTTACCTTTCCATTTTTTATCCTTTCTTTTTTGTAAAATGAGGTTAAATTTTCTTGATTTGATAGGCTGTCAGTTTCAACAACATTTGCAATTATCGAATTAAGCATCACAAAATCATTATAATTTTCTTCTCATATCGTAAAACTTGTTTTTTGATGGAAAAATTTTTCATCCATTATCTCAATGACATTTTGCTAGGAAATAATATTTTTTGAGGAAAAATTTCAATATGGGTTCTTTCCTTTTTTCTTGAAAATTGAATTGTAGTAAAGAAGAAATGTGCTATACATAATTTAATGTGTGATATTAGTAGAGATATGAAGGATGCAGTAGTTGAATGGTATTAAAATTTAGCTAAATATTTTTTTTTAGAATATTGAAATAGAGGCCGATAAATTTTTGTTACATGTTTTTGAGCTAAAATTAGTTTGGTTGAATCGTATGATAATCCGATTAATCAATTAGATGAAATCAATTGGTGTCATGAATTGAACATCATAAAAAATGAGTGATAATTATCAATGAACGAAAAATTTCTTGTAGAGTTTTAAATTACCCTTGAAACATTATTTAAGGATCACACCGTGAGTGTTTTAACATTTGTTTTCATCCGCATTAGATGTTATCAGTTGATGGTTTGTTTGTCTCACTCATCAATTATCATTCATCTTTATTACGTGAGAAAATATATGTTAACTGAAATAAACAAATTGAAATTTTGAATATTCTACAAACTTTGACTTCTAAATTGTACGACAATTTAAACAAAAATTTCATCTAAAAAGTAATCAAACGATTGCATTTCATATGATAGTAATTAATTGACTGGACGTATTACATCTGCTTATTTATATATTTTATCTCTATCAATCAATTTTTAGTGAATTTTTTCAATTTTTTTTCTTTTAATTTTCAATATTTGGTTCTTTTTTCAGGAACGAAATTGAACAATGCATTCTGTTCGAAAAGCACCAAGATATAAATGAAAATTAAATGCAAATTCCTTTTTCTTTTTTTTTTGAAAAAAAGTTTTTCTCACAAATTTTACAAAATATTATAGAATAAAATGCTGGAAAAAAAGTGTATGTTTATAAAAGTTGTTAAATATTTGCCTTATCACTTTCTTTCATCATGAACATATAACATTTTAATCAAATTTGTGTTAAAAGAATGTCGATATCATTGTTTTCATCATTTTTATAATTATTTGTGTAATATAGTATGTCTGATATTTTCAACAGTGTTAATACTATCCACGAAATTATGATATAATCTCCCATTTAGAAATTATTTCCTTTTTAATTTTATAGAAATCTAAATAACTCATTTTAATTATTCATATGTATTTAAATAAATAAAGTGATTAATTAATTAATTAAATATAGATATTATTAAATAAATGAATGAAATAAATGTATATGTTTCCCCTGTTCCTTATTTATTTATTCATTTGTAAAATTTGATTTATCAATTTCTCATTTCAGTATCATTTTATGAAGTGCCGCTGCTGCTGTTGATGTTTTTGTTTGTTATATTCTTAAAATTTCATTAAAACATAAATGAAAAAACTTTTTTTTTCCTTAAATTTCATTGTTGCCTTTTTTTTAAAAAAGTGAAAACTTGCAAAAATTTATCTATTTTGTTCACGAAATCAATTTAGTATCCTACCATTTCTTTTTTTTTCGTTCCTAAAGTTTATGCGACTATTTTGCAATTGTATATATTTTTTTTTCAAATTTAACTTCCAAATGTGTAAACTTTTTTCCTTTTTATTGCAGTATTTACTTAGCATTTTGATAGTTTCACCAGAATTAGAGCTACTTATGAATTACCAAATTTCTAATTATTTTTGGTCTTGTTTAAAATAATAAGGAAATTTTACTATTGAATAGTTTTGTGAAATTGGTAACAGCAATTTTTCAATCTTTCTTTTTTATTGATTTCGAACAAATATGTAATTTTTTCTCTTCTCATTTTAACCATGAAATGTTGAGGGAAAAATAATTTGTATTGATACAGTTTTAAGTAAGTAAATTAATTTAATGATCATATATTTTCATATCAGTGTGTCTAATGGTAATAGATTTATATAATTTATTAATTTTTTTTTAAATATTTAAGTAATATTTTTTGACATATAAATAAATATACGTATTGACGCTAACAACATTCCAATATGATATGGAGTAAAATTCTTTTTCAATTCTTTTAGTATTACTGATTTGATTTGGTTGGAGGAAATTTCCGAATGTTACGTTTTTAAGAAAAAGAAAAATTCAGAAATGAAAGAAAGCAAATTTAGTGAAATAATAGAGAAATATAACACAAAATTTACAAATAAATTATATAGTGACATTTTTTATTTGTCCTTTTTTTCTCTTCTATTTCTGTGCAATCCTTTCAATTTAAGACGGAGAGAGGAGAATTTCCTTTTGCATGTTAATTTTTTTTTCTTTTTTTTTTTTGTAAAATTTCATATTTTGTTAACCTTAGTTAGTTTGAATGATAGAAAATGAGATATAATTTTAAAAAATAAATAACATAATAAATTGAATGATTTAGTTTGAGACGATCGGAAAAGAAGAGAATTATGTTAGAAAATTGATACAATTAACAGCTAATTGGATGTGACATAAAAGGACAAATAGTAGCGTTCATTTGATTCTAATATTTATCGAAAAATTTACTCGTTTCTTTCTTATCCATTGATTTGTTGTAATTTTTACGTTTTCATGCATCTCTTCTACATATTATTGTAATTATAAAAATTCATTTTATTTCCCCTTCTTTTATTATAGAAGCAAAAAAAAAGGGTACTTATTTTTGAAACTCTTTTCATTTTATAAATTCCTAAGAAATTCCATTTCCACGGTACATCTTTTTTAACAATTAAATTGCTATTTCCGTTTTCAGAAAGAAAAAAATTCTCCAGCGACCTTCTTCCATTAAATTCCATTTAATTACTTTAATTACGCGTAATTTATTCTTTTTCTTTTCTCAACAGAAATCAAAAAAGAAACGAAACGACAAATGCATGTCTGTTTTGATCAGTCAAACAATCTATCAGTAATCTCATCCATACACCATTCTGTCTGATTTTCTCCTTTCTTTTTTTCTATTTTTTCCATTCTTCTAAGCCTAATTATATTTCATCATTTAGTCTTATTATGTTAATTTAGGCCCTTTTGTGATATATGTTAAAATCATCCATCATTTTGCATTTCCTGCAATTTTAGCATTTTATTCCCTTTGAAATCTTTGAATTTAAAAAAAAGAAAAAAAGAAATGTGGAGAGGGTGGAAGAGTAGTGATTCTTATTTCACCCAATGCTTTGAAATTTTATAATTGTGGCTCGTTTTGATTCGATATTTGAAGCGTTCGAGCGAATATAATAGTATCTTATTTTAGGATAATTTATGTAAGAAAATTTGATTGTATATTGTGGTCATTATTTCAAATCATTTGCAAGAGATCGAACTAGAAATCTGAGGACAATATGTGGTGAAAGAAGACTGTCAACATTTCACTCATAAAGTGGTGGTCGTTGAACGCGACCAAACGATACAGCCAAAATTTTCCCATTCTTAGCGCCCCTTAAGGGGCATTTATATGCCTTTAATATCCGGTCAACACCCAACTCACCAATTGAAGTTTGCTATAGCGAAAAAAAGCTAAAACATGATATTTCGTTCTATGGGTTACATGATATAGGAGATGGTACCAGTGATAATGATGGTACTATTTCTTACAGAATGACATCACAAATTTTTACTAAGAAGAAATCGAAGCCTATAACACCAACACCATTATCACATGTGATACAATCGAAATCACCGGATAGAGCTGGATCACGTTCCTCCACTTCCGCATCATCTAATGTTAGTCGTTCACCACGTCCACGAAGTAAAGCAAGCAGTACATCGTTGCAATCAATCAGAAACGTACTGCAAGATAACACAACAACAACAACAACTACTACTACTACTACAACCACAACTACGACAAATGCTGCAATCGTATCATCAAAGCGTTTGGTCCGAAAAGGCTTAGATGTTTCACCGGCAATGCTGGAATTTTTCGGGATGAAGCCAATTACAGGTCCAAATGCGTGTTTTCAATTTATCGAAGAACGTGAAGTACCACCATCCAAAAAAGACAAAACATGTGGAGAAGCAACGAATCTTTCAACTACTACAAGTGGTAACAGTAATGCTAATCAGTCGGATGAAGTAGCTGAAAATAGACATATGAAAGGATATGAGAGACATTTGGGAGAGCCAGGACCAGAGCATTTGCCTGGAGTGGAAAATGGAAAGGAGGATACAAGTGATCGTTATATGGATAATATGATTCAAGTAATAATGGATGAAAAAGAGAAAGAGAAAGAAATAGAGTTAGGCCAAATGATGAGTAGTATATCGAGAGAAATAAAACGATTTGCCAAGAATAACTTAGGCCATGAGTATCAACAAACACATGAGCCTGGTCCGGAATATTTCAGCAGTACGACTGATGATGAGAATGGAACGAATAAGACAGATGATGAAGTGATAGAGAGCAATGGCTTACCAATATCGGCTATACGAGCTGAAGTGGTAAGTCGTGCTGCACCAGCTGCAGTATGTAATATAGCAAAAGAAGGCGGAGGCATCGAAGGAGACCCATTAATGATGGTGACAAAGAATGCGACAGCGGATGCGATGAAATCATCAGTTGAAGGAGTAGCAGCAGTAGCAGTAACACTAGCACCACCACCACCACCAGCACCAACAACAATAACAATAGAAACAACGACAGCAATAATACCGGTAACAGAAACATCAATGGATTCTGGAAGCGGTGGTACATTTGGAGCTATACTTATTAAAGGCGCACAAATTATTAATGATGATTCAATCTATATGGCTGATGTACTCATCCAAGATGGCATCATCCGGTAAACATTAAGCTTATATTTAACTGAGAAATTTTCATTAATAAGTTTGCTGTGTAAGAGATAATACTTCTTGGATTTTTATTTATAGTTTAAATTTAGAAGAAATGATTCAGTTAAACTGAATTATATTAAAACGACATGTGATTTCTTCTTCCCTTTTATTACAATTAGAACATAATAATTGAAATGAATTTTGGGTGGATAGGCAAATTTTAAGCTATATGTAAGCTGGATAAAGTAAACTAAAAGAATAATTAAATTGTATAAGCTTGAAAAATAGCTAATTATATGGTTGATCATTGATAATTCTCATTTTCCTTGCAATATTCATTTTTACTGGTGAAAGTAATTAATGTAAAGGGAGTTGTCGAGTAAGATCCAGGAACCGCAAGGAGCACAGATTATTGATGGTACCGATAAAGCATTAATGCCTGCGGGTATCGAAATTTATACGGAATTCTCACCACTGGATTCTGCAGATGAATTCGAAACAGGTTCAAAAGCTGCATTAGCTGGTGGCACTGCTACGGTACATATTATCGATTTTAATTAAAAATTAAATTCGTTACGAAATTTTCATATGCAAACGATTAAAATACATTAACTTTTTTTTAAAACTATTTCTACTATAGTTTAATTTTGGTTAACAATGTTTTCATTCCCCCTTTTTCATATTAATTAAAATTTTTTAAAAGACATAAAATTTTTTAATTTATATGAATTTTCAAAAAAAAAATAGTACCTTTTCTTTCTTTACTTATTTTTTTTCAGATAATTGATGTAATCCAACCAAAGCCACAAGAAACATTACTTAATGCATATGATCGTTTATGCAAAGTTGCGCAATCAAAATCATTGTGTAATGTTGCATTCAGTGTGGTAATTTCCGAATGGAATGATATGATTAGAAAAGAAATGAATGCATTAGTGCATGACAAAGGCATTAACAGTTTTATTATTAATATCCAGAAAGATGAACAACTTTTTGAGGTTAGTTCTTTATTTATTTTCTTTTCTTTAAAAAAAAGATTGATTATCTTGTATTCTTCTATTTTGCTTTTTAAATTTCAAAATTTGAGGCAAAAAAAGAAATAATCCCATATTTTCTTTAAAAACTAAATATCGAATTTTTTTCATGTAAGCTTTCTTTCCTTTTCTTTTTTTTTTTTTTTTTTTGTTCCCGTTTTTTCTTCTTTCCCTTCATTCCCTTTATATATATATAGAACTTTATCTGCTTTAATTTTTGTCTCCCATATCGAATTGCAGATTCTCGAATATTGTCGAAGTCTTAGGGTTCATGCTCGTATAATTCCGGAAAATAAGGATATCATTGCTTTGTTGGAAAAACGAGTACGTGCATCTGGTATTAGTGGTACGGAATGTTTCCATCTTTCAAGACCGGAAGCGGTATCTTGTTTGTTGCTTTTCTTTCAACACCTAAATTCATCATTACTGGAATTTCCAGAAAGTGATACTGAAGACCAACCAAATAATGTATCTGCTACTGTATAACTATTAAATTTCAAGAAGGGTCGTTATCATACCTTCAACTATCCTTGCTGTTCTTTCATTTCTTGATTTAGTTTGAAATATTAGGGAGAATAAAAGGAAATTATTCGGTTATCTATATATGGAGTTCAGTTGTCAAACATCGTGCATTATCTTTAAATTAATTAATAAATACGTTATTGTGGATTTTGTCGAATTAACGGTTTCCCTAATTTTCCCGGATAACTTTTAATTACATTCTGTTGCAGCTTGAAGCCGATATGGTCAATCGTATTTCTGTACTTTCTAAATTGACTAATTGTCCGGTTGCAGTGATGTCGTTATCTTCCCCAGGAGCTGCTGAGGTTTTGTTGCGACAACGTAGTAATATGCTTATACCAGAGGTAACATTTATAAATTGAATTAAAAAACTTTTTTTTATTTAAGTTCCAATAAATCTATAATTAGGGATAATTTTGGAATTCCTAAAATTTATCGTTGTAGTAAAATGTCTACAATTATTTAGAATATGTTTAGATTCCCGTAACAGCATTGGATGATGAAAAAAGCAATTCAGCATTGCATACTTCATGGAGATATGCTAAATCACCCTCTGCAGTTATATCTTGTTTTTCTAGGTGACTGTTCCTTTTTTTTTTCTTTTATTTTGACTTCTAGAAAGTAAATAAAGGATGATAGTTTTGCATTTTACAAACTTTATTTTTGATCTACAATATTTTAAAATTTAAGATTTGCTAAAATCGGAAATTTTGTTTAAATACGCAAATTAAAATAATTAGAACTAACATTTTTAGTTTACCATTATGCATCTGCACATCTGGTCATTGTGAAATGCGAAAAAAGGATTCGACCATGGAAAATTTCACTCAAAATGCCATATCCGCAGTGGAAGAAAGAATGTCGATGTTGTGGGTCAAAGGTGTCTTGTCGGGATTGATCGATCCGATGCGTTTCGTTGCTATTACCAGTAGTAATGCTGCTAAAGTGTTTAATCTTTATCCCAAAAAGGTTTTTTTTTTTGGCTAGAAATTTCTTCCTTGCTGTTCAGTTTTTCAAAATTTGAAGTGTCAAGCTTTGTTATTTGACGAAATTTGATGAATGTAAAAAAAAAATCTACTTGATTACATGACGAGTGTCAGAAAAAGCTTTATTTGATTGATAGGCCTAAATTTATATAGCAAGAAAAGCAAGGTAAATAAAAAACGAACAAAAAGCTGTTTATATGGTATGTTTATGTGGTATATTTAGGGAAGAATTGCCGTTGGAGCAGATGCGGATTTGGTTTTATGGAAATTAACCATGACGCATCAAACGTCCACTCTAAATCAGCATCCGTCGCTTTTCAAAATGTCGACTGCCCACTCGAGACCTGTGATGACCATTTGCGGTGGACGAATTGCTTACAGCAATGGAAAGGTTAGGATTTTTGGAATTTTATTTGTTCCAGTAATGTTGAAAAGCTCTGAATGTCTTTAATCGTTTATTCTTACAATATTTGTTTTATTTCTTCAAAAATTTCCAGAAATGAATTTAATCAGATTCGTTAGAACTATATTGGACATTCACTTCAGCATGTTTAATTATATGCAGAAGAGGAATATAAAGTTCCTGAAAAAGTCTGAATCATTCTGTTTATTGATTCACTAAGTTATTGAATAGTTACATATAATGAAAAGTGTTTAAAATTTTAATTTTTGTTTTTTGCTGATTAATTAATTTAATCATTTTTCAGTTCGACTTAGAACGAGGTAAATTGGTGGGGCTTGGATCGCATTCTCCCTATTTATACTGTATGCTGAAGCAGTTGGAAGGGGTTAGTTCATATCAGTTGCAAATTTATGGAAGTTTTAATAATTACTTCATTGATTAATCATTTTGAGAAGCAAGCTAATTTAGGTGCAACTTAATGGTGTCATGAATGACGGTATATCATCGTACAGCAATCATTCAAATCTTAAAGAGAATTGGAGTAATAGTAGCCGTTCATTCCCTGTGAAAAGCGTACAAAAGCAACAGTTCGATTCAGTTTATTCCGGTTTATTTCACTTCTTTTTTATTTAAAAATTTCAGTTTTAAGCACTTTAGAAGCTGAAAAATTTTTCTTTACTTAACACTATAACTTCATGTTTCATTGAGCTTATCATTTCATTTGATACTGCTTGCAGCAGCGCTGGAAGATACACGTGGCATGCGTGCATCCACAAAAGTACTGAATCCACCAGGTGGACGTTCTACGGGATTCTGGTGATGCATTTAATCCAGAAAAGTTCACCGACTTCGAAATATACTACGTTAATCTGATGAATTTGATTGTATTTTGTAACTTTTCGTGGATAAGTTATTAAATTATTTTGACGCTGTAAAAATCCAACCTATGTGTAACTTTTAGTCATTTTTGAAATTTCTCAATAGGAAAGTTTTTTGTTATATTTAGAACTTCTAAATTATGTTAAATTATTCCTCTTTCATTGTTTTATTTGTGCAAATGACAAATTAATAGTTATTGGTAAATAAATTTATGTTTTAAATATCTGTACGTCCAAGAAAAGCATTATAGGTTTGAGTATTTAGTGTAGTGGTTTCAATACTAACTCATCTATTTTTTTCGGCTATTGTTATTATTATTATTATTATTGCTATTATTAGATCTCATCAATTATACTCATTCCTTTAACTTTTTATAAATAACCAGAATGCGGGTACGTTATCATTTAGGAACGTACCGTTGTCATTGAAATATTTAAATTATTTGTAGATGTAATTTGTTAATTTTTCACTAAATTTTTATTCTTTAATCAAGCAAAACATTTGTATTTCAGGTCATTTTGAATTTCACACTGTTTTTTCTTTTTATTTCCCATTTTCCAGTAATTCGTTATAAATAAAATTTAATTTTTTCTTTTACTTTATATGTCAAAAAATAAAATTGCAAATTGCTAACTAAGAAGAAACCTATCCTTTTTGTTGCGAATTCTGATCATTTTTATATTTTTGAAATAAAAGATCTATCATGCTTTTTAACAGTTCTGTGATCTTTAAAATATGCATTTATATCATAACTTCTTGGTTCAGTGAAACGAGAATGATAAATAACTGATGGAGACTAGTTGATAGGTAATAAATGGCAATCGAAGGGGAAATATGAATTCTAAAAGGCATTAATTAAACTTATGGGAATTTAATAAAAGTCAAATGCTTGTTGTGCGAAGTTTCAAAGCTTTCTTATCCATGCAGAAAAATTTGTAAGTTCGATGAATAATTCCATCATCCGCATTTTGTCGTTTCTTTTTCTCCTTCATTTTTTTTGATTTTCTAATATCTGAAAATTTAAAAATTGGATTATTGAAACAGCTCCTATATCAAAATTTTCGGATACATTTTACTCCATTACTATTGAATTTTTGTTAGAAATACTCGTATTGTTACTGCTTATTCTAACCTTATTACTTTTAACTCATTTTATGCTGCCATTATTTACATCTTTTGCTATAAATTCAGCACTTTTTATTTAATCATTATCTTCTTTTACTTATAAAATTTCATTTTACAATTAATTAGTTTGTTATTATTCGGACAAATATGTGAAGACGCTATTTCATTCCAGACAAAATTAACAGAAGTGCTTTGTACTTTAAGCTGTAAAAAGGAACTTTTTTTTTTGCAAGGAGAAAAAAATTTTTTAATTTAAACTACCACATATATCTTCTTTTTTTTGCTAATTAAAGTACTTCGATGATATCAAAGTGAGAGAAGACTATTACACAATTTTACACTATTATTGCTACTGTAATGCGAATTAAAAAAAACATGTGAGGAGAGACTGGCTTAAAAATTTATTTAAAAAATAAGAAGCATTCGGTTCTTTTTTTTTTTCTTCTTTTTAATAGGGGACATTTACGAAGTTATGTGAAACTAAAAAAGAAGTTTCATTTAAAAAAAGTGAAGTTTACAGTTTTCCATCTTCGCAATTGATGAAATTCTTATTCTTCGTATTGATGTTCCATTTTGTGTTATGTTTCATTCTATTCGTATTTTACACCTTTTAAATTATCTCACATCAATTTAAAACGACTTTTATAATTCTCCTCTTTCTTCTTATTTTCCTCTCTCTTTCTCCCTCTCTCTTTCATCAACTAATTAAAAATTGTGCAATTGTCCGAAGCTATACTTTTCAAACTCCAATCCATCTATTTAAATTTAGTTTATGCATCATAATTAATTGCTTCCTTTTATATTTTTGTTAATCGGTTAATTTGCAAAATGGTAGTTGCATAGCGATTTCTTCCAGTCTTTTTTTTTGTTATTAAATTTTAAATTTAGCTGAAATATGACAAAAATCTCTTTTCATTTATCTTTCCAAAAAACTTAGAGTAACTGCTATATATATATATTAGTATACTAATATATATATTAGTATAATATCATAACAATACAGCATTTTTTTCATTTTAATAATTTTTATTGTAAATTTTTATCCTAAAGATAATATGAATTGAATGATATGAAACGATAATTTTTTTTCTCATAATATTTACTTTTGTAATAAAAAATCATATTACTGGATGGATGTAATCGGATCAATTTTCTGAAACTTTGCTAATTTCTCGCTATCTTTAACAATTACTCTAATGTTAGTTTAAATTCTTACTATGTTTAAAAAAATTTTCAAATTCTATATGATGTATTTTTATAATGTTGTATGATAAGAAATTTTGTTTTATAACTGTTTAAAATAATCTTACATGAGTCATATGATTCAGTATGGTGAAAGAATGATTGAAGTATAACGACGAGACGCTTTATCGATGCTTCTCTTCGATACATATATATATATATATATATAGCAGAAAAGGAAGTATATATATTATTTATTTATTCATTTATTCAATCATTAAAAATTAGCAATATTAGGAGGAAAAAGAGAAGGAAACATTTTAGAATTATATCTTCAAGAGTTATACTTAATTAATCTCATTAAATAAGATTCGATAATTTGGTTATATTTATTAGATGACAATTTCGATATTTTATTGATATGTTATAGGTAATTATAAGAAGGAATTCATGATTTAGTGAACAATTTGTTATTGTATGAAAATTTTGATAGTATTATAATTCCAACTCCAACAACAATAACAACAAATGATCTGCTAATTTAACTTGCTAATTGGTTTCCCATACAAATATTTACCTGTTTAACTCAGTTAAGCATTAATCACCGGAATGGAAATTTCTAAACAATTTTGAAAATCTCAAGAATTGATGATGGATGAATAAGAAAGACTTTATCTAAAATAGACGTTTCAAATTTCTTATTTGTTTTATCACTATCGATGTTAACAAGTATGCTGAAACGTCGAATAATTAACTATATATTCACATGCTTCATTCCTATATTTTTATCAAAGCTTCAACTTTGCTTAAAATTGAATAAATTTAGTGCGACCAATGACCTTTTAATGTTGTGCCACCGAGAAGCGAGATAGTTGCACATCCCTTGTAATAGTTAACCTTTGGTTTTTGGGATACCTGAGGTTTCAGTTCTTTCTTTTTTCTTTTTGGCTTTTTCTATGACTGTAAATGAACGAATTATTCAAGAGAGTATAGGAAGATAGCAGGTGAGAAGAAAGAAGAAAGAAAAAGAAAATGATTAGCTTCTTGGAAGTTTGACAAGCAATAGGGATCAAAGTCCACAGTACGTCGGTCAGTCATCGTACTAATCCTTGATGTCTCGTCATTTGCTCTAAGGATGGACAATTGAATGTCAATCGAGCATTGAAATGTAGCAGATTTCTTCACTTCGGTTACGTCTGTCTTATTGTTTACATCGTTATAACTGCTTGTTTTTCATTTTTTTTTCTCACTTTCTTCATCATCCTTTGTTGATGTATTCATTTTTTTTTTCTGCTTGCTTTATCCGCTATTATTGTCATATGAATCAGTATAGTGTTTTTTTTCCTC
Organism: Wuchereria bancrofti; assembly: GCA_005281725.1. Classification (NCBI taxonomy): domain Eukaryota; kingdom Metazoa; phylum Nematoda; class Chromadorea; order Rhabditida; family Onchocercidae; genus Wuchereria; species Wuchereria bancrofti. The sequence goes on along the minus strand of SSBO01000012.1, from coordinate 10,540,340 downwards.
GAATATTACAAGCATATGTATATATTGATATGTAAAAGTTATTTTGCCACATTTTCACGTTATTTCTTTCTTTTCTTTTTTCTGAAGTGTTATGAAGAAATAGGAAATACAATGATAATGAATGTTTGCTGATGATAATTGCGAACATGTAGATAATAATTATTTAATTAATAAGTTAATTAATCGCATATGATACGATACGTTTGTCTGTTTTTAACTGAGGCGAAATAATACAAGAGAAAGATTTAGGTGAAATTCAGATTTCATTTCCGTATTCTCTCTAAATGGCTCGATGGGAATATTGGCCTTATTATGGGTTGGAAAATTACCTTTATACTATGCCATTTGAAGCGAAATTCAATATGATGGAATCAACCAAATGGATGCAAGAAAACTGGTTCCATAGCATAACATCGTCCATTGCATATGTCATTTCTATTTATATTGGACAAAAGGTACATTTTTTTATATTTCTCAAGGCTTGAAATGTAATTTCAAAATTGATTATAGGATTTTAGGCTCTCTTTCCTTCTACCTTCCAAAGTTTAGTCGCGGCAGTAAGCTTAATGGCTTTTCTTTATTATCTCAGTCGGATTCGACATACGCTCACGCTAAATAACTCAATAACTGGATCCAGAAATGCTTACTTAGCTTTAAGAGATCTAGAACTAAACGTGCAGGGAACATGGATTCTCCTGTATTTTCAAGCTATATATTGTCTTGTAAATTAACTTCCTATTTCTTGTCAATCGGGGAATGTTCACAGCATTGATTGGTAACTATTAATTTTGGTTTGTTGCAGCTGATGGAATCACGCAAACCGTTTTGCCTAGATAATCTACTAATAGCATGGAATTTTGGTTTAGCATTATTTTCCCTCGTAGGCGTATGTCGAATGACACCGGAATTATTGTGGAGTGTTCGAGAGAATTCTTTCGAATATTCGATATGCACAGCTTCATTTGCGCAGGGTGTTACAGGATTTTGGACCGAAATGTTTGCTTTGTCCAAGGTATGAGTTTTATAAGTTTTGGGATTATACAGTTAGATGAATAAGTTTGATGAAAAACAGTTTTCGTAAGCAAAAAATTAAAAAAAAAGGACTTTCTGTTTTCAATCTCATTGGTAATCATGAACTGTGTTTTTGTTACACCCATTAATTATGGTCAGAAATCTTTTTTTGCACGAGCAGCTCACGAGAATTGTCTTTTACTTACAGCTATGGTGGAAGTAAATTTAATAAACAATTCATGTTATGGTTGATGGAACATGATTATAGTATAAATAATGTGCAATGGAATTTGTTTGTTGTATGCTTGAATGGTTTATTTTTATTGAGGATGATGAATATTTTCATCATTTTAGGTTGCTGAATTTGGTGACACAGTATTTATTGTGCTGCGCAAGCGTCCGCTGCTTTTTCTTCACTGGTACCATCATGTTACCGTGCTTGTTTACACATGGCATGCTTACAAAGTAGGTCTCTTTGTCGATTATTTTTCTATTCAGCTTTTATGAGTTTTACTTACTCTTAGTGATTACCTTCCTTTTAGCATTTCTTATTTAAATACACCACTTATCTTTAATACACTTATTATAAAAAACAGCATTTCGTCTCAATGCATGGGAATGTGTAGCGCTGTGTTTTAAAATATAAAGTTAAATTTAGCAAATCTTTTGGCATTTTGTCAGGCAGCTACTCTACTGTCAACATCTTTGATGATGAAATGGAAATACTATTTTACGCATTCCACTCACATGCACAATTTTACAAAATTTTGTTTTCTAAAACAATGAAAACCATTGCAAATGGTTACAAATTTTAATGGACCTTTTTTTCAAAAGCTGTTGTTAAATACATGAATAAGTTTATTCTCATGTTTGAGTAAAAAAAATATTTCCATAAAATGGTTTGTTTTTCTTTCAGGATCATACGGCTTCAGGACGATGGTTTATATGGATGAATTACACTGTGCATGCATTTATGTACACCTACTATGCGCTTCGGGCAATGCGTAAACGGCTTCCAAAAATGGCGGCGATGATGGTTACAATTTTGCAGATCTTACAGATGGTTGGAGGAGTCTTTATTGGTTAATTTTAAGGGCTTGATTTTTTGACAGCAATAATCATTCCAGAAATCATTCCTTGTTTGGCTGGTCATTAAATTTACAATCTTAAGTGAGGAAAAGTTGGACTGCTGTGACACTTGAGGATAGTTGAATTGTTAACAAAGATTCTGCTACGTTTTTTGAATCATTTCCATTTGTCTTCTATCTGTTTTGTATACCGTATTCAGAGAGCAGTTATCTCAGTTAAATTAAACTGTGGTACTGAAACAATATTTCTTACGTTCGTTCCAGGAATAAACATTCTGCGAATAAAGCTTTCTGGACGTGCTTGTCAGCAAACCTGGAGTAATCTGTATTTCTCATTTACCATTTACTTTTCGTATTTTCTGCTCTTCTGCAATTTCTTCTACTGCACTTATTTGAAAAAAGTACTTTTTTTTCCTTCTTGAAGATTCTTCATTTAAAAACGTTTTAAAAAATCCATTGCTGTTCATTGAATAATATTAAATATCAAAGTTGAATAGAGAGTTATTCATCTGATCTCAGTATTTTCATTAATGGTATAAATTTTTGCTCGTAAAAACTGATATACTTGCAGTTGGTAGCCTCATTTTACCTAACGGTAATTGATTTAAGTTATAAAAAATATTGGAAAGTTTATTTTCTATTACACTATATTGAAATTTCATTTAAAAGTTGCATCAGCTTGATCAATCCATTCATTTTTTTTTGACTCATCTATAGCTAAGCAATAAACTATATAATTTCAGGGGAATAGATATCATGCACTACTTGCCGGCGGAATCCGTAACAAAATTCAAAAGGATGGAATCATGGAAGAACCATCAGAAGATAAAAATGAAGAGAACGATGTCGCTGGGAAGGTCAGGAATCATTTAAAGAGGAGGGTAGTGAAATAAAATTGCGGTGAAAATGAAAAAAAAATTTGACTGTTTTCTTATTTGCGTTGTTCCATAGTATTCCATGCTGCGAATTTTATACTTGCAAAAAAGAAAAGAAAATACCAACGGGAATAGTTTGTGTTTTCTAGGGGTAGTTTTTTCAACTTCTTGTTTTATTTTACTATTTTTTGTGTCTAGATTTTTTCTATGTATTTGTTGGTTATTTCATTCTGATGTTTTTAAATTATATTGTTGTTGGGCTGTTGATGATATTTGTTGAATACGTGTAGGCATTATTCAGCTTGATTGTAACGTGGCATGATTTATTTGATTCAGATTCGTGTAAACTTTATTTTCTTAGAAAGAAATTGCAGTTTTGTCGCATTATCTTTTTTAATGCACGCTCATGCTTTTATTTATAAAATTCACCATTTTGATACCTTAAACATGTCTTGTGTGTATGTCTTTGGATATGTTTTTGTCATTTCTTCTAGCGCATCTATGTTGGCAGTTGTTTACAGTTTATCTGAGAAGGGTATAGATCACTTGATACCTGTTTTATCTCTTAATTTTTTGTGCTGAAAAAATCATTTATCATCGTTTCGTTCTGTTTTTTTTTTTTTTTTAAATATTGTCAGTCACTTCTAATAGTCGATGCATTCGACAGCATACAATCAGCGGGTGAAATTGAACGGGATGTTGTAACAGCTAGTGTCGTCAAATCCTTTCGAGGAATTGTACCGATAATATCGATATGCAGTTAAAGTACCTTTGAGAGATTCACGCTTCATAAGTTGAATAAAGATCCTGGCGATGGTGTTCTAAAATGGAGGATGTTTTAATTGAGTGTTTCGTTTCCTAAATCGAAGATATTCCAATATGCAGTTTGTTTAGGTACATGATTAACTTGTGGATTTTTTTTTTTTTTTTTTTTTTGAGATTAAACTTGTGGAGAATTTTTTTTTTTTGAGAATGCAAAATTTGTTAGATGATGTATTTGAGATTAGACAAGCACGAATTTGACAGTATCTGGACACGGTTGTAAGCCATTAGTTGTCTTAGGGTTGATTTTCTTCATTTTTCGATTTCGGTCAACAGATGTATGCTATTTTTCGAAATAGTGTTCTTCGTTTTTCAGCTTAGTAAAATGGTTATCCTTTGTTATTCTCTTCTTTGTTCGAAATTGTTTACTTGCTAGGTTTATAAATGTTTCGTTTGTTTATTATAGGAAATAAAACTCAGAGTTGTACAAAAAAGATCCGACCAATGAATACAGACTAAGTTTAAACACTGTTATAAGCTATTGATAACGTAAAAAAATGCTTTCATAAGTCCGTTCTTCCAGACAATAACAATGTACGACATTTATCGAACATATTTTTACACGACTTATCTGTAAGTTAAGTAAATTTATACATTCAGGTAAATAAATTTGGTTTACACAAACTATTTAGTGCACGTTTGATGAACTGAATACTTGTTGAGTAACATTTCATACATGGCTTCATATATCATCTATAATTATCCATGAAATTTTCAATACGTGCAGTTCGTTTTTTCATCAAACATTGTATAGGGCTGTAGAAACATGGACGTAATCGTTTCAGTGGTCGTTGTTCACCAAAATCTTTCATCGATAAATAACCATATTTATCCTTATAAATTGTTTCATCTTTCTTTCTAAAATTTAATTTTATATTATCAAATTACAGACGTTTTTTCAATTTTGATGTTATCGGTAGACAAACATTGTAGTTTGTATTTTTCAAATTTTAAATAATAAGTTTTTAATTTTGCAAGAAAAAAGAGAAAAATTAAAGTTGATTTATGCAAAAGTGAAAATGTTAATGAAAGCAAAATGTTATTATTTTGAAAAAGGCTTTGTTAAAAATATGACGTTCTGATCTTCGCCCTTAAATTTCCAAATTATGCTGATATGATGCGAAGTTTTAATTTCATCCCAAGATTTCTTCTAAAAAGAATTAAGAGTCAAATTCATTTAATGCTAAAAGAATTCAAAACAAACTGAATGCTTAATATTATGCATTATTAATAAATTTACAGTGAAATAGTTTGAGAGGAAACAAAACGATTTATTGTCAATTTCAATCATTTTTGTTGAAAGTAGAAAATTATAAATAATTCCGAAAGTCATTAATGCTAGCAAATAATTCATTAAAGTAACATAAGACCTAATAGTATATTAATGAAATGACGAATTTTTTGGCTAAAGATGAACAAGTAAAAGTAATGATTTTCACATAACATTTAAAATGATTCAAATAAAATTTATGCATACTACACCTAATTAGATCAGATTAAATAGTTATGCTTCAAATCGATACCTTTTGAATATATAAAGCTGAAATTTTAGATTAATTTGTGATTTTTGCCAAGCATATTACATTTACCGAAAATTGAAATACTAATATAGTGACTAAAGTTAACTTAGACAGAACATGATGCAAAAGAAACATTTTCATTTTACACAATGTATATGCTTAACCTAAAGAAAGTAAAGTTAACTAAAAAGTAAAGTTAAGTAAATAAAACAAGTTAAAGAAAGAGTAACATCCAACATTTTGTATGTATATATATTTTAATCTTTTCACCTATATCGAATAATGGTGAGAAGTAAGTGTAAAATAAATATAACAAACCAGAGAAAAGCATTAAAGTACTAGTTCGAAACCTTGATACTAATTTTAAATTCCTCTTATTTTAATATTTATTAAAACATAACAAGAGAAAGGAAGAAAAAAAGCAAAATTACTTGATGATAAATATTAATTTTTTCATGATAATTTAATGTATGATAATCGTGTTATATAAAACGACCAAATATTTGTGATGCTCTCATCATAATAAAACTTATATTAAAGATATGGCAAATGTAATAGCATAATTTCTTAGCAATTTTAATTTATGATTTTTTAATGAATATCATTAAGGATGACAAATATTTCTTAATTAAATCATATTGGTGACTGATAATTTTTAAGAAGTAGAAATGCAATTCATTTCAAGGTTAATTTTTGAAATTGCAAATATTGATTTGGTAAGTGGAATTTAAATGATACCAATGAAATTTAATCTACAAAAAAGAAGAAACTGGTCATGATACAGATGACACTAAGTTTAAATGTATTTAGGATCATTTTCTAAAATGAGACTACAATTGAATTTTGTTACTTGTAATTTGCCAAGCAATTCAGTAATTGAACATTTTAGTCTATTTTAAGCTTTTTATAATTGACAGAGTTAAACAGTTGCTGAAATTGTTATTTTTGTTGAAGTTGCGTAAAATTAGATACTTAATTTTATTTGAGATATAGTATTGTGCTATGCAGCTAGATAAATTCATTACTTTGAAGGCTTATATATTCGAATAAACTTCCCTTTTTTTTCTGCAGATGTAAAGATTGTTTTTCTTCACATCAGTGATCAAAAAATTAATAATAAATGAGTTATTACTCATTGATGAAACATGATGAGTGAAAGAAAATTGCAGCGTTGTAATGTCAACTTGTAATCCTCAACACCAATAATACATCAATTAACATTTACCGATATCTTACAATATACTATACTTTACTTGAAAATACATTAAACTTCGATTTGAATCAACATGTATTTCATCTGTTTATTCCTTGAAATTGAGTTTGTTTTATCACTTAAATATTATTGATAATAATCCGTATGGACAGTAAAACTTCCCAACCCTGTACTATATTGCTCTCGGAAATTTTATTCTAATAAAACCGCAAATCCCCAGTTTATCCAGAACCAGTTGCTGATTCGTCTACTTTAGACCTGAAAATTCCAATCCGAGATCCAAATCCAAAAAAAAAAAAATCCAATAGATTAACAAGTGGATCATGAGGAACCGATAATTATCAATTATAGAATAGGGAGATTAGTAAAATCGCAGAAGCTTGGATGAGTACAAATTCACTGTTTAGAAAGTGAATTTATGGCCGAGCCACACGATAATTTAACATGGGAATGAGCCGTCTAAGACTATGATAAACATGTGAACAGAAAATAGGTGAAAAAATGAAGATTTATAAAACGGTTTTAATGCAAAATATTGCAAATTAGAATGCTATTTCTAATTGCAAATTAGATAATTAGATGCTTGACAATTTCAGACTAATTTTTCTTGAATGTTATCTGAGAGTACTACTAAAGGGGGGACTGAGATCCAACAATTGAAAAAAAGTGAATAGTATAATCCGACTAATGTATGTCGAGCAGAAAAATTAAAACTAATATTTAAAATAAAACATAGACACAACAATAGCAAATTTTTCATTTCATAGCATTTAGATTAATGAAACTGTCCATTATGTTTCAAAAAATAATCGTTTTCTCTCTTCAAAATCCAAGTTATCCTTTCTTCACATAATTATAATTCCCTTATGTGATTTACTAAAGGTGAAGAAAGCCACATCATAATGTTATTTGCAATAATGTGCATATAAATGGCACTACAGTATAAAGTAAGCAATTTCAAGACAGGATTTTTATCAGGACTATTCAGATATTAAATTGAGTAAGCCCTCAACCGTGATGCTTGCAAACTTAACAAAATTAGGCACTATTTTCCCATTTTAAGCTTACATTTTCAGTGAATTAATCATTTACTTTAATTTGAGCACTATTTCAAGCATTGGGCTCAAAATATGTATTCTTTATCTTCTCGATATTTAATGTTATATGTAAACACCATTTCTTTTTTTCGTTAGAAATACGATTTAAACTTACATGGCTGGTGCAGAAAATAGACTATTCAGAACATACGAACAGCCAGCCAATGGAAAAAGTAGCATGCATAACAACGGCCAACGTAACATAATCAGCTACCCCTTAGTTCAACAAAAATCAGCTTACATTAACTTGGGATTTCCTCAAATACGGACACATATATACATATACATGGCACAACAAACACGCCCATTTCATCCCACTCGTAAATCATATTCTGCATAACAGAAACGTGTGTACCTCATTAAGGACTTGCAAAACATATTATTTCAACAGCCTGAATACACAAACTTTCTCAACAGCCAAAACCTGTGAGGACAACAGAAATAATTACAACGATTTAATAAATTAAAATTCGAAGTCATTTCAGTGAGAATGACAACTGCAAAAAGATGAATTCATTCATCTGTCATCGCGTCAAGTTTTGGAAGTAAATAATCAATTGCGAGAGTCGTCTTTAGGATATGCCTTCAATATTCGAATTTCACTTTTTGGCCGATCATGAGCATCTGTATCTACTAGTCCAATCTTTTGCACAACCTACAAAAAAAAGAAAAAAAAAACATAATTTATAATGAAAGTATTTATACTCTTTAGATACGCTTTTTTGCTGTCTTAGAAAGCTCCGAAAAATACTGCAATAATTGCTGCTGCTCGCAAGGTAGTAGTACTTTTCGTATGTTGGTAAGCTAGTACAGAACTAATGGAAACAATTAACTTAATATGAAATATTCACTCGACTTCCTACATTACTTATGAATCTAATTTCCGTTAAAATGATGGATGAAAAGATATTAAAGTGGACATGATATTCCATGGATTTAAATGTTGGCATAGCTCCGGATCAAAAATTTCTATTTACGAAAATGTAGATAACAGACTACTAGATGTCACATTAGCCTGCGATGGACTGTTGATCCACGGAAGCTTAAAACTGATTTTGGATTCCTGTACTGCTGGAACACAGAGTTTCCAACTTTCATCAAATTTCCCTCACACTTGCTATTTGTGATCCTAATAGATCTCCTACTTCCTTTCTTATTTTTCAACAGGTGTAAAATTTTCTTTTAGAAGTCAAAATTTCTTTTTTTCTTTTAGAAGAAGCCGCTCGATGAGAAAGATTAGAAGGACATTTGCTAATACACACTGCTTTTTCAGCATTTCTATAGGCCTTATGGTTTATAAATTGGAGATGTTCCCCATAATTTGAAGGTATAATGGCAATCCTTTTTTATGGTTAATAATTCTTATAATCCCTTCCAAATATCTCATAAAACAGGTCTGAACTGAAAATGTAAAATGCCTTCGACCACTATAACTGCTCAATTTCCTTTCGTTTTGTACTCCATAAATTTATGGCCGATAATTATACTATTCAGAAACCTTGTAAATGCTGTTCACTACGTATTAGAAGAGCTAAATCTGCATATAAATTTGATTAACAAAGAAGATTGTCAATCAATCAAGGCACCACGATTCTAGTCTAATAGTAGCATAAGTAATACATGAGAACTTCCAAATAAAAGTGATTCAAATTTTCAAACATTCAAATTTCAAACATGTTTAGTAAAACAAAAATGAAGTGAAGGGAACAACGTACTCTCATTCCAGCCGCAACTCGTCCAAAAATTGTATGTTTTCCATCCAGGTGTTGTGATGGTGCTAAAGTTATGAAAAACTGTGAACCATTCGTATTTGGTCCAGTGTTAGCCATCGAAATAACCCCAGCACCACTGTGCTTTAAATTGTCATGGATTTCATCCGGAAATCTATCACCATAAATTGATGCACCACCACGACCTGAAATAAAAATCAGTCCATACATGAGAAAGTGCAACACAGTTTCTGTGTTAGAAATAAGCAAATTTAGTAGAACAACAGCTTCTATATTCTTTCACTGTTATTTGGTAAAAAGGCCTTTCACTTCACAAATCTAAATCCATATATCACCAGTTTTTACTAAAAAATTTAGGAAAAGAACCGGTTCCAGTAGGATCTCCGCCTTGTATCATGAAATCGGCAATTATCCTATGAAATATGGTTCCATTGTAGTATCCTCGTCGGGCGAGTTCGGCGAAATTTTTACACGTTCTGGGAGCATGGTCCCAATACAGTTCGATACAGATCATTCCCATGCTTAAAATTCAAAACTGTTGAAGTAACTCAGAATCTCAATCAATGTAATTAGTGTTAGTAATTACCTTATATTATCTCTATTATATTTTAGTCAGTTATATAGCAATAATGTCTCTAATCTTTGAGCAATTATATCACTTGTAATATTACCAGCACTCACACTGTTCAGACAGTACACCAGATGACAGTAAAATCATAATCATAACACGATGCGATAAGATGATGTAGAAAATGTGCCGCTTACCTGACTAACACTGTTAATAAAAAATAACATCCTAAAATATCGCACAAACAAATATCCATCTTATTTGGCGAGTATTGTTATCACAATGATAAAATGAAGTAAACAATACGATACCAAATATGTGTTTTATTTGTTCTGTCATAAAATGCAGTGAATTTCACCTCGTTTCTAAAGCAACAAATGGAGGTCTTGTAGAAGTAGAATGTGACGTTGGCATTGAACTTGTTGATTTACCTCAATAATCGACCAATATCTGCAATATTTTAGTTCAAACAAAATACAAACATGCAGTAGAAAAACTGCTATAGAAAAGGTGCTAAAAGCTCATCCTAAAAAGTTCAAATTTATAAAAATCATAAAAAAATTCCTAAAAATTTCTATAAATATATTTAACGAATACAAATTATATAAATTAACAAACACAAATTAAAAGTAGTTAAAAATATTGCTGTCACAAAATAAAAAATTCGAAATTATCAACTTGGTAATTCGCGCTTATTAACATGTGTTGCAAAATTCAGGGGACTATCAAAAGTGCATGCAAAAAAAATGCTAAATCCGACAAGGATTGTTAAACTCTCTATTTGTTAAACATATGTGAAACTCTTCCACAATTCTTCAACAACAAATCACTTCTTTTATAATCGCTTAATTTTTCTGTAAACGCTGATACCTAATCACTGATATAATTTCTTTGTTCTTTCTTTGTTTTTTCTTCTTATAGACCACAATTTAATATGTTCTGGAAATTTAGAAGAATATAGCTTTGAAACAATTATGGAACAAACAAAAAGGAAGCAGTGATTTACCAGACATGTAATACAGTTATGAAACTTTCAAATTACATATCAAATAAACTTAATTCACGTAAACAATGCACATGAAGTGACGCAAAGTCCAGGAATTCCCAACAGAAAACGAAGAACCTGTCTAATTTAAACTGAAAATCTCAAAGGATGATAATATCATCCGGAAACATCCCTCATATTCTCATCCCAACCACTTTCTACGTCATTGGCTGCGTTAAATAATAACAGTTTTTGAAGTATTTCAAATGATTTCAGTAGCGTAATCGGCGTCATTGTTCAGCTGTATTCCTGGTTGACGGTTGCTCATCACTGGTTTGTATTATTCTGTGTTGAGAAGTTCTGCTACTGAATTTTCTGATTTGTTATTGTCGATGGTAGGAGTGAAGCAACATAATTAAGCTAATATGCATATGCTGGATTAAATAACAGCTTTTAAATCATTTGAAATGATTTGTTTATCATAATCGATAGCATTATTTGGTTTTGGTACTTAATAAACGGTTGTCTTGCTGATTATTAGCTTGTGCTATCCCGTACTAAGGATTTTACTATTGGATTTTCTGATTTGTTGATTTGTTACTATTGATGATAGCAGTGAAACAACATAAGACAATATGAGTATGCTGCAGCAAATATTAGATCAAGTATGTCTTTTTACTGCTGTTACATCGTAGAAGGATTTCCTTTCCTCTTTTTTTAGAATTTAAAACTTCGAGGGAAAGAACTCTAAGAAAAAGATTGTATGAAGATTTACAAAAAGGTAGGAAATTCTAGTTTTGGAGTAAATTTCATGATCATCATCGCTTTACACTTCGAAATCTACTCTACGCTCATTGCAGATGTTTGTGGATCCAGAAATTTTAGAAGCTCTAGACGAGGAGCAAAAACAGATATTGTTTATCAAAATGAGGGAGGAACAAGTGAAACGTTGGAAAAATTTTGAGGAGAAGCGTGATCAAGAGGATAAGCCCCAAAGTAGCAAACCAAAAAATAATTCACGAAGAGTCAGGTTCCAATTCTGCACTTGAGACGATGGACGGGGTATTGACGGGATTTTAAATTTCAGTTCTATTCATTAGAATGAGTCTTTTTCAGATGGTTGAAGGGAGAAGATGGCAAAGATTGGGTTTGGGTTATGGGTGAACATAAGGACGACCTTACCATTGAACAAATTACGGAAAAACGGGCTTATGAGGAAGCACGAGAACTTGCTGAAAAAGAAATGCTGGAAAACCAAGCACTGCAAGTTGAAGCGGAAGTGCTGGAAAAATTCTGGTAATCTTTGTTTTTGCCTTACATATATGCCTGGATAATTACTGTAACTTTTTCAGTTTAATGGAATTAAATGATGGCAGTGGACCTGTATTTGGGCCACATGAAAATGAGGACACATTGAAACAGCAGTTGAGCCGTATTAAACCGTGGAACAGTGGATTTGGATCATCTGTACGTAACAAAATACAGGTATGTATTGCTGTGTATTTTCTTTAGATTAATACTTGTTTAGATCTAGGGGAATTTTAGTATTCCAGAAAGCTAGCTTTATTGAACTATTTTGCTAATCTACATTCCTACAACTTCTACAGTAGCTGTGAGATCCAGTAACTTACAATTTCATCTCATGAAATTTTGGTTTCTGAATCTTAGACTACAGTTGCAGGAATCTGTATATGATGATGCAGACTCACTGTTTGGCCTATCATACAATGGTAGTGAGCCTTCGCGTATTGCTCCTGCTTCAGAATCACCTTACAAAGGGATTTTAAAGAAATCTACTGAAAATTTCCGTTTGAATAACAACAGTAATAAAGAAGACAAACTTTCAAACGACACTGACATTAAGCAGAAAACAAAAGAGAAAGCATGTGGCACTTATTTGTTAACTGACACTGCAAAAGTTAGTAATTCCTTTTTTAAACATTTATGTGCACTTAGTTCTAATGATAAATTGCAGCAAACTGTGTTTTTATTTTTTCAAAAACCTAGAAGTTTTTTTAGAGCAATGGTTTGGGTGAATTATCACAGGTTTTGTCAGATACTTCTACTCTTAACATCAGTTTAGGATAAACCTTTTCAGTAGCTCGAGTAGTATGAATCTATCTTCTGGAAGTGAGGCAGTGAATGTTGCTTGTAAAATAACTTTCATTAACTGTCCGCCACTTTCCTATTAACCTTCTAGATCGTCGTGGATTAGGAAATGTAGACATGCTGGCAGTCATAGTGACTCATATGGAATGTTGAGTTTAATCCCTTTGGTTTGTTACTGAATTAATTTGTTTGATGATTAAAATGACTAATTTCAGGCATTCGGTGCAATTACAAATGCTGCAAAACCTGCTCCACTAGTGGGACTTAGTCATTCAATTAAACAGTTCACTCCAACTCAGAAAATAAATTCTGGTCACTCGGTGAAATTCCGATCTGATCTTAGTTCAAGACATGATTTACCGGGTATTTTCATTTTCCACTACACTTTATTGCTGAGATTTAACACTTTTAATTTAAATTAATTGTTGATTACAGACATCAGCGATGAAATCACCAAGCGACAATCAGAAATTTTCGAAAAGATTAAGGAGAAATATCAGCAATTTGACAGAGAAGCAGAACAAGAGGCAAGACGTGTTGAACAAGTTTGGGAAGAACAAGGTCGGTTTGGTTACTTATAGATGAAGTACATCGTCTTTCTCAAAATATTCGTGAGCTTCTTGGATTATTTCCTACTGTATATTGTTACGGATGGTAATGTTCTTTCTTTCAGAAAGAAGAGCACGTGAAGCAGAAGCTGAAATTCGACATATTGCGCAGCGGGCTCGTGAACAACATCGTCAGCAAACTTTACGTACCTCGGCTCCGTTTTTAGCAGTTCTCAAGGATGTGAAAAATACTGCTGTACAGGAGATTTTGTAAGTAATGGCTTCATTTTTTTTTTTTTTTTTTTTGATGTTAAGAAATAGTAACAGTAAAGAAATAACCGTTCAAGTATAACCTCTGTTGTGACAATGCTCTCGTAAAGTCCAGCCCATTAGGCGCTTTATTTTTGGACTCATTGTGACTGAGTGGTAATTTAACATTTTGTTGGTTTTCTTTTGTTTTAATTTACTCTTATTTTTTCCTTTTTACGCTATTCCACTGCTACGCAATAAAATGTTTAGACCGACTCTTCTCAGTTAAAAAAAGCAAATAAATCATGCTAATCAGTTAGCACCCTTACATGTCAATCTTATTTATTATAAGCATCATTAATGATGTTTCCAGGAAGAATTTACCACGTCCTCCGAAGCCAAAATCTCGTGAAGCAATTATTGATTGGTTCAAATCTGAGGAGCTGCGACTTGGAACCGGTTTAGACCCACTGACACATCGACCAGCTGTTTGGTTCCATGGTTAATTATGTCTTCGTTCTTAGCTAACGAATGAAATTATCCCCAGTGTCCTCAGGTCATCAATTCTGGCTCCCTTCAATCTCTTTAAGGGTAATCATATTTAGTTTACGACTTGATGCCTTTATAAAGAATTTTCGTTATAGGAATCATTACACGAAACGCAGCTGATGAACTACTACAGGGAAAACCTTCTGGTTCATTTCTTGTTCGCGTTTCGGAACGTATTTGGGGTTACACTTTATCGTATGTGGTTGGAGATGGTAATATAAAGCATTTCATGATCGAAAAAATACCACATGGATATCAATTTTTGGGAATTAATCAAGTAGTGCATCAGCGCCTCCATGAGCTTGTTGCATTTCACGAAGTAGTTTATTTTGAACTTTTTGTAAATTAAACTTCCGAAGAATTCTGATTGATTTCATGTATCCTAAATAAACAGTTTGTTCTAGGGGTGATTTTTTATCGCTCATCCTTAATTTCTGTCGATTGATTACTTTTTCTTGACCTCGTTTGCATGCGATTGGTTTTTTAGATTTTAACTATATGTAAAGAGAATTTTTTGGTTGGTTTGTTACATTTTTTGCAGAATTATTAAGGTATGAATTGAATATGACGTTTTGCAGATTTCGCCAATAACAAGTAAAGGAAATGAGATATTACGTTGGGCCGTAGGACAAATGGACACTAATTTGCCGGATTATGCTGATCTTATTCCTATTCAACGAAACACATTGCGGGCATAGTTACCGATTTCTTCACTTTGCTTTACTGCCACTGTTTCATTAAGATAAGTGCCTATGCTTTCATCTATATCCGCCACGAGTCCTGAAATTTAAATTGATCTTAATCTCTAACATGTTTGAGAAACACTATTATGATTGCTCATTCGTCTTTTTGCTGTAAATCTAGGTCTGTGCCAGATTGCCAAAAGTATTGATGTGATTAAGTCATTCATCTGAACTTACCTGTGATGTAATTGTCAATATCTTGTTTATAAGGGTGAAAAGTTGGAAAGCAATTAGGTCTGTTGCGATCGATAATATACAGTCACTTTCCCCGGGTTTGTGTCGGAGCAGATTGATGCAAAATTTCAAAGTAATTTTCTGATATCCTACGGTGTCTGCATTTTTAGTTGTAATGTGTATCTTTGGTGACTTACGGTATTTTTACATCAGTTACATTTAAATGGAATAATTGGTTTCCAACTACTTGTATACATGTTTGATATCACTTGTCTCTTGCGTATCAGCCATAAGATCTAATAAGTCCGATGAAACTGTGTACATAATAACTTCATAATCAACCGCTGCAACTAGTGTACAATGGGTTACAAGTTTTTAAGAAACAGCTGTTCTGCAATCATGTTTGGATATGAAAAGCGGTAAATAGTAGGTTCCACCATTTTCAGCTATACAATTTTATATATCAGAAGCAAAATTGAGATTTTAATTGTAAATTTTTGTTATTTCTTGGTAGGGCATATCATAGAAATACCCGCTATATACGGCTTTAAAATAAAAATATTGAATGATTATCTAGTCACTTCATATGCTACACCTATTGTCCGTATTTATCTTTTGCAAATTTTTGAATAATTTTGTCAGTTGTTCAGGGCTCCTCTTTACATCCCAATTCGCAGTGAATTTCACTCCTTTGGCACATCTGTGCATATGTGTATGTGTGTACATATTTGGATATATATATATTTTTGGTGTACAGCATGATTTCGAATTTCTGACTTATGAATTAATTGCATTTTCTGTGCCTTTGTGCGTGATATTAGCACAGCAGAGTATGAAATAAATTACTGAAATAAATTTGTCAATAACTTTTATTCAAAGTTTTCAAGACGAGAAATTTTTAAAAGTCTATTTGATCCTACAACATAAACATCTGCTTTAATCGTTTTTGCTATCTCTCTACTTTGTGTATATTATATGAAAAAAAAAGAAAATCTTTTTTTAAAGAAACAAGCGTCCCTAGATCTAACAGTGTGTCAAAGTGAGTTAAATTGGGATGTTATATTGAAAATTTCCTAATAGGGAAATATTAAAAACAGTCGGTGAATGCAGTGGTTTCATATTTTAAAGTCAGACAAAATTTTAATGATATAAGCAAATTGGTGGAAGTGTACAGCCTTCTTGTTGTATTATTACTGCTGCAGCATAGTGTCCGCATTTTACTGATTCCGCTACTGATTTCTGTTGAATGTATTGTGATAACCCTGGGAAGAAAAATTTTTTGTTTGAACTTGGTGATCGTTATCAAAAGAAAAAAGGAAGAAGGTCATTGGGATTTTTTTCTCTTTTTTAAATTTAAATTAATGAACTTTATGGCTACTTTGGGAATTGTAAATAAAGGAAGAAGAATATCTATCATTATTTGGATAAATAAAAAGAAAGAAGCAAATTATTTTAAATGAATAAAGTATGATAATTTAGTAAAAAACAGATTACCTCCAATAAATGCATCACCGCTCCATTTGTATCAACAATTTCTTCATGCTTCAATTTTTTTACTGGGTATTTCACAGCATCATTATTACCATTTTGATAAACGATTGTTGGATCAGATCCTTGCGTTAGAATCACTATCCTTTGATGCTTTTCATTAATCTTAAGCATAATATTAACGATTGTAGCATATAATAAATAATTGTTGATTTGTTTATTCGTTCTTTTTTTCTTGTCTTCTTTAAAATAAACAAAAAAAAAAACACAAACAAACGAAAGTTTTATATTTATTTTTTTTTAAATATTTATTTTATAAAATCTTGCGAACCTTTGAAAATGCTGCAATTTTAACGCATATTTATTTGTTGCAATTCATGTGTATTGTAATTGTTTGCATCTGCGAATGCTTTACTTTCTCTTTCATTGCCAAATAAAATGTCAACATACGGTAACACTCCCAAAAATTCATCTCGGAAATATTTTAGAACAAATGGTGCTGCTAAATTTGTTGCAAATACCTGTTTAAAAACAAAAAAAATCACGACTTTTAAAACTGATAAAATAAATTTGAATTTTTGAAGTTCTGTATTTTCTTTCTTTTGAAGAAAATTGTATGTATATCATTGACTGAGCAAAATAAATGAAATATTGAAGAGTAATATGATTTATGAATGTTACTTGTTACTTGGTAAATTTCTTCTTCCTTGAAAAAAGTACAAAAATTCCTATCAGATTGTTGAAACGACTAATTCGTCTTTCTAATTTTTATATTAAAGTACAAAAATTTATGATGGGAAAGGAAAGAAAGAGGAAGGGAGAGAGAGACATAGAGAGAGAGAGAAAGAAAAAAAACCTTACTATGTTTGCTTGCATGCTGAGCAATGGACATAACAGCTGCAGGACAAACTGTTAAGAAAAATCCCTGAAATTTTAATATTATTTGTAGCATGTGCATATATAATAAAATTACAGAAAAAAAGAGAGGGAGAGAGAGAGATGATCGATGATTGTGCTTAAGACAAAAAAAAAATTTTTTTCTTGGAATTTCTTGATAACTTTAAGAGTTGTAGATAAATTAACCGATATATAAAAATATTGAGCAGTTTCAATTAAAACACGACTTTCTGGTTTTTCCAAATGATCTATCGTGAATAAATTTGCTGCTGCAAGATGTGCACAAAGAGATCTAGAATGAAGAAGAAAAAAAGATGCATTTATTTATAAGTGAAGTAGAAATTAAAAATTGAGACAAAAAATTCAAAAAGGAAACAGGTCATTGATTTCAATCTCTTATAAATGATCATATTAAAAGAAATTAATTATTACAATCATATTTTGATTTTATATAACATATCAAAAAAAGTGTAATAAAACTCTTTTAAAAAAGATGTATATTGCCATAAAATTTCATTTTAAAAATTTAATTTGATTTAAAAAACATTTATGCAACTAGCCTCTGTTGACTAGTAATAAGAGCAGCGCACGTTCCTGTTTTTTGCTTTTCTTTCACTTGATAATATATCCTCAGGCCTATTTCTTGGGTCTTTTGCCTTAAGATATCACCATAGTGACCATCACCTATGCAGCCAAAAAGCACTGAACGATTCGGCGCATTTAATATCCATTGCAAACTTTTCAAACTGCAAGAGATTGTTCACCTTTAAGGATTTCTTTTTTTTCCATTTTTTATTTACTTTAAAGTTGAATTTGAAAAATTAAAAAACAAACAAAATTTTGTTTTACCTGACAAACGCGAAGTGAATTTTGCGTTGTACCACCCGGTGTATAAGATATATCATAGTTGTCCAGCAACTCTTGAAACCTTAATATTTGAAATTTTCAATGGAAGATTTGAATAGGAAATTTTGAAATGAAAAAAAAATTGCTATTTTATTGAATGACATTTCAAACTACAATATCAAAATTTTGAATTTGAGTCATCCTTGAAATATCAAATTGTTTCAGCTGTAATTAAATGAATTAAATTGACAAGTTTAATTAAAAAAGAATGATAAAACAAGATCAAATTTACTTTTTCATTGATAAAAAAGAATTCCTTAAAAACTAGTATTCAACTTTAAAATATTATGCATTAAATTACATAATGATGAATAATAATTTTTAAATTTGTTAATTACGAAAAGGTTACTAATTTAATGAAAATTGAAGAGCCTACATACGCATACGATCATCATCTGCTATTATTGCATCATCTTCCAAATTTCACCTTTTTAAAAAATCTAGGCTAACTTCAACTCGCATATCTAAGAGTGGATTACCACATCCGAGAATTACACCTTCCGGACATCTTGGAAAATTTCTTGTACATTGCATTGTTTACTTTATCGAATGGGAAACTGAAAATAAAAATAAGAAAAACTTTTGAAAATTTACAAAAAAAAGGAATAAATAAACGACATCATTCTTTAAAAATATAAATAAAAGTAAAGATGCAATTGAAGTGCTTTTAAAACACTAATATTTCCAAGAATATATTTCATTAACTGCGACAACTTAATTTGAAAGAAGCTGTCGATAATAAAATAATTGGGAAATTTAGATAAATTAATGAATGAATAATGAAAATAAAATGAGGGGTTTTCCATAAATTGAAATGAAAATAAACAAGTATGGTAGTAGTTAGTTCATAAAATCAATGGTACAAAAATGAAAATGTATTCTGCTACAATTTATCGTAATTTGGAACGATTTATTGTATTTTAAATAATTCGAATTAACAAAAAATTTTTGACATTTTAGAAATAAAATGAATGCTAATCGAAGCAAATGAATCGATCTTGAAATGATTTTTTGATCATTTAATCATTTGAATAGAAGAATTCTTTTAACAACATTTTAAATACATTATTTGAATTAGCACAAAAGTTGTTTCTGATAATAGTAATCCAAATTTCAATTTCAATCAACTTTAATTATAATTTAATAAGTACGAATTTTAAAACTATCTTAAAAGTAGAAATTAAAAAAAATTCATCATAAAATCCACGAAAAAAAAAAAACAAATTATATATTTTTTTTGTTTATAACATTTATGATGCATTAGCAAAATTTTATTCAAGAAAAAAATGAATGAAAATGAAAATTAATGGGAAAATTAATTAATATAAGCAAAATTGCTAAGCTAAATGTAATTATTAATTTACTGAGTAATCAAAAAAAAAAACTTTATAGAAATATATCATTCTACAATGGTCGTTACGGAAATGATACAAAAAAGCGGAATGGTTACTTAATTTAGCTAAAAACTGAAAAAACGTTTAATCAATAACTTTTTTTTTTTTGAAATTTCGAAAACCTGATTAATCATTAGTTAGTCTTCGACCCTCCCTCCATTAGCAATTTAATTTACCGGAGAAGACGTTATGCTCTGACTTCCCTTTTCCTTCATACACTTCTTTTCCCACATTACATTTGGAGAGTTCCTTTTTTTTCCTTTCTTGACAAATATAAAATTGAATGAAATTTCGAAATTTCAAGTTATATAAATAAATATAAAAGCGACATTTTAAAAAGGGCAAAAATTTGCTTCTTTTAAAACTTTTAAAACAAAAAGTTAAATTTAGGAAGTAAAAAAAGATGTAATATTTCAAAATTTACCTCCCTTTTTTTCTCTTTTCTTTGTTCTTCTCCCTTTTTCTCTATCTTTCTCATTTACTTAATTTGCTTATTGCAGTAAATAGCTAAACTAGCAAGTAAAGCTTATCATCATTCATTCACAGTGAAGTGAATCTACTATCAACTATTTGGAATTTTTATTTTTCATCAAATTCAAAAAATTGAACAAAATTATTACTTTTTATCAAATTTAATTTTTGTGCAAAGTTTTTAATTTCATTAATGAAAATTAACTATTTTAGTAATTTGACAAATTATTTATTGACTTCATATTTCCAATAAATACCATTACTAAATGCTTTTTTTCTCTTTTTTCTGATATTGATATGATAATATGGAAAAATGATGAAATGATCACATTCCTTCAAAATGCTACAAATAAAAATGGCACAAAGTAATGTCTTCCTAGTATATCACAAAGATTTGCGCTAAATGATATCTCACATTATCAAATCACACAATCTTTCTAGACAATATTTTCATAATGTTATTGTCTTGAAGATTTGTAGGAGAATGGAAAAAGTGGAGAGAGAGAGAGAGAGAAAGAGACACTGAAGTTTCAGATGATAAATGACTAAGTTTCAGATGATTTAAAGCTTTTTGCATTACTGAATGATATTACTTATCAACAGTTGTACCTTTTTTTATTTTCTTGGTTAAAATGTAAATCATTTTAAATCAATTTCCACCAATTTTTACAAAATTTTAACTAACAAACATCATTAGAATTATAAGAACATTCATCAAACTAGAACACTGTTACATATCGTGTAAACTTGAACAAAATTTGTTCAAATTTAATTTAAATTGACTTTGAAATTTTCAAAGGAGATTTATTCATGCTAGATTTATGAGATAATATATCTGATAAGCATTTCGAAAGGATTTATTTAATATACCTTTTGAAATTAATGATGAGATCTTAAAAGTTTTATTGTTTGGTAACATATTCAAATGAAATAGAAGAGTTAAGGAGAAAATGCGAATAAGTAAATGGTACAAATAGAGTTACAATTTCAAATAGATTGTCATAAACTATCATTAGATAAAAAATAGAAATTCTTATGTAATTATTGAAATAACTGTGTCAAACATATTTCGCTTCCATTAGTAATTTGAGCATTAAAATTAACATGTGAAATAATTAAAGGATTCTGGAAGTGTGGCATTTGCAGTGGAATAATTGAAATTACCGAAACACAAATTTTTTTTTTCCATCTACTTCTGACCACTTTTATGAAATTAACACTGCTGAGATTTTAATTCGTTCAGCACCTAATAATAGATGCGTTAGCTATCATCCAAATCCGTTAAGAAAATCACTGCAATCCATCCATCTTAACAGTTTTAAACGTCAACCATATCCAAAATGATATCAGTGATTTTTCCATTTATTGTAAAAATTCCTTCACATATGTATGATGCTTCATTTCGGACGTCATGAAAACTTGAATGTAAAGAAAAGCTATAAATTATAGCTGATCACTATTATATTTATAATGCTCTTTGTATGCATAAAGCAAAACCATACAACAGGAACTGGAAACAAAATACAGATTATTTGATGCGATGCTAAATAAAAACATTTTAAGAGAAGTGCGTCAAAGTTGAGAAGTCAAAAAAAGCACAAAAGCACTAAACAGGTTAAATTCTAAAAACTAAATTATTAAATTACAAATTATGAAGAGATTATTTAATAAAAAAGGAAAATTAATTATAAAAAAAGAATCAGAGATGTAAATCCCAATTTTCATTTAGAAAATTTTTATAAGTGAACGAAAAAGGATAATAAAAACGACCACTATATTTAACACAAAGATCTGAAACAGAGATAAAGTGCTCCATGAATTCTGTAAAACATTTTTTTTACACTATTTTTTTACACCGGGACTCATAGTTAGAGATTCTATCAAAAAAAAAAAAAAAATTGTTACATTTGGTATGTATTTTTATTTATAAAATTTCAAATCCACGGAGAAAAATAAAAATCAAACATAGGTTTTCCAAAAAAAAAGAAATCAAACATAGGTTCAAAAAATTTGGAAAAAGTTTCTCGAAGAAGTAGCCGGGAAAAGAGACACTGTTATCTGAAACTCCAAAAATATTATTTAAAAAGGAAAAATCACTTAACAGGAGAAAATGAGTCGAAAAAGGAGTTTCAGTTTTCTTGCAAAAAGCAAAAAAAGACAATAGCAAAAATACAGCTCTTTTAACATAAAGATCAGAGAGGAAGAGAGAAAGCAGGAAAGTGCCCGTGTACTTTTTTATAAAGCAAATAAAGTACTAAGGTCCATAGCCAAGATTTCTATTGGCCAAATTTAATTTCGAACTTAAACTACATGGGATGATATAACAATGCATTATTAGTTTCCTTTCCATTAAATTTGAAGATCAGCGTCTGAATGAAATGAAATGAAAGTACGAGATCAGAAGGTGATACAAAGCAAAACAGTAGATCTTGAAAACCTGTTAGAATGGATTTTTTGTTTCTTCTTGTTTTAGGACAGAAAGAAAGGCTATATTAAAGCCAGGTTACCCGAACAAACAATAATAATAGCAACGAAGAGATGTCAGTCATCGTCAAATATGGAGGGGAGATTTATTTCCTAGTTTGTTTTTTACTGCAAAAAAAAATAAAAATTATGTGAATTTCATTGTCGGAAATGAATTCCTCAACCATAATAATAGAACGAAGATGTACATGCTTACTATAAAGGAAAATTTATGCAGAAACTGTTATATATATGTATCAGGCAAGATATATTTTGAGTGCTCATGAATATCAAGTGACAAATAATAGACGCTTGTTCACTAGATATAAATTAAGTATGTAAATACAATACCCACAATTCATAAAAATAGGAAAAAATTTTCTAGGAAATTTATTTTAAGAAAAAAGATAAACTGCTTCGACCTTATGTAATCCAAGAATAAAAATTAATCATTCCGCATCATTGGCATCAAATACGGATGGTAACCATGTTGATAATAAAGCTGATTTGGTAATGCAAACTGACTACCACTAGCTGCTGATGGCATACCACCACCAAATGCATCCATGAAATGACCGGAAAATGCGGCGGGCGGAGCAGGATATCTGAATGGAAAGAAAAATTACAAACAAATAGCAGGTAGGTCAAAATTTCCACTGTAACTATTATTGACGAAGTTACTGGATTTCGAACATAAGTTTAATGCCTTGTGAATTCCCAAAAAACGAAAAATAGATAAATAAATAACAATAATTATAATAATTAATAATATTAAATAACCTCCATGAAGCTGCTGCGTTAGCCTGACTAGTATTTTGCAACTCCGAACACTGTACACCAATCATTTGCTGGGGAGTTACTGGTCCAATGGTTCCACTGCCGCTTGATAACGCCATATTAGCACCAGCCTAAAAATAGCTATGAAACACGAGTTAATTTAGTTTACCTCACTTTTACTTATACCTTCAAAATCCGAGCAACTTTTTCAAGAGAAACACTGGAACGACCTACTCAGTATACACTATGAAATCTTTAGCCGAATTTGAAAAAAACTTAAAGAAAAAATTACCTGATGCATACCACGAGGATACGAATACGAAAAGCCACTTTGAACACCAGCTCCCATAGGATATGTTTTACCTATGCCACCTAAATGGGATGGATAGCTTACACTCGATGCTGGATAAGTTGCTGAAGCAGCTGCTGTTGACAAAGCACTTGGGTGGAACTGTGGATCAAAGTAAGCGGAGTGTCGTGAATTTGCATAACTGCCCGCATAATAAGATCCTGGAAAATGATGTCTTATTGACAAAAACGTTAGGGATGTCACCGCTATAGATTTATTAAACTGATGAGTAATAAGTACAACAGTATCAGGAGACAAACGTTAAACTGAACAAAAAACATTCCCAAAAATACCAGAAGTTGACTATTCAGTCGGTAATGACTCAGATTCAATATGATCAAATATTGCCAGTCTCGAATTGCATAAGTACTATTTCGACTAAGGAATTTTTACGTGTAAATTTAAAGGTACGCTGATTTAAAGGTAATTAAACCGATGTGAAATATACTGAAAAGAAATACCTGACTGGGGATGTGTAACCTGTGAAGGACCCATAAATGATTGCCCTGCACTTGGTGCTGCAATTACATACGGCGGAAGTGGTGTTGGAGGCATAAACATCTGTGCCCTTTGGGTGTTTGAAGCATTTTTCGATGAACGGCTCTACAAAACAGAAACAACACTGCATAGAAAATTCTTGAAATACGCTACGCAGTTGGTGGTTTCCTCAAAAGAAAATTTTCCTCCTCATCTGCTACTCATATATCCTTATCCATTATTCTACCAGTTAAACACTAAAAAACAAGCACATCATAACTTAAATAACAAAAAAAAAAAAAAATCATTTCTCAAAGTTTTCCTTAACTGTACTGTTTCCCAATCGCCTTTAGCCTATTTAAAGAGATCGGAGACACTATGTGACTAAATGGATACCATAATAAAACTTCCTTTACACTATTACCCAACCATGCCCTGTATATAAGACATCATTCATAAGAATTCAGGTAGTATTGACATCAACAACACGTTTTGTCATGTTCATTAAACTATTACTCTTATTTTAGACTACAAATGTGAGGTTGTCATTGTGACTACCAAAAGAATTTACTTGATCCTTCTTAGAGCCGCGCCGATGTGAATGATGCTGAGTTGCTGTTGATGGAAGCACTGTTGGTGTCGACGGTTTCACCATACTTTTTGTGTTATTTGTCATCACCGGTGTTTCAGCCATCATAGTCAGACACATGTCTCCTGTCGTTGTAGCACAAAACATCATTTCCGAACCTAGAAATAACGCACCTTGCTAATTCATTCTACAATCTGATAGAACCGAAAATTTTGACTGCGTGAAAGCTTGTGATAGGATCATATCAAGCAGCAATTAATGAAACAGAATTAGACGATAAAGTCCAAATCCACACCTGGATGGCTTTGAGTTGATAGATGATGTGGAGTTGATGGGTTCGAACGAACGTTATTTCTATCGGTGGAGCCAATGAAAACTTCTCCAGGACTTGCCTCAATTTGTGAAAGAGGAGTACGACAGGAACCATTAGATGTATTGCGCTAAAACTCAACATTTAAGTGATGCATGAAAAGGTAAGATTTAGGTGATACATGCAAAATAATTATTAAATAACAGTTAAATTAAGAAAATACCTTTTGCAAAGAACAGGGAGGTGATACGAAGCTCTGGGAAGAGAGATCTGAATGGATCGAGCTTGGTGGTAAAATCGGAGACTGATTAAGGATTGAATTTGGCTGTCGACAGCTGTTACTGCTAAAATATTATTATCGAGATCATTCGTGTAGAAACCTTGACTAAGTTAATTAAGAAGTATCATTCCTCATTCTCTTCATCCTAAATCCTAAACTCTAGCATGAAACGTACTTTTGGAACATTGTATGTTCAACTGTTTCCACGGAACTATCTTTTCCGATCGATGTGACTTCACCTTTTTCGTCCTGAAACTTTAGAAATAATTTCAGATCTAGCTTCAGAATGTTAAAATGGGGACTAAGCTTAAACTACAAACCATATGGCCCATCTCATGTTCCTCATTTGGCAATGGAAGCATTGCTGGAGCTTTCGGAGGCCTATCCAACTCAGATGTCTCAAGCCTAAGCGGTAAAGCCTCCGATTTTCCATTTTTTCTGTGGTTTGAATGACCACTACTTAACTCCTTCTGCTCTGCTTCACTTTCGCCTTCACTTCCAGCATCGCCACCCAAATTAACCTGAAAATTCAAAACTTAACCAGAAGCCAAATGCTTGAAAACTTTTTTTGGAAGAACATCCATTACTCTAAGTATTCTACGATTTGACCTTGAAAAAATTAAACGGAACGAACCATTTCGCAAATTGTGTTTGTAATAGATGTAATTCGTGATGCTGAATTATTCGACGTGTCATGAGGTTTCGAAGGTGATGAAATAGCTAGCATATCTGCAGCAGATTTCATGGGCAGTGTTTTACACAGAGATGGTATTGGCTCGAGTTCTTTTGGACTATTCGTGTCACTATTTTCAATCTACAAATACATGATTTTCTCAACAGGAGAACTGAAAAATCCATTAAATTATAGAGTTAAAAAAACAAAAGATTATGACAAAAGCATGATTATCAGTGCTAACAAATGTTATTCAAAAATCTGTGTACAATGCATTTTCCCGGAAAACATACCAGAGAAAAGTTCGGCGACAATCTCGGCGGTATGTCTTCATCTTCTCCCTCATAAGCACTGTCATTCCCAGCAATATTTATACGAAGAAGCGGCATCCCGTTTGCAAAAGTGCTTCCGGAGCAGCATGATTTATCCAGACTGTCCCATTCCTTTACCAACTTATCCTGCAAGCATGATGCCCCGATAGCCATCTCCTTCAAATTACTAAGGAAAATTCCAAATTATCTCTTTTTAAAAGAAATATATAAGACGTCACAAAAATAAAAAGCTAATAGTAAAACAAAAAAGTGAAGTTCTTACTCTGCCGTCTACACCATCTGCTTCCAATGTTGGCGGTAGTTCATCCTCATTATCAACAGTTAACTCCAAACTTAAAGTAGAACTTATAAACAGAGCTATTAAGGACAATAAAAATATCTTCGAAATTATCGACTGTGCGTGTAGTCCAAAAAACCAAAGTCGAACAAAGCAACTCCACCTTTTTTCGTTTTTATTTGATTGTTGAAGGTCAGCTGCAATTAGTTTGCTGCAATCGGGAATTTCGCTTCCTGGTTCTTGACTCACACTCAATTTAAGAGTTGCATGCCCATCACCCAATGGTTCCGGAGAGTTTGTGCAGCTGAAACCGAGCCTTTCAAATGAAAAAATTTTACCATTAGAATAAACTTCACACATTAAACGGAAACTCCTTATAGATTTATGATTAATTGAAATGCAATGAATCAAATATGACGTACCTTGAAAACAACGGTTTTGTACTATTACTAATTCTGCGTCGCTTCAAAATTAAAACTGAATCATCTGACGACCCCTCAGAACCACTTGAATCAGCACTAGACGTTATGTGATAAAGATGCAATTTATGACAGTTTCTATAAATGAGCAAACGTGACAAAAACAAAAAAAGAAAAAAAATCGACTCCTTTAAAATATTAAAGAAATTTTAAAAACTAAATAAACATACGGATTCATGGTTTTGACGGGCACACCCTTATTAACTGGAACAATATCTTGATCATTAACGTTATTTAGTTCGATTGATTCTACATTGGCGATACTTCTCTAAATTGAATCAATATTATTGTAAGACATAAGGACAAGCATCAATTTAACCTCTCCTTTTAGGAACAGAATCTTCTTCCTCGCCCTCTCTTACTTTAAAATCCTTTTATTTCAATTTGAATAAAATTTAACAAGTGGCAAAAATTCATTATAAAAATTCAAATTCATTCACACCTGTTTTCTTCGTCTAAAATGAGAATGTGACACATGTTTCCTGTGAGGCTTATAAGCTTTTCCATTTTTCTGAGCATCTGAACTGATATCGCTTAGATCTGGAATGAAATTTCTACATACAGAGTGTTCAGTGCTACTTTGTCATTCAGCAGAACTGACTAGCTTAAATAACCACATTACTGAATTTACCCGATGAATCGCTATTGGATGATGATGGATAAGTATAAGGTTCAATTGCTACAGCTTTTTTCGTCCCACTTTTTCGAAAACGACGATTAGTAGTACTTCTCCTTGATATTTTTTTTTGACTCATCGCTGAAATTTTATCATAATATACATTCTTCAGATGATGATTTTTCAGGAAGTTTGAAAACTTGCAACAAGACGAACTGAAAATAAAAAAATTGAACGACGTAGAGCATTTAATCCTACCTAAACGCATATTCTTTCTTGCTTCTTTTTGCAATTTCACATCATCATCATCAGAATCATCGCCGCTTGTTTTTCTCCAAATTCGCCTGTTTTGCTTTCCATCTGCAACCAAAACAGCTTGTGAATGATTGAGTGCTGTCATTAATGTTAATAACACACGGTCAAAAACATACAGACGTACCCCGACATGTAGTTTTCAGACTCATTACTGTCTTTTTGTCTTCATCTGATGTATTGTCATCAGACCGCAGCTTTTTCAGCATTGTTTTACCATTTTTACTTTTTTCTCGAAAAAAACCACGGTATGTTTTGGATTTCTGCATACCATTACCAACACCTGCGTTCTGCATCAAATTTCCACGACCACGCCGTACTGTCGTTTGTTGGAGAGGACTAGTAAAAGGGGAACGTAACGCATAGGACGGCCGTTCACCATACTCCTTTGAAGGCGAATGTGCAGTTGGCAACCACTAAAATGAATGTTAGATAAATTCAAACTAAAATACTTATCCCTTTCAGACTATTAAACACTTCTCATGTCTTCTTTGCATGCAGAAGTGAATAAATAAATGAAATTCATGTTTGGTAGCAAAATCGTAACTTTGCAGAAATTACTTAAAAATCTTTCCATCTCAAATTACTTATTAAAATACGCACGTAGATTCCTAAATTTCTCGTTAAGTTACTCAGAACCGAAACTGCACTAATTTTTGTGATATTTACGTCTAACTCACTGATAGCTTCGTTTCATCCAACCAAATACGCTTCGTATCGTTCTTAGCCTTTGTCCAGTGATTCTTTAACATTGTTATATTCAATGTAATTATCATCCTGAAATACTGTTCTACCAGGCAGCATACTAGGAGAATACGTCAGAACCTGTTTCTATGTACATTTTTAACTATAAGAGAAACACAGTCAATATATTCCAAAGTAATTATTTAACATATACAATGATAATCCAGAAAATACAACACAATTTGTAGATTATTTGCGTCAACTTCTGTCTACAGTTTTGGAACGTCATAGTTAAAAAGGACTTACTGAGAATTGATTCGCTGAAGTATATTCAATGACTGCAATGTTTCCATAACATCGTAAACCGAAATACCAGTCCCACGCGCAATACCTTAAACGCATTTTCAACTAAGTTATTTGAGATCTGCAAGACAACCACCAACAAAAATTTTTAGCAGGAAAATATACCTCTCAAAGTCAGCCGTTTTATTTTGTCCGGTGCAACAGTTTTATAAAGATATTCACAAATAGCTGATCGCCAATAGCTTTTGTAGGACAAACGACCCAAATCTGACAAGGGCCTTTCCGGTGTTCCTGTCATGCCTTCCTTTCGACTTAATAAAAAGCCTATAATCCAAAGGGTATCGTTATGGTTTATGAAAAAGACCAATGAATTTTAATTCGTAAGTTATGAGAAATGAGCTTTTCGGGATTGGCAAGAATTGACACGGAAGAGTTCCAGATCCTTGCAAATTTCACTAAACTAGTTGATATTTTACACTTCTACCAGCCTATTCTGACTCGATAAAAACTTACTGAAGTCGATCAAAAACCTCCCAAACCCCTGTCTCTGATAGGAAGGTAATGTCATGATGCACGACAGATTATATTTTTGAGCACTGTATTTTTCCTGAAAGCAAAAGAAAACAAGAGGTGATCATGTTTAAAAGCGTATAAATAAATGCTGAATATGCCAAAAATTGAAAAGCTTACTTTAGAAAAGTACCCAACAAAATGACATCCACTGTTATCATTTTTCGTAACTACATAAAATAAAAACGGTTCCACATCATAGTATAACGTTTTGTGATCCAAAAATAATTTCGCTAGGAGACAAACATTCTGACAATAAATTCTTGAACAATAACCATCTACCTGAAAAAGTTGTAACAAAATTTATAAAAAATTTCCAAGTCTGGTTATTAGTTTTACAAATTCTCCTGCTTTACACAATACTACTACGAAATTCTATACCTCAAATACTGAAACGCCATCCTTCCGGTATATTTCATTGCCTGGGGGATGTCGAAGTTGACATCGTTCCTGGAAAAATTAAATGAGAACATTTAAAAGTTTGGCAAAGGCACTAAAATTCTTTGAATCTCCTTTTATAATAAAAAATAAACCGCGACTATAAGGCGATCTTGACCTCTTGCCAGATTATATTGGTATTAATGAAATAACGCAGCAACATACCGAATGTCTCTGTCTCATTTCCAAACTTTTCATGTATTTCATACAATATTCACACAAATATAAAATTGAGAGCTGTGCATATTCCGCTGGATATGGTGCAGAATACCATGTTTCGATTTCAAAATTGCCAATCCGAACTGATTTTGGATTTCGTGAACTCTCAGTCGCATCATTGAAAAATTTCTGCTCTCCTGAGATGCACCCACTGAGGGTAGTGTCAATGTCCTGAAAGTTCAGAACAGAAAGTTTATTTCATAATGAAAATACCAGTTAGAAAACCTTTCAAATTTCTCAAAAAATCCCCTCAATCACCAAGTTTTCTTTCAAACTTTAAGAAAGAAAAAATCATAGAAAACGGTATTTTCAACGAGTTTTATGTAGAAAAATTAAAAGACACCAATCCAGCTAAATTACGAGCAGCAATGTATAATTCTCGATCTTCATTGGTTATAGTCACCGGTTCTGCCAACGAAACTGTTCCTCCTGCCATGTTTAATTCGTCCAAATGAGGCTGACGAAATGATACCACACGTTTCCTAAACAAGAATGTAAAACAAAAAAGTGATAAACACCATAAAATAATATTTTGAACGAAAGTAAAATGGTCATAGAAGCAGAAACTTATAGAGGATCGACCAATCAAAAAATCACCAAATAATCGTTCACGAAATCAAGAAATAAAACGCATTTAAAAGGCTAAACTTATCTCCAGTTAAATAACTGTGCACACTTTGGTTCGATGTAAATTAACAAGTTTGCAAGAATGAAAATGAATGCAACAGTGAATTAGAAAAATAAAGTCAGAAACATAAATCAACTAAAATTTACATCCTGTGAATATTTCAGAAAGAAACCTTGTTACTAGACGAGGAGATAATGACTGGCGTAATTTCAATCGTGTTTTATGCGACTTGGCTTTTCGAATGATGGAAGCAGTCCGCAGTCTCCGCTGTGATACAAGTCCTTTGGGAACCAAATTTTTCAAATTGGATGACGGCTGCAGTGATACATGTCGTAATCCAGAACTCTGCAAGGAACACCCAACCTAAGACCCATTCCCATAAAACATTTACAATCTCAAATCAGTGCAAGGAAGTTTTCGGAGAGTTTTAAAATATAAAAATCCATCCCTTAAAATAAGAAAAATTGTGTATCTTGTTGCGAGGATTGGGATCAAAAATAACAGAAAACTGGAGCGAAAATTGCATGCTTATATGTATAACGGAAAAATCTCAATCATGAATTAACCGCTGAGTAAAATTCTTAACTTCATCATTCATGCCGACTATAAACTGGCATTAAAGTTATCCCAAGTGAAAAACTGATGAAAAACCGTCCAGAAAAAAGTCGAAATTTCAAAACTACAAAGAAAAGAATTTGGTTTTACCGGAAACAATGATGTATTTTGAACTGTATGACGCTCCGCCACCTTTTCATTTATTCGAGTATATATCGATGATGAAGAATTTTGATATGTTGCTGGTTCACTTACATATGTTGATTGGCGTTTTTTGCTTGATGGGCGTACAGTATTCCTTAAAAATAGTTTCTTAAATATCTGCTGCGCTTTTCCAAATGAATTGCAACTAATAAAAGCAGGTAAGAAAGCAATTCGCTCATTTGGCATTCAGACTCCGACGGAAAATTTTTGGGCAAATTAAAAGACGGATAGATAAAAAAGCATACGGTCGTTGTTCGGTACTAGGAAGTTCATCCTGTGATTCGCTCGATGTTACAGCTGTGCTGGTATGCGGCTGGCGTATACAACTTGGGGAAAATGCATCGTCTTCTGAAGAGAAAATTTTAATAAAATCAAGAAATCACAGACTACTTATTAGCTACTCTGTAGTACCTCACTCACACAATAACCTCATACAGGAAAAACGAACCATGGATATTGCTACTCTCTCCACTTTTTGTTCTTGTGCGGCCACCAGAGAGATGAACATACTGCCCCTGAAATGTGAATATCCATTACTTCACATTTCAACTTCCTCGAAAAAAAAAGTGACAGAATTGCTTCTAGAACATGTGTGAAAAAAACTGACGATTAATAATGAAATAAAAAGACAAAAGCAATTAGATACCATACGCAGGAAAATTAATAAAATGTACTTTGGAAAAAGTCCGCCTCTTTTCCGAGGCTGCACTAAAATATGGAGACAGGGCGTCAAAAAGTGCATCCGTACGACGATGTGGTGATGGTGTTGACTGCCCTATAAAATGAAAATCCTTATATCACATATTAGTCAAATCTATTAGCTTAAAAACAATTTTAACTCATATAACAGAGTAACTGTTACAACCTACCCGATTTTAAAGATGAACTTATAGAAGGCTGCAGAGAAGTAGGCGACTGCAAGTCACTATGTTTCGTATCAATGGAAATAGCAGAAAAGTGGTGCTGAAAATGCAAAAAATTCCGGTTGTGCTTTAGTTTATGGAATAGAAGTGATATGAAAATGTGATTTTCATATACGTAATAAAAACAATCGACTACTTGTAATAAGAAATTTGAGAAAGAATAACACCCACAACTTACAATTTTGCTTCCCTTTCTGCTAATTTCAGAAACAACATTCTTTTTGATGTCTTTCGCTGTAAACTTTCTTACTGGCCTCGGACTTCGCTGAGTTCTCTCTTTGTTGGAATCCTGAAATCCGACATCAGTGGAAATATAATGGGGGAGAATCTGAAATATAGAAACTCTTTAAAATTCAATCTTGATGGATT
This sequence comes from Wuchereria bancrofti, assembly GCA_005281725.1. Classification (NCBI taxonomy): domain Eukaryota; kingdom Metazoa; phylum Nematoda; class Chromadorea; order Rhabditida; family Onchocercidae; genus Wuchereria; species Wuchereria bancrofti. The sequence goes on along the minus strand of SSBO01000012.1, from coordinate 10,507,076 downwards.
TTCGACCTTTTTTGATTCGATGCTCTTGTATGGTACAGCCCGTGATGAAGCTCCAGGTTCAAAACTTTCCAACGAAAATGATGACTGTGCAACTCTAGAGCGTCTCTGATTGGTAGGAGTGAAAAATCGTGTCAAACTATCCTCAAAAAAAGAAAATACTTCCACTACAAGTATTGACGAAAAAAAAAAAAAAAACTAGATTCCTCATTCATAATTTCGTGTGAAATACGGATATTTGCAAAAAAAAAAAAAAAAAAAAAAAAAAATTGTAAAATAGAATGGAGTACCTGCAGATGCTTCAGTTCACTCGATTTTTCAGCAGGAATTTCATCCGCATTTTTCCTGAAATTTCAAGATTTCGTCTTTCAATTTCAACTTTAACTTTTTTAACTTCACGGTTCGTGTTCGTTTAATCTGACTGTTATATTAACATCGCTTCCAATATAGCTTTTTCAAACTTTTTAGTGCTTCGAAATTTTTTCTGTTTAACTGCTGCGGGACATGCCTCATTTAGGGATTATTATAAAACGAATGAAGTCAGCAAAGAATAACAATGTAATAAAAGTAGAAAAAAAAGACATTATATAAAGTAAACATAGAAATGAAATTAAATACCTACCGCGAGGGCATTACAAGATGACAGTCACAATCCAACTGGATGGAAGATTGGTAATACTCCTTACAGTACAGAAGTATTATTCCTGGAAACAAAAACACTTTTTCATGAAATTCAAAATCGAAAAGCGCGGACAAGCCAGTCGACAGAAACTGAACGCAAAGTCACAACAAGGATCACGTAGCAAATTTACATTGTGATATATCAGATGAAACTGGTCGACCTTTAAGCATTGTGAACGCCATTCGGGAAATTTACTCAACACTACATTTGACATGTAACTGCGTTAGGTCAGGAAACACATTGTAATGAAGCTATATGCTGGCCGTAAATACTGAAAATTCTGGAACCATTTTCAAAAACGACGCAAAAGAGACTTTTTTTTCATTACCACTTGATTTATCTCATCGCAACATGAATGTGATGGAAAAAATTAAGCAAAACTCAGACATCAAAGTATACCAAAACGAGATTGCTACTGCGTCCGCAAAGGTTATCTGAATCACTTCACAAATACTCGGATTAAAGTGAAGAGTATAGTTAGTCTCACTCAAGGGATTGCAACTAAGACAATCAAACATGCTTCATATCTAACTGCAATTCGATATATTTGGATATTTTGGGCAATTTGGATGTAACGTTACAGATTTTTCATTGTTTCGCGCATGTCACCAGATACTAACAATATCTGAAGCAACAAATTACCACCAAATTGTTGGACAAGGTCAACAACTAATTAATCACTTTTGGAGGAAGCGATTTTTTTCAGTAGTTTTTGTTTGCATATTAATCTTTGCTGAATGATTTCTGCAATACATAAATCTCACAAAGCCTAACACATATTTTATTATTCATATCACACAACCAATGCTAACAAGTAACACACACATACACATATACGTACATACACCCAAACACACACACATACTATATATATATATATATACATATATATACGTACACACACACACAAACACATGATGACAGTAATTAAATCGACATTCAATCTAGTGACAATAGGATAAAGAGATATTGACGTCTTAAAAAGAATATTAAATGAGTCATTACGGTAAAATAAATGTCATAACGTAAAGTATATGCATGAGGTAACTCATCCAATTATATGACCTTAGCCATTACATCGCTACAGGCCATATAATTCATCAATTCAAACAAGTTCACCATAATTCGGTTATACAGATTATAATTTGCACTTCTCTACCAAAATCAGATCATAAAGCGTCCTATTAAACTATAATCCAAAATCACAAATTACAGAAAGGTAACACCAATACAATCACAATCTATCATTTCAGACCAGAACTTCATCATACCATAATCGCAATCAACTAAGAATACTGTATACAAATCAAAAATTAATTTAAATACACTAGTAATCTCTTCAGCAATTTCTTATTATAAACTCAGGTCACGGCCCGTTAAACTATGCCCCTAACCTGAAACTAATTCGTTTCTCACTCATTGCGGATCGCAACAAGAATTCGTCAAATTTTGCAGCTAAACAATTATATGAGATGATGGATCCTAACACGAAAGACAACGAGTTCCCAGCAAAGTTAACAGGGTGATTTTCTTGCTTGTGTGCGAGATATACGATCACGGATAACGTGTTACGTATAAAGCAAGACAACCACGAGATGTGTTACGTATGAAGTAGGACAGTCACGGATAACGTGTTACGTATGAACTAAGGCAATCACGGATAATGTGTTACACTCTGCGATACACACATAGTTATCAAATTAACCAAAATTTTTGATTAAATTTTTCGAAATTTTTTTTTTCTATTATTCAACTTTCTTGATGAAGAAAAAATTTTTCTTCAAAATAAATCATAACATGTTTTCAACTTTATTGATCTGTTATTGTGATCCGATTACCTTCTATCACAAGTTTCGTTCATTCATCTAATCAGATAAGGCACATAGTATTCAGCTAGGATTATATCCTCTTCATTAGTCACATGTTTCATTTCCTAACTATCTAAACATTTTTCGATTTAATCAGATTACTAAATTTTATCATTATTAATGTAGAATTATGGAAAAAAAAGGTTGATGTATTCCGGGGAAAACATAAATTCAAGTGAAATCAATAACAATAGCAAATTTAGTTTAATTTAGTTGAACCAAAAGCACTGCGTATTTTTCATAAATGAGTGTAATCGATTTTCAAAATTTGAAACAAAAAAAGAGAATATATATTTTGCAAAGATGTGATATTTCGACTTGAAATGTTCTTTTTTTTCCGGTAATCTTTTAGTTTACGTTTTTTTTTTCTCGGTTAGAATCCATAGATTCTTTAGATTCCTTAGAAATGAAATTATCAATTAAAGGCAAAAAGATAAGTAAAACTATGTCCTGACTTCTCAAAAATTTTCCGGATGAAAAAAGTTTTCACCGTTCTTTTACCATATCGTCATCACTTTTTCAAACTTTTTTAAGATATGGATAGGTTAGTAATTGAGCGAATCATTTGCTAATTATATTTGCTGCATTGTATCATAAAAATTGTAATTCATTATTTGAAATTATAAGTGTAAAATGATCTTTTCAAGCATATATAACAAGTAATCGTAGGTTTTTCATGCTTTAGTATTTGCAATTTTGCAAATAACAACAATTTTGGAAAGTTTAATGATTTCAAAAAAAAGAAAAGGAAAAAAAAAGAAAAAGGAGAAACTGAGCTATAATCCCTTGCATTAATGTATCACGAAAAATTAGCATCTGTTGGCCGAGTGAAATTATTAATTATTTAAATTGATAAATCAATAATTTCTTATCATCTTTTCATTGATTTAAACAATATTGTTAGTATTTTACATAATATTGCAGCACATATTTTTTGGTGTTGCCAGATCAGTATAATATTTCGTATTTTGTTGTATTGCCCATTGCAATTGCTGGAGACGTGATAATTGTGGTAGCTCAGAATCGGATAAAGCTAAATCCTGAAAATTTTCTCTAAGAAAAAAAGAAAATGATTGCTGTTAAATTATAGAATTAATTTTAATTTGTAAATAAAAATATTTCACTTAATAATTTATCGTTAAAAAATTTTTGATAAGCAAATATTTCCAAAATATTATTTTTATGATTTTTTTTTCTTTTGAATAATTTGATTAAGTGAAAATAGAACTTACATCATTACCAGTAAATGCATTTAAACGTATATGTCCTCGTTCAAAATAATCTTCTTCAATATGACGATCAATCTATAAATGAATACTAATCGTTTTGATAATTTTTTAACTGTTTTTTTTCATCAATAAAAAAAAATTGTTAGAAACGTGTGTGAAAAATGCAAGTCAATAATTAGTCTCTTTTTCTGTTGTTTTTGTTTTTCTTTTATAAATTAGATAATTATTACCTTTTTAGATTTTAAAATTGATGATGTTGTTGTATTATGTTGTGGATTGAATGTTGCTATTTGAAAAGAAGAAAAATCTGCTTGTGGATAACCATATTTCTAAAATATAATATTTATTATTATTAGGGTTACTTGTAATTTCTATTTGATAAGCAATTAAACAATTTGGTTTCTTTTTTCTTTCTTTTTAAAATCACTCAAATTTATTTATCAATATTTAAGATTAAATTTCGAAATATGAAATAATTGTATTTTAATTAAACTAATTTTTACCGAAATTGTTGGTCGAAATGAAAGCTCTTCAAATTCAGCCTTTAAACTTCTAGTTGTTGATGCAGGTGAATCGAGAAATTGATTCTCAAATCTATCACGTAAACGCTCAACAAGACCATCTTCAGATAATGAATCTTCGATATTACTGCCATCACCTTTAAATTTTAATCAAAATATTTGAAAAAGATACTAATATGAAAGATGTGATACATATAGAAGAAAAAAACTAGAATTATCATTTTTTTTCCTTTCTTTTCTAATTAATTCTAGAAAGTTTAGATGACAAAAAATATTGCAAAAATCATTTTTAACTTAGCAATACTTTGAGAAATTTAAATAGAATTTATAAAAATAAATATTCAGTTTATTTATAAAAAGCAATTTTTCAAATACTAAATGAAATTTCACTAATAAAATCATAAAGTCCTTTGAATTTTTAAACTTGAATACGAGCAAATAATCATTCAATATTTGTTAGGAAAATACTATAATAAATAAATATGCTTAACCTTGTAAGAAACGATCTAATTGTCGAACATTTTTGGAATAAATACCATCTGCATGCAATGCAGAATCCATTGCTGCAAGAACTGGACGTGATGCAATCTCATATTCTGAAATAAATAAGTATCATAATTATGATAACCTAAATTATTATCATTATCATTATTCTAATAAATTAATAAAATAATCGAGGGTTATATGTTTTAATTTTAGATAGAACATCTATATCAATTATTGAAAAAATTAAAAATGAAGAAGTTTACCACATTTAGTGTTTCAAACCGATTGTTGAGTCTTAAATTTAAAAAATTTTTTTTAAACTTAAATTTCGAAATTAATTGCAAAAAATTTGGGGAAAATTTAATCAACATTTGGAAATGATACAAACCAGATTGTTGCATTGGATCAACTGTTAGTGCATTCGCATTTTCTTCATTTATCATATTGTTTGTTTCGTTCATGATAGTATCAAACTACAAATATGGAAATAAATTAAAAATTTTTTTTTGTCCATTTATTGATGATAATATTAATGATAGTATTGAATGTTTACAGAATTATGTTGAAATTCTTGCTGTTAAATCAATTGATTATTTAATTGATTAGTTAAATATATTATCAACTGATTATTTAATGAAATAATATTGATAATTACAAGATAATTATCCCATAGCAAAAGTTGTGAATTTGATAAATCTGGACATGAGCCGCCAAGTGGATGCATTTCGCTATTTGATGCATCTTCGGTTGATGGTTGCTCTGATAGTGATTTCTACAATACGTCTGATAATTGTTCTGATGATAAATTTCATTTTTAATTGCATAAAATTTGTGTTTATTTGAAGTTTAAATATTGGACTAATTTTAATTACTAATTATTTATTTTCTACAATTATATGCAGCAATTAATTTGAATTTTTAAAAAATTTAACACAATTCATTCATTTTGATGTAGAATAAATCAAAGTATTAAAATATGTTGAAGTAATCTTTGAATATCATTTATGGTTAAAGTAATTACTAATCTTTTTAAATAGTCAAAAGTCTTGTGAATGAATAGATTAGAGTAATTTGAAGTTTAGTCTTTTCAAAATGATTCACAAAAAAATACTAATAATGTGTCAAAGGTGTTACTTCGTTATTATCCATGCTAAATAATTCAAAACATTCCTCATTAAGTACGATATTAAGTAAATTTTATTTTGAAAATTAGATTAGTTATATTGATGAAAATTGAAGAAAAATAAAAATAACTTTGTTTAAATCTGGTTCAGAAGATGTCGCTTGAAGTTGTGTTTGGGTTGATTCACCGCCGGGTACCTCTAAACCATTGCAGAAACTACCACCGTTTACTTGCTGTAATTTTACAAAAATTTAAATTGAAACATTTTGAAAACTTTGAAATTCTATGAAAAATTTTTTTATGAGGTTTAGTTAAAACGATTTCATAGGGTTTTTTGTTTTTTGCTCTTAACTTCAACAAAATGAATTGACTGATGTTACTAAAATTTTGCTTATCAGCCTTAGTATTTATTGCTACAATGAACTAAAATCTCTTAAAAGATTTTATTAATGAAAGATCAAATTAATTTATCGAAAAAAAAAAGAAAACTGAAATTACCACAAATAAATTATAGAAAACAATCAATTTAATGTGAAAAGTATTAAACTGGTCGAAATATATGAAATCAATTATTTTAGCATTTCGAATTTTTTTTTCTTTTTTTTTTGCAAGATTGATGAAAATTACCTCAGTAGCACTAGACAAATTAACTTTTAAACGACGATGCCTTTTTCTGCGCTTCTTCTTTAGAATAACGGCTGGAATTGGAGGACCGATTCCAGCTGAAATTTTTTGAAAACTTTCATAGTAGATTTGAAATACCAAAAAATGATAATAATAATAATAATAACAATGATAGTGGAAATAACAGTTTTGGTGACAGCTTATAGCTTCTGTCCTACGCTTCTAATCATTCCTGATAAATTTTGATATTTGAATACAATAAGATTGAATTTATTAGAAATAATCAATAGAAAAATTTTTTTTCTTTCTTCGAAAAATCAGAAATTATGATCAGTTTCAACATTTTGTATTTTTAACACATTGATTTAGCTTCGTTTTACTTAAACTTCAAGAAAAAAAAAGAAAGCGAGAAAAAAAAGAGAGAACAAATGAAATGTAAGAAAAAATTATTCAATAGATGATTAAATTTGATAGATAATAGTAAAAGAATAAGAAACGGAAAAAAATGATAATTACAATTATTGATATTATAACTTTTTATTCCAATCTATAAACTTCCCATTAAATTTTTAATTAATTATAAGAAAGAACAGAAAATATGCATAATTGTCATTATTCTTTTCCTTAATGATTTATTTCTGCTTGATTATTATTATTTTTTAATCAGAATGATCGTATCATTTAAATTTGTATAATAATAAAAATATAAAATTATGTGAAAATAAATTGTAATCTATCAAATCACTTGCAATTTATGTGAGTAATATTAGCTGAATAGCCAGGTGGTACCATGGTAAGCGCACGTAAAGCTAAAGCAGTTTGATTGAATGACGGTATCGGAAAACGTATCCTTGTTGCACCGGATGATAGCGATGGCGGTGATGGTTGTAGCTGTGGTTGTGGTGGTGGTTGTGGTTGCTGTGATGGTGTAGCAATTACAGTTCGTATAAAATATGGTGCTGATTGACCTATTGCAAATGGTACCATATCTGTGAAAAGTTTGAATAATGATAAGAGCAAATGTATTTTAGAAATATTTAAAATATTCTTTTTATTTTGATAATTAATCATTTAAAAAATATCATATGCATACAAATTTGGGATAAAATTTTTAATTTAAAAAAGTGCTGTATTGATTATTTCAGCACTAATAAGATTGATTTTATAAAAAAAAATAAGATTTTTAAAAATGATTAATTTATGATTATTTCAATTTTAATTATAATTATCGACTTATTAAATTCTAACCATAATACATGATTAGTTAATTTATCACTTACTTTGTGCAGATATTATCGGTTGTGGTAGATCAAGAATGGTACGAACAGGTGAAAATGGCATTCCAGCTGCAGTTGCAACTAAAACATGAGCTTGAAGTTGTTGTCGTAAAATATGGTTAGGCAAAATAATCCCATTGGTCGAATTATTAATTGGTAAATTATTTGCAAATATCATTCCATCAGGATGAAATGATTCATCCAAAGTTTGCTTTGATCGGGGAACAAATTCTGGTGCTTTTAACCATTCTAAAAAAATAAAACACCAAATGTCAATTTAAAATTTTAAGTAAGATGAAGACTAATGGTAGAGAAAAGCTTTGTTATAATTTCTTTTCTAAACTTTAAAAATATTCTTTCTTTTAAAGAAAAGAAACAAAGACAAGTTTGTTTATTTTCTTTAACGAAAAAGGCCCAACAAAAAATGAGGAAAAAATTAGCATTTTAAGATTTTTTCTTCTTTCTTAAAATCAATATCAAAAAGTTAATAACACCAATTTGTTTTCCAACCTGCTAAAGTAAGTGAATAAAGTAAATGCTTATTTGAATTCGTTAATGTTAAGAATGATATTTTTCAATTCAGAATTCTAACAAAAAAAAAAAAATTTTTAGACGTAAGTGTAACATATGAAAGAAATTCACCAATATTTTAATTCCTAACTTGGAAAATTCTAATTTAAACTTTTTATCTCAACTAAAAAAAAATTTCTGCATTTTCAATTTCAATAATCGGAAAACAAAAATTACAGCGATATTGCTATTAAACAAAATTGTGGTATTACTAATAATTTAACAATTTTTCAATTTCGACACCTCGTCACATTTTTACGTTTAAATGCTTATTTCATATGATGCTGCTGCAATTGTTCATATTCTCTTCCTTTTATAGGTCTATAAAATTTTCAATGGAAATTTCAAAATTTTCTAGATTTTCTATGCAAAAAAAAGAGAAAAAGAGGTGTGTACATAAATTAATTGAAATTTGAATGGAAAATCATTAAAAGTAATGAATTCACCCTTAGGGTCTATTTTAGTTTTAATTTGTTTTGATGAAGATAATGAAGAGAAATTTTCATTTTCATGTGATATTTTTAAATTATTATCATCTGATGGTTGCATTTGTGTTTCACTATGCCAATATGATGGTGGTGGTCGATCTTCGGCATCAAAATATATTCGCTTTGATTGTAAATTTTCCATAATTTATTATAAATACATTTTGATAATTTAAATAATTTCAATTGCCACTTGTTATTTTCCATCAATCATTTTCTGGTACTCATTCATTCCTTTTTTTAGCAATGCTGCAAGTAACATTTAATATAATTTATAGTTTGGTATTATTTTCTAAAAAATGTAACATTTTTAAATGATCTTTCAGGTTTAAATGAAAATGAACGAGGAAGAGGAGTAGAAAAAAAAATGGATGAAATATCTGAAATGAAAAATGAGTAATCAAATTTAAACCAAAACCATTTATTATTTATTAGTATAAAAAGATGAAATAATTTCTTACTTTCTTTTCTATCCTTCTAGACAGTACAAATTAATGTTTTCTTCTTTTATCCTGAAAAATTTTAACAAAACAAAAATGAAAAAAAGAGAAGGAAAAAAAAGAGAGAAGCGACCGATATTAAACATATTCAAATATAGATTGTGATTTAAATGAAATAACATAAATTAGCTCAAAAGAAATCTCTGGAGTAGTATAAAACAAAAAAAAAGTTTCTATTTTTTTCCTTCCTTTCTTTTTCTGGATGATGTTGTATTGGTTTGTAACTCAAAAAATAAAACAAATAAAACATTCTTAAATTTGACATAAAAATTGGAGCATAAAGATTAAATAAGAAAAGGACTTTTAGAATAATGATAAAATTTGCTTGGAGATAATTTAATTTTTTCTTTTTCTTTCTTCAAAAAAAAAAATTAAATAAATAAAACGAAAAGAGTGAGAGAGACGAAAAAAAGAAAGAGTTAATGAATAAGTTAAAAAAAAATTTAGTAAAAAAAGAAAAGAAAAAATAAAGTGATTCATTTATGGGAAATGTAAAGTGGTTAAATGGTGTAAGTTTAAGCAGTTTAGTGTAATAAGAAAAAAAAAAAATGTAACGAAGATGAAGATGCATAGCTGTAAATATTACAAGTCTGAGAAACTCTTCTAAACATACATACATACACACACACACAGACAGACACACGGATATTCACATATAAACATGCAGACACATTACAAATAGATGAGAGATATAAGAAATTTGTCGTTGATCATTATTGTTATTATTATTATCATCATTATTATTATTATCATTGTAACTATGGAGAAGTTAGCTGTTTGTTGTCGATTAGCTTAATTACCCAATGTGAAAATAGTGTGCAATGTAGTGCTACATAGTCATCGTCTTTTCGACATTCAGTTTTATTGCATTTTTACAATTCGTTGAGTTGCTTCTTTTTCAAAAAAAAAAGAAATGAGAGAGAGATGCAGTGGAAAAAGCTGTAGGTTGTTCATGTTTTTTCCTTCTTTTTTGTCATTTAAAATTTTTAGGATTATGTATATTTTTTTTATATTTAATATGCTATGATGTTAATTATGTTGCTTATTTTTATTTATTAAAAGTATAAGTAACTCTGCAAAATTTTGCATTCAATGTTATAAGTAAATATTATAAAATTAGCAAATTTAATTGAGAATTAATAAAGCAAAATTCTGATTTAAATAATTATCCATTAATACATGATAATGTTATAACCTTATCTTCGTTAATTTTGTAATTTTGATTATGTCTCTGATTAATATGTCATTTCATCGTAGTACTGATTTAGATGGAAACGAAGAATTAAGAGGGAAGTAAAATTAAAATGTACAAATTTGAAGAAATATGAAAAATAATTCGTTGAAATTACTAATTTAGGAATTATTGAAATGATTCATAATTTGTAATAAAGACAAATTTAATTTAATTAAATAAGTTCAATCTATAATTTAACAATTTAATTTTCGCCATTTATATTGATTAAACTAGATTTTCAAATTTTCAAGGTCTTTTTAATTTTTATTAGAATTATTCCACTTTTTCTTTTCGTTTTTTTTTTCATTTGTGATTGAGAAATATTTTTTTCTGTTCTTTTCTCTTTACCTGCTCTTTCCCTTCTTCTTGCCTCTCTCAAGCTGCAAAAAAAAGGAACAAATATTTATGAAGTTAACATTTTAATATACATTCATAAAATATGTATATTAAAATAGTTTAAAGAAGTAGTTAAACAGTTTTGAAAAAATGTTTTCAAGTTAAAAGAAATAAATGAATTAAAACGTACTAGATAATCATTTTAATAAAATAAATCATTGAATTTGTCATCAAATAAACTATAAAAACTTTAAAAGTAAAAGAAAAAGTAAGATACAGGGAGAGAGAGCTCTAGTTGTATGTAGTTTATTAAAATTTAGTTATTATGTAGTTCTAAAAATTTTAGAATAGCATCTAAATTAACCGACATATAGATTACGGTATTTTTCTGTTTGACGAGATAAAAAGTATTCTAGGATTTCAATATTTCTTTACATAAAAAATTATTTCAAAAAAAAGGAATTCGTTTTTTTTTTCTTATTATATCACAAATATTTGCATCGGATAAAAATTTTATATCGAATTAAATATATATTTAATTTATAAAAATATTTGTAAGATTGGTTAATAACTAATTCCACACAAATATTATTATTAAAAGAAAATCTTTTTTTTTGTTTTTAGATATTTTATATTACGAAATGCAGCAGTATGAAGTATGTTATTATTACTTAAAAATTTTTCACAACTGCCTTTTTTTCCTCCCTCTCTCTTTTCTCCTTTCTCTCTCTATTTCTTTTAAATTGATCTTTAATTAGTGATTAATACATATTTTTGCAAAATTCCGCGATATGAATGCAAAAGATAAATTTATCGTAATGGAAATTATCGAATATACAGTAAACCGGAAAGCGGGGTGGAAGTTTAAAATGAATAGATGACAAATGAGCAAAAAAAAGTTTAAAATCAGGAAAAGAAACTGGGAAGAAAAAAAAAGAAAATTATAGGTATCGAGAGCAATTAGTTCGGATGAATGAAGATGAGACCTACGTAGGTGTGTAAAAATTAGAAAATTCGTGATTTTCAAAAAAAATTTTTAACTTTATTTCTACTGTTTACATACTTTGCATTTTATAGTTTACTTAAACCATTTGTTAAGATTTGATTGAGACAAATAATATTCCCTAAAATGATATCAAATTCATTTAGAAATAAATAAATGCTTAAAAAGTCATCTATAATCAGGTGATTCAAAAAATAAAAAGAAAAAAAAAACTTGCTTAATTTTAGAAATTGTTTCAAACAATTTGCTTTTTTTTTTTTTTTTTTTTGAAACAACAAGATTTAATCATGAAGATAAAATAATGCATAAGAAAATTAATAGAAATATATTATACGGAAAGCAAAAATCACTTTTTCAATTTTACAATGTAATCCTAAATCCATAATAGAAATGGATTTTTTTAGAAAACTATCTGAAACTTATTTATGAAATTATCCAAAAATATGAATAATCCAACACAAATGGACATCATTTTAAGTTTATTAATATTCTGTCATATCACTTAAAAGCATCCATTCGCATTTAAAAATTGCAGCGACAATTGTGAAAAATTGTTCCTCTGAATTACAAAAAGTGTTTCCGCATGAAATTTTCAAAAAAATCTTGTTAAATTAATTTGATTTCTTAGTGGTGTAACTTCCGGTTAAAGAAATCCTAGGGTCGTTGCCGTTGCTTGCAGAAAATTCACGTTTTGATGATAATCAAAATAATTTCTTAAGGAATTCGCAAATATGAAGTTCTCCAAGCGACTACAAGACAAAAGAATTCATTGCTTGGAACGAAAACAATATTGTGGAATAAAAATGTACCTTCATTTCCCACCAAACTGATAATTCAGGTAGTCATTTGATCAAAGACAAAGTGATTATGAAATTTAAAATATACATTATTAGGTGAGTGATAAATTTGCATAATTTTGAAGACGAAAAACCTCCTAAAAACTAGTTAGCTCATAGTAAATATAATTCTTCCGAAACCTCTGTTAACTCAACAAGTTCGGCTCAACATTTAGTATCTTTCAAAGTATAGATAGGTAATGATATCTGAGTTAGTTGCCGACTTCAACAGAAAATCCGGTAAAACACTCATACTTGAAAATGTCCAAAAGATTTCGTTTTCTAAGAAAAGCACCAATTGTTACTCAAAGTTTTCTTCTGGACCTCTTCGATCTCTTCCAGTAATGCAAACCATTTTTTTTTCTGTAAGAATAAAGACAAAACCAAATAGTTTTACAAGAAAAAAAAGCATCAAATAAACTTTTCGTTTGGAAAGTTACAATTAATACAATTGAAATCACTTAAATAAGCAAACTACACTCACAACAGAAATTTGACACGAACAATGAAAGAAGGAAGAAATAATACTTCTTAATTTATGCAAAAAAGACTCAATAACTTTGCATAAATTAAGAAATATTCTCCTCAACCTAATGCAACAAGACAATAATTGAGGGATGCTGAAGTCATAATAACAGACAAATGGGCATGAAGTATAAATAAGGATGTTCCATTAAACATCGTTTTCAGGAATCGTAAACTGCATTCCTGAAAACAGCTAACTAGCTCGAATGAGTGAATAAGCAATTTTCATTTTCAACAATTATAAAAAGTTCATAAAAATAAAACGGTAATAGCACCGAGCCGGAGTAAAAAGCCGTACAACTTCGTTTCCACTTTTGAAGTTAAACCTATCCTAATTCTTCTCTCTAGTATCCTTGAAAACATGATCAATGGCGAACTTTCACATGCCTGCGAAATAATTAAATTTAAAACATAGTCGAAGAGAAAATGAATCATAATATCATCGTATACACGTCATCATAAGTACCAGGAGGAAAAGTAAACATTTAGCATGTATCCAACAAAAATTGCTACTAGATATGGAGCAAAAGATCTAATTTACAAGCATTTTTTCCTTTTTTTTTTTTTAAATGAAGACAGAAATGAATGACGCCAGCTCCTCTTCTTGCTGAAGAAAGCATTTGGAAGGATTTCAAATGACTTTAAGTAGACATTAAGGACAAAAAAAAAAAAAGAAAAAAAAAACTGTAACATAAAAGGCAATAAAAATTCAAAGATGGAAGAATTTGTTTTGAAGAGGAAAAATAGAAAAAAGACCAGTTTGCACTGAGAGTTCAGTCAGTTTGAAAATGAAAAGGATAAAGGAGAACTGCACAATGCAATTAGTGTTGCTCAGTAGAAGGAAGTGGAAGAAACGTGGAGGCAAGAGGCAGAGGAGTGGTTGCAAGGCTTAAGAGAGGGTGAGAACAGGAGAAAAGGAAATGAAAGAAATATAGAAATAATAAGATAAAGTGGTCGATCGGTTTCTCAACTTCGACCAAATCCACTAAACAAAACAAATATTTAAAGTACGATGGAATGATACATATTCACTAAAAGCTAATATAATCAATACTCTCATGAGACCGTTTCCTTGGTGGCTCCCGATTACTACTATCAGCAGTATCACTATTACTCTGATGATGTCCGAATGATCCAACATTACCAACATATGACACCTGCTGTTTGTGTTGATTTTCTGTCGAAAGACCAGAGGAACTATGCTTCAGTCCATAGGTGGTACCACTCCTAGATTGCTCTCCAGTATGTCGTGTAACCTGCGACACCTAAAACAGAACACTTTCTGTGTTAAGGTAGAAAAATTTTATTCGAAAACTTGAAAGGAATACAAAGTGGAACTATAGTGAATCTAATTACAGAGAGACTCGAAGGGGTTGGTTCTATGCCTTAAAAAATGTGCTTTTTTAGAAACCCATAAAAGTTATGTTTGATCCGTATTAATGCCATTACAAAAAGATCGTGAACCACCGGGATGAACTATTGCTGTTGATAATTTACATGTCACCTTGAAAGTTCAGTGCTGATGTGCTAAATTCACTTGATAGAACAACTTAACTCCTTGTACGACGTCGAAGCTATATTTTCAGATTTCGATAACGACGGAAATTCAGTTTTTGTCGAGAAATCAAGCATTTCTTTATCAGTCGTTTTACCATCCATTAGATTCTGCACTTCCGGACAGGCTAAGGTTAGTGGCGTGGCAGAAGAATCAGCAACTGTCGTTACCTGCAGAATTGGTGTCTACAAAAATTCAAATAAATCTATCAAGTTTAAAGGACTAGAAAACATCCGCTTCAAAAAAGTACATTTATGATCATGCAAATTTACCTGTACAGGTAGAAGCTGTTGAGTGCCATTAGGATTTTGTACATTAATGTAGTGTTGGCCAGTAGCAGGGTCCATCAAAAGTTGCAAATGCTGCACGTTACCTGTACTCATCACTCGTATTGAACCATCTGGATCTTCTTCGCCTATAAAAATATGAAAACGTATTCACTATAAAAAGTTCCAATATCCTTGAGAATTCTATTTTGTCCATTCAAGACTATATTTGGTGGAATTGCTCATCTTGAAACCGGAATTAATAGGAGGCTAAGTCAGAAGTATTTGGAAAAAATAAAATAGTTCATACCTGCAAAAATAATTTGAGGAGCACATGCACTTGAGGATGGCACTGGTTCATTCTGGATGGTAAAAACACCAGAAGTGGATTCATTCGATTCACGAACATTTATTTTCTGCTGAAATTAAGAGTTTTCTGACAGTAGAAAAAAGACTGAAAATAACTAGTTTGCAAGAGAAATGAAAAATTTAAAAAAAAACCAACCGTAAAGGAAACATGAGGTCCCGAAGATTCAACAAGAAGTGTTTCAGTGCTACTACGATCGGTACGAAAAGCTTCCCGAAATCTGGAATGACTGACAACATAAACATAATAACGAACCGTTCACCACCTCTTGTACTGAATTAAGGTTCAATACCATCTTTTAAAGAGTGGTGAAAATAGGGTAAAATTTACGTACTTCCTCACGTATGCGTTCAGCGGTTCCACATAATTGTCAAAACCAAGAGTAGCAAAAGCTCCAATAATGTCTTCACCTGTTATCGTTTTCCTTTTCTCCTGCAAATCTCAATTTCAGAAACACTTGAAATACACAAAGAAATGCAATCCCACAGCTAACATAATTTCAACATGAAATAAACTGATGATAAACCAATGAAACTCCTTAATTTTAGGATTATAACATTATTATCTGCAAACCACCATTCATCTCAATCTCGAGTGATACATTATCACGGTTTAAAAAAACTCTGAAATAAGGCAGAAAATTTGCTTATTTATTTGATTGCTTAAAATTAACGAAAAATACACTTGCATTAAGGCAACGATCGCAGGCTTCGGATGTAATAAAAGAAATAAACTCGGAGACACATTCCTGCACGCATTCTTTTGCATCCTTGGCAACTTTTCCGGAACGAGGGATCACATTTTTCATCAACCGGGATATATTTGCTATAAGGAAATTATATGGTATATGGTCAGAATATACTCAAAATTCAATGTCAATGTTCATACTACCATACAAGAATATGCATACCAATGGGAAGGAAACGATCTTGCTCCAGAATTGGTTTCCGAGTCATGATAATCTCTTCTTGTGCGTTATTAGCATCTGACAGGATCCTCTCCACATTGCTGTCCTGAAACTGGCTTAGAAACACTATCTGAAAAGTGAGAAAGAAGGTATTTAAACAGCAATAGAGAGTCAAAATATTATCGATACTTATTTTTATTATATATATTTTATGAGTTTTACTTCTACTATCAAGGCTAACCATCGTCCCATCATCCCTCGCTTAATCTTCACCCCTTCTTGATCCATTTAACACCATTTAAAAAAAAAAAAATTTTACGGTCTGAAATTCAGTCAACCAAAACTTTCTTATAATTTTTAATCCGATTACGGAAATGCAAAAAAAAAAATGACATGGCAGAAATATTAGCATATCTGAAACATTCAATGCAATTCATTCCTTACTTCAAACTCAATTATATGCCGGATAAGACAATTCAAAAAATGCTTGTAATCACTAGCACAGATTACAGATGATTTTTCGCCTCAAATATAAAAACGGAAATTTCATTCTAAAAACCTACCGCAGTTGAGCTATTTTCACCTCGACAAGTACCACCATCTTGGGGATACTTACTCAAGTAATTATTACCATCACCTTCATTGATCATAACAGCTGACTTATAATAGAATCAATAAATCAAAACACTTTATATATTATACAAATACGCGTGAATAAATCGACAATTAATGTGTAAATTCTGGAAGAATTTTTGACTTTACGGAAATATCGTTATAACAGAAATCAATATCCATCTAGATAATTATTTCTGGAAAATTAATTCTCAATTCAAAGAAATATCCAGTACTAGAGATTATGATGAGTATAATTAATGATAATAGATATTGAAAAGAAAAAAAACAATTAAGCATAAAATCAAACTCTTCATTTCAACAACATTTTCCTAAAGTGATTTTTCTTCACCAAATTGATAAACGATCAAGCAAAAAAAGGAAGAAAAAAAGAAAACAATGATGGATTATACGAAAAATGTGACGAAATAATAATACAAGTGCGCCCAGTTGTAAAGTAAAGAAAAAAATTGCCATAAAAACTCACTGAAACAGAAGTCTCAACATCTTGACTCCCGCGAAGTGTCGTTGCGCAACAATGGTAAATTCTTCTGCCATTTTGACAAAGCTTGTTTGAAAATTATGTATTGGTTGTGATTTTTTATCTATTTGTTTTTTCCTTTTTATTTATTTGATTGGATATAAGGAATACATAAGTTTCAAATTAATAGCTTAAATGTGTTTTTTATTGAATTTTGAATTTCAATTAACATTATTGTACGTGAGACGTATACAATTCATAGTTGTATGTTAAATCAGAACAGAATATTTGTTGAATATTCAAAGTTTTATTGTACATTTGTATTAATATCTTAAAATTTTGATTTAATACACATGATATTTGTTTTGTATAGTCTTATTAATTGAATATTGAAACTTAAAAAGTACCTGAAAGTGTTGGTATTACTTTATCTATTATGTCAGTGTGCGATTGTCGATATAATTCGCTTGTTCGTTTGTTTTCTTTTATGAGAGAAAAAGTTAAGCTTTCATTTTCAGGATTGGTATTGTCGCAGAGAGGAAGTTATCTTTTTGCCATTTATAAAAGGAAGGAAACAAAAGTTGGGGATTCCGAATCAGGCGATCTGCAACAGGAATTCCAGAAATATTATGAATGATTCAAATAGAGATAGAGCAGTTGGTGATTCGACAGATGGTAAGTTTTGAAAATCCAGCTTAAATTTAACTATCATATGTAGTGTGACAATTTTGCTTGCGATGGATACATTGTGTAGGTTAGGATTCATTGTTGTACATGGATTTCATTTGCTCTTTTAGGTTTAAGTTTAGGGTGAATTTCAATCCCATTGACATTACGGTTATTTTTTCTAGATCCTTATCCCTATTATTTTCGTGGAACTGTTGTTGTTGGATTTGGTCGCGGTGGTCGAAAGCTGGGTTGTCCTACTGGTACGGTTCGACGATTTTATTGTTGTTTTCTCTCTGGATCAAAATTAGATGATAGTGAACTGTATTCGGTAGAGTTCGTGTTATATTACAGAAATATAGCAGGAATTAGCCGAATTAAATTTGTTATGGAATGACCGAAAACACAAGTAAAATTTCATAAATCTTCATGCAGTCTGATAAAATGTAGAAAAGGAGAGACGGAAAGCCTTGGAATTCTTGTGTTCTTCGAGTCAAGGAACATCAATCGTTTATAACATCTGTAATTGTGTTTCCTGTGTAAAGTTTTCTCAAATTTTTTTTTGTTGGTAGTTGTAATTCGGAATATATATATTATGTATAATTTACAGATGTCATCCTTTCAGAATAATAGATTTCTGAACTTGCTGTTACAGTATGCAAAATCAAATTACTTATTTTGATTTTATTTCGGCTCTCTAAATATTGATCATTTTTAGTATGAAATGGTCAAAATAATACTGCATTCCTGACACAGAAATATGTTATTATCTTTCATTTGAAATTTGTTATTCCTTTTGGGAATGAGTCAGAATTAAATATCTGCAGCAAATATGGATGACAATGTCATTTCATGCCTACCTCCTTATTTTCCATGTGGCGTCTTTTATGGGTTTGCAAATGTCAACCATGGTGAAGTATATGGGATGGTAACTAGCATCGGATGGAATCCACACTTCAAAAATGAACGGAAAACAATTGTATGTTGTGTGCAATACGCATATTTCCACAAAATTTTCTCTCAGCAGTTAAACATTATTGCCGTTTCCACTATCAAATGTTTCAAATATCATTATTTTATGTGTTGATTGTCCGAAAAGATAGTACTAATCATTTTATGCCATTTCAGGAAGTCCATATACTTCATGATTTCGAGGAAGATTTCTATGGTGCCGAAGTCCGTGCTGTTTTAGTTGGATTTTTGCGTCCTATGGCTGCATTTGATTCTTTGGGTTATCTTTTCGTTTTTCCTGTTCTTTTTATTCTTTTTTTTAACCAAATTTCCATTGCAAAACGTTATCGATTCATTCCTTTGCAAACATTACACCACCTATCGCAAAAATGAGCAGTGAAAGATATTGAATCTACAAGTTTTTAGATGAGCTAAAAACAGCTATAAATAATGATGTAGCACTGGCAGAGAGTCTGTTATCAGCTCCCGAAATGATGGTCTACAAAAACTCAAATTTCTTTTCGCAGTGATTTGTTGAAAATGTGCGGTTATCCACATATTCATTCCAAAAATTTGTGATATGTAATTCTGTGCTATCTTGTTATAAAACAGATGTTATTAATAAGAGATAATCTAGCCCTAAATACACCTTTTAATATTGTATTTTTGTAATTCATATTGAACGACTTATTTGCATTTTTTCAAGCACTTGCAAATAAAATTCTTTCAACACTTTCATTTGCTTTGCGCACTGATTGTTTTCGCTGATTTGAAAGCATGATTATGAATAAGACGATGGTTGGTTACATCGTTAGGATGTAATCTTTGGTACGCTATTTTTATCACGTCTTTGGTCATATTTCTTGTACCGATACATCTTTTCCGCTGTTTTCATTTATTTATTTTTCTCTTTTTTGTTCTCTGAACACATTAGGAGAATAGCATCTCGATATGTTGCCAATATTTCTCTTCTTATTGTTTAGAAAAAGTATATTCATCACATTTGAAATCTTAATACTCCGTCTTTATGTCTCTTTCATTTTCAAATTTGTATCCTCAATGTTGTGATAAACGATCTACTTTTGATATAACTTGCATAGAATGTCTTTTTTTTTATCTCTTCCAAAATTTTCTTATCCAATTTATGAAAAGTTTCTTATGTTAATTAAGGAAAAGAAAAGAAAAAAAACTCTAACCATATTGTGTTCGTATCATCAAAATCGATCGATTAAATCTTATATTTGTGTTTCCTTTTTCATTGAACAAAGAAAAGAAAGAAAGGAAAAAAAAGAGAAAGTGATCTTGATGTGTTTTATTGATAGGATGCTGACATAAATTGATTAAATGTATGATAATTATTGTGACTAGGACACATGTGTTGCTCTCGTAACTTTACAGCAATGCAAATAATACATTTCAACACAGTTGGAATGCTCATCCCATTGCGGGTTAACGAGAAGTTCGGAGTGCAGTAAATACTGTTATGGAAGTTCCATCATTTCTACTCTAACGTCCTTCGACATTATCGTTCACTCACATCTATTAAAATGTCTCTTGATACACACCATTCTTTCAATAATTGTCATCCGTTACTTTTATTAAAATCTTTATTTGAAAACGAATTCTGAAAATATGAATAAATGAAACAGATATTCTGGTGTTTTTTGAAAAAAAAAAAGAAAAGCAGTAGAAATTCTTGCTTTTCTTTTTTTTGACAATTTTTTTTTTGTACCATATTTCTTTCTTTCCTTTTTTTTCTTCTTGCAAAACATTCTAGTTTTGTTATTGCTCTTATAAAAAAAAAGAAAGTAGTTCGCATTACTGAAAGAATGCTGAGAAAACAGCTATGAAAATGTTCCATTTATAGCAAAACTCTAATAATATAAACATACTGAACTTTTATTGTTTGTTAATATTGCACGATTATATCGATGATAAGAAATTTGTCACTCTCAATAGCTCATCATTTTTATTTGAATTTAAACCTGAAAATGAATGCTCAGTTTAGAATTTTAAAGATGCAAAAAATAAGTGATCAGATTAAACAATAAATTGGTCAAAATAAACAATAAATTGATCAGGCTATTTTAATTTTATCTCTTCATGGTAAATCACTACAAATATTATGTAAATTGTTCCATTATCAATTTATTCAACTAAGATAAAATTTTTCAAATAGATTAATTGGTCATTTGGCTAACATTTTGTAATTCTTCTAAATAAAAAAAAAGAAACATTTATCCATGTAATTTGATGATTCACTGGAATAAAATATCTGACTATGCCGTACAACATTTTCATGATATCTGATATCATTGTAAATCGAACACATTAACTAACGTGATCATTACGAAAGCTGAAGTTTATTTTGATGTTTCTTCAATTTGTCATTTCGAAGTTAAAATTCCGTTATTCCTACCATTTCTACAATGACATGGAATTTCCAGTTGGAAGATTGAAAACCAGTTCTCAGATTTGTTAGCTTTATTAAAAACAATTCAAGGCAATCGTAAAATCTCTCCGGTGACAAAAGGGATTTAACGATTGTGTAATTTAGGCCGTGATAATAATCTGAATAGCATTGGTCTCGGTATTTGAAGGTTTGGGAGGTTTGATGATTTTGATGGTTTCGAGGTATGTTTTGATTGGTATTGGTATACTGTGTTGAGATTGTGGTATCTTAAAATTTCAGGGATAGTTATTTGACTGCATCAAGATGGAATCAGTCGAGAATGTCCTCTATGTTGCAGATTCATATAAGGTATATTTATCGTGCAAGGCATCATGTGCAATATCAGGTTCGGCCGGATCGTTTGATCTTCCGACAATAGCATGAAAACATGAAATGATACTAACTATGCCTATTTTTCATGGTTATATCATTTTATTTAATCTGATCAAAATATGTTTTTTTTTTTTAAAATGTTTTCATCTTGCTTAAGACATCTTGTAATAAGTGGTTTGGTTTTCTTATATTAGTATTACTATACATCACAGTGTAATGAGATACTCAACTGATTTTGTTTAAAATTCTTGAGTCCAGCTAAAATTGTGCTCTGTATAATCTTTTTACCGTGTCACTGATTTCTCATTTGAATTTTAAAACATTTAAAATAATGATAGGTAATATATTTTGAATAAAAACGAAAAATGTTAAGGTAACGCATCATAACCAGTATCCGGAAGGTACTACACATGTTTACAGTTATTTTGAAAGTCGTGGTGGCAAGTTTTCGGAAGTTTGCTTTTTTGGCCTTCAGGTAACGCTTTTTGCTCATTAGTTTTCCAAAATTTTTTCCTTCTTTCACCTTTACCATGTGCTAATTTTGATATTTTAAAGTTCCATTAACTGCTATCAAATGAATATCCACATACTTTTATAGTGAATTTTTAACATCCTTCATCTTTACTGTTGCAGTACATTATAAAACGATGGCTTGTTGGCCCAGTGGTCACAAAGGAAATGATTGAGCAAGCGAAGCAATTTTATAAATCACACTTTGGTGGACTTGATATTTTTAATGAAGAAGGATGGAATCACATTGCTGAAGTAAATTTATATTTCTGAATTATAGCATAAATTTTCTGATTTTATCATTAACAGCCTTTTACATTATCTTTTGTTCGCACAGGTTCATAAGGGCCATCTGCCGTTAAAGATCAAAGCGGTACCGGAGGGTACAGTGGTACCTGTTAAAAATGTACTTTTCACAGTTGAAAATACCGATCCTCATGTGCCGTGGCTAACCAACTGGTTTGAGGTAATGATTTTCTTATGAAACTTTTGCAAGTCTTATAAATTTTGTTTGTAAAACGTTGTTTACATCATAAATATGAGATTTTTTTATGTAGAAAAAAAAAGGATTTGCAAGAAAAAATTGTACAAGGTTGTTATCTGCAACTTCTTCAAGTTCCATTCTAGACATTGCTGGTCCAAGTGTGGTATCCGATGACAGTTTGTACGAATTCAAGAGCTCAAAAGCTCATCATAGCGCATTATTTGCATGAGACGGCTGACTCCTTAGATGGGATTCATTTCAAACTCCATGACTTCGGATATCGTGGAGCTTCTTCTGTTGAGGTACTTGATGAATTCCTTTCCAGTTGTTTGTTTGGAACAGTTACTGATTGCCTATACAGTTCTAAATGTCGGTACAAGAGCAAATGAATCAAGTGAAACAATTTATCAATTGACAATGCAATTCTCTTCCGAATGTTCAAACCTTCCATGTTAGATTGATTCATAGGTGTTCAGCGCTGCACAGAACGCCCAAACAAATCATTTGGTAGTGTTGGCATTTTGGTTTTGGTGAAAAAATTTTAGTTCTTTTGTTACATTAGTTATTTATTATCTCAATGTTAGAGTGCATCGATTGGTGGAGCTGCACATCTGGTGAATTTCTACGGTACTGATACCATAGCTGGCTTGCAGTTGTGTAAAAAGTAAGTCGTATGTTTATTTTTTACTTTCCGCTTCCGTATTTTAATGAAAAATTCTAAACATAGCTTCACTGTTAACCGAAATTTGTTTCGAAGTTTCTGATTTTCAGATATTATGGGGCGGAAATGGCTGGCTTTTCCATTCCGGCAGCTGAACACAGGTTACTTTTTTCTTCGAGATTTCCAAGGAACTCGTTTTTACTTTTATACTAGTTATATTTTTGTTTAATTTCTGAGTTTGTCCAAATAGCTGAAGAAAAAGAATATTCAATTACGATTATATTGTTGGCTTTTAGTACAATTACTACGTGGAAGAAATCTGGCGAATCGGCGGCATATTTGAACATGTTGGAACAGTTTCCCGATGGTTCCGTATCTGTAGTTAGTGATTCCTATGATGTCTTTCACGCTGTTTCCAATATTTGGGGTGATGAATTACGCCAATATGTGGTCGATCGAGCCAATAGAGGATGCGTTGTTATCAGGCCTGATAGTGGTGATCCCAGCCAAGTAGTTGTAAAGATAAGTTTTAAAAATTTCACTTTGCAGAGAGTCACGCTGTTGCCATCAATCATTTTTCCATTGGATGTTTATTGAATAATCTTTTAGGGATGTCGTAATGGACTATTGTAAGCTGTTACTGTAAGCTTCTTTTTTAGTGCTATTGTATGGTATTAGCACTTACTGTTTCGCATAACTATGATTTGGTTCGCTTAATTTGTGATCACGGTTTGAAATGTTGCAATCTTGCAAAATTTCCCTGTCCATTTCATTGATGACTTTTTGATTTTTCGTATATCCTGATATTGTTTTAGGTTTTGAATTTGTTGGCAGAAAAGTTTCCTGTTGTGACTAATTCGAAAGGTTATCGACTTTTACCATCTTATCTGAGGGTAATGCAAGGTGATGGTATATGTTACGAATCTATAGGAAAAGTGAGTGCAACTTATTTTTCTTACATTTTGTATTTTCCATGAGGTACACGCATGGAATTAAGTTTTAGATTTCAGCTATATTTTTCCTTTATCATTTTTCAGCTTCATCAAATTTTAATAAATTTAGGCGGAGAGGTGGTAAGAGATTTTGCACGTTCTCTTAGATTTCACATTACCTTCATTCAGATCCTGGATGCTGTGACTCGTAATAAGTGGAGTGCAGACAATATCGTTTTTGGTACCGGAGGAGCTTTATTACAAAAGTTAGATCGTGACACTCAAAAATGTGCGTTCAAATGCTCGCATGTTGTTATTAATGGTGAAAGTGTTAGTTACTTACCCAACTCATTTTTCTTTCAATACCAAATATCAATTTTTTTTTTTTTTTTTCTTCATACATGATTACTGTGATTATCAAATTAGTTTTTTTTTTTCTTTTTTTTTCAGCGAGACGTTTGGAAGAGTCCCACAACAGATGCTGGGAAGCAATCAAAACAAGGAAGATTAACCCTAGAAAGGACAGAAGATGGCAGTCTTGTTACGATTGAAAAAGGGCAAGGAGATGTTTCCAAAGTATAGAGATTTCTTTTATTATTTTTTATTTTTCTGATATTATTGCCTCTTTCCTTTTTTCGTTAATCCATCTTCCCATACATTTATACGAAAGGTATCTTACTGGAGATCGAGGTCCCTTCCTTATTTTGTATAAGAGGACTTTCTTTTTTAAGTTTTTTAGACATGAAGCTGAAATTTTAATTCCAAAAGATTGGATCAATTTGGTAGGATTTGGGTCGATATTCCGTTTACTCGCGAAAAAAGGTTGATATCTATCAAGTGTAAGCTCCAGTCCCTTCCATTCATGTTTTCGAATTTCTTCCTATGCTTTCAGCTAATTGGTGAATTCATTCAGCTGGTTATTTTGTTCATTTTCATAGTTTTATAGGACGTATTGGTAACAGTGTTCGAAAACGGAAGGCTTCTTGTTGATTATAGCTTGGAAGAGATCAGAGATAGAGCTGAACTTGATATTGTTAAAGAGCATAAACGAAAAGTCGTTAATACCGAAGCAGCAGTGAGAACAATTAATGGTGGGTCATGGGTATCTGCCAATGATAACTTCGGTTCATGACTACAGTTGTAGTGTTCAGATGTGTTCATTGAAGTCTACGGAATAAGTATGCTTTTAAAATCAGCGTATTTCCCTGTTAAATAAACGGAATCATTATTTTTATGTAGACCGTCATGGAACTTGTTTGTGAGAATGTGTTAGTTTTTGTTTAAACTTTTGTGTTAACATTTCGCATCTTTTTCTAAGATTTTGTTAGTGAATCTATTTCCAGAATATTTCAAAGATCGTTTTCTAAAGCCAGTATAATCTTAGTAACTGGTGCTTTTCTAGCTAAAATAGTGATGTTCTTCCCGGACACAACTGTCTGCTTTCTGGATGTGAATAATTTTTTTTTTTTTGATGCAACTAAAACTATTACATGATGAAAAATGTATCCTCAAAAAACAGATTATGTCTGGAAAATTTAGGAATGCTGTTTATTCCACTCCATCTTTTTGGAATTTTTCTAGCATGTTAATAATTTTACGATCTCTGTGTCTTTGTTCACTACATTGACAGATGTTGTGCGTTGTTTTCATATTGTTATTGCTGTTTCGTTTACCTCGGCTATTATTATTATTCAACTTGAAATGATCCTTTGTGGATTTAAAAAATTACTGAATCATTTTTGGACAACAAAAAATAACAACGTAATGAAGCCGTCTAGATAGCGACAGCAATCTGTTTTGAAGTCGTCACTATTTTTTTCCTCGCAGTGAGCTAAAAATATATCAATTTTCAAAAAAAAAAACTTTGCTCTCTTTGTTTCAATTTTTCGTACACGCAAAGAATTCAAGTTCTAAAGTGTTGTTTTGAGCTGTTTGAAAATACATAAAGTTTCATAGCGTAATTTTTATATACTTTTTTAATCTGATGGCTATTTTATTTTTCCTTTCCTTTTTTTGCCATTTAGTTTGGTTCTATATGCCTATTGTACGAAAGCTTATTTAATACTGAGCGCAAGATTGTATGAAAATAATTTATCAATTGTATTGTCGTGTGTATTGTCATCCTATTCATCAAAAACTACCATCCATTTAGAGTATACATATACTTCAGCTTTTTTTTAGTATTGCTTATAATTATTAAACAGGATGGTTTAACTGTTAACAGTATCACTAATTTTAGAAAACTGATTTATAGCTATTCGTATTCCTTTTGGAGTTTGCTACCATCATCAAAAGATGTAACCAGTTGATCTGAATGATCTAACAATCCTGGTAGATTCTGGAAATGTAATGATGTGCTAAGTGGTTGAGCAGTGCTAATTGATTGTAGCATCGAAATGCTATTCTGAATGTTAAACTATCATAGTGGAGCTAGATTGTTAAGTGATTATATGGTTTTGACAACAATATATTGTAAGATTTCGACATCTAATAACTCTTGCAATTACGCATTTGTTATAACTTAGTAATGTTGGTTTTATAATATTTGCTGTAGTATATAACGGTAAATTACCATTTATCCAAAGAGTACATTAGGAGATTGCATTTCTTTTTTTTGAGAAGGTCAAAGATGAAGTGTCCCTTATCTGGGATTTGTTAGAAAAAAAATCAGTCACTAAAACTTGGGTGTTCAAGTAGTGTGAACAATGAAGTTACATATTGAAATTTTTTTTCTTAGCGTTTTCTGTTGGTTACTTGAGATTTTTGTTTTTAAGAATATATTTAAAGGGCATTTTTCCAATTCAGGCAATGTTTGTGCGATGCTCGGTTAGGTTGCGCACAAATTCAGTGCGGTTCAATTCTGCAAAACAAAGATTAAAGAATTATATTTTTCCTGTAATACGAAGTGAAGATTGTGTTCAGGCAAGTATATTCCATCGTTATTAGTGCGTGTTATTCGTATAATGTTTGTGTAGTTATAAGTGCGGGATATAGTGTCTCATAGCTTTCAGGATGCAGATAAAATAATTATTCTAGAAGTTGACACATCTTTGGAAAGTTAGATGCGGACACACTCATATGATGATATTTTCCAGAAAGTTATTTCCGGATGGGGTCCTGGTGGGCAGAAGGTAAACATGACAAAAAACGCAGTAACAATCAAGCATGTACCTACTGGTGTCGTTGTTCGAGTCCATCAATCGAGGCTTCTGCAAGAGAATATTGAAATTGCTCTGGAAAGGTAAAGATCGGAATGTAATTCAAGGATTGAAAATGTCCGTTCAACGATAGCACAGATTTCATGAAGAGCAGGCGCTTAGAGGGTTTGCCTTCTGTTCAAAGTTGTTTTTAGATTTTTTTAAAGAAAAATTTTAATGTGGCTTATAAGTTGTGGAGTGCAAGAAATACTCTTCCAGATATCTGAACAGTTTTGGTAGATCGAAGATGTCGGGGGTTTTTTTTAGGTTTATTTTGATTAGGGATGGACGTTAAATTATGCATAAGATTAATCACACTGTATCTCTTTTCAAGTATCTCGACAGAATATTGCAATTCTCCGAAAGTATGAGGTCTTTGCATATTTTCATATTTTTTAATTTGAACTAAAAATGCTACAGGTTAAAACATGCAGTAGATCGACATTTGAACGGCGAAAATTCATATGATGCTCAATTGGAACGAATGGAGCGTGAAAGAGGTGCAAGAAATAAGAGGAAGAGGGCAGTTATACGTGAAATGAAAAAAATATATGCTCAGGAGCGATGTAATTCTAATAGTGATGAATTGAATGTGAATCCTATAGGAGGTAACTCTATCTTTTCTTTTTCTAGCCGAATTTTTGTGAGATTTAGCTTGTTTAGCTGTTTGTATGCAAAACCATCCAGCTGTACAATGCAAGAAAATCGCTGTAACATTATTGGAATTGCGTACCATTTTCTTAGTGACATTATAGGAAAGATTCATGATTTTCATTCATCTGACTAGTCGAAAGATTTATTTGCTAGCAGGAGTAAAGTTCAATTGTGGTACAATGTATGGTTCAATTTTTTTTTATCTCACTGCCATTAGTTATAGTAGCAATGGCATTGTTTCATTATTTTTTTTTTCTTTGCTGAGTGAATTCATTTTGCGTACATTTTCATCATTTTAATTCTTCAAAAGTATTACATTTTTGTCAATCACTATTCCTTTGTAATTTTTGATCAGATTTATAATGAGTATCATCATTAGTTTAAGAATTTTCACTGTGGCATATTACAGTTAAATAACAGATTTGATTTAGCATCAGTCATTTCACAATGTTAACCATCACTAGCAGTAGATGGATGATTTAGGCTTCAGTTGATCATTAGATTGATTCAGAAAGAAAATGGTAGAACTAATCGGTGTACCTGTAGTTTTCTGGTCATTATTAACCAACCAAAATAGTTTCGATTCCTTTCATCTTTTTGAAACGTATTTTTCTTGATTCGGATACTTTCATATTTCATATTGCTCGTTTATGATTTACTATATCAATTAATTTGCAGATGAACAGTGATCGATTTATTTGAAATTGATGATCAAAAACGTCAACAAAACTATTTTATCTTCCATATAAAATCTTTTTGGTCAATATACCATTGATTGAAACATGAAAACGATTAAATTTGACAAGTGGAAATGTGTTGCATCGTTCATTATTTCAAGAATTGTGAAATTTACATGATGCAGCGGTAGTAATGATTACTGAAAATGCTTACATTGAGCACTCTTTAGTATCTAAAAAAGCAAAATACGAATTGACATGAATCTCTCTTTCTTGAATAAAACTGGTCTTTTCACTTGATAAATCTTTTCTTCAAATATATTGAATAATTTCTGGGATGGTGTATTCACATTTGTACACTAAAAAGAAACTATGAATAGTTGGAGAAAAAAACCTGCTAAGTATATAAAATCTTGTACTGAATAATATGAAGAATTTTAGTTAATTATAAGTTACAAAGAAATTAAAAAATTAACGAATGCTCAATGAACAACATTTGTATGCTTTTGGAATAATAGTGAAAAGTCCTGGAATGAATATTGTGACTTTTCAATGAAATTTCTTATTAATGAGTTGGGAGGATTTTAGAGGATATGAACATGTGGTGTTTCATCAGTATTAATAAGCTTGAGAATATTTGGAAGATCATTGCACAATGCAATGACAAATTGTAAATGCGCATAGAAATCCCCTAGATAATTAATTAACAAAGATGTTATATAGAGATATAGATGAATTGTCTGAATATTCCTCTCAAAATTTGGATTTCTTCAAACGACCATGATTGAAGAATTATTGCAGATCTTAAGGTGTTACAAGAATTTTCATATGAAATCTATTCAAAAAAAAGTTGATAAATGATCAATGGACGGACTCATCGCTTTTTGAATTGATAGAAGATTTTATTGAGAGATCACAATATTTGATTCTACTAATTTTTTGAAGTAATACGAATGGATTCGGTTAAGTGTTCATTAATTTTATTGAATTTTCTTTCTCGTCCCTTTTTTTTTTTCACAGCTGGAAATTATGCTTGAAGGTTTTTAAATTTCATGCTAATGCTATATCATACGTAAGAAATTTACTGATCCATTCTGTGCAGCTGTACTTTTTGATGTCACTTGTAAAATGCTTTTTCTTTCAGTGTAGAATTATTTTTATAACGATTCTTTGCAATGATTTATATAAAATCATTTTTTTTAATGTTCATATGCTGCTTTTTTTTGATCCATTGACTTATTTTGAGCTGAATTAAATTTCAAACTTTAGTATAAAAATTAGATTTCCAGCGAAATCATTGGAATTTATGATTTGTGGATTTAGATGACCAATTATCTTTGATTTTTTATAATCTCCCTAATTTTGTTCATATTTTGATTTAAAAAGTAAAATTTGCTAGAATTCCTATCATTAGCTCATTTCATTTAGGAAATCCATTTATGTAATTTCATTTATTAATGCATTTATGTAATTATATGAATAAAATAAAAAATGAGTGCAGAAGGAAAAAAACTACACATTTCAGTATTTCCAAACTTTTTTTGCGCTTTTTTGAATAAATCATTTCATAATGATGAAAGAGTGGCATGTAAATTTCACATTTAAACAAAACAAAAAAAAGAAAAATAGATTTCGAAATATGCATAAAGAAAATCCTCCTTGTTATCCTCTCCAGTGATGATATGATAATGTATGTTGTTATCGTTTTAGATCAATTAAGCATTCGAAAAAAAAAAACTAACGAAATTATGAAAGGAATTCAATTAAGCAAAATTTTCAAATTGCTGTTTATAAACGTATGCATGAATAAGTTAATTGATACGCTTTATCTTATATTTGATTAACTGAAAACTATTATACATTATTGTAGAGATGGACGAGACTTCCTCCCCCTGTGTATGCTTCAAAATTTATTAATGATTTTAAAAATAAATGAAAACTCCATTACATTTATGCAGAAATTAGTGGCATTTCTTTAAATAAAAAGAACGCAAATTCTTTAGGCACTGAATTAAAATTCTTCAACTTGTATGATATTCAATGTTGCATGAGGTATAATGAATCCAACTTCCCTTTCTTTCTCCTGTTAATTAATTACACCAAATAGTAAATTTGGGATGGAGGAAACAAACTAAGCGGCAAATTTATCAGAATTAAACAAGAGCATACTGATATATTAGACCTTATCTTTTCGTTCCTGAGATACCTTAAACTTTTTTCCACATTAAGAGATTTAACCAAATTTGAGTTTTAAACTTCATCGAATATTACGCTGTCGACTACAAGCACTAAAAATGAAAAAAAAAAGTATTACCAAAGTCGTGGATCATTATTAATGATGTGACGCTTTTCCCAAAATTTTAATATCATTCATGAACATTGTAACTCACAGAACATGTAAATCTTATCAAACACGAAAACATCGTAAATTAAAACTTTCAAAATGCAGGAAAATGAAGGCTTTTATCTTTACAGAGAAGATTGTATGAAAAGGAATTGATGGAATGACCATTTTATGAGGTGATTTGAAGACTACATATATATAATGGAGTAATGGAAAGCAGTTACACACATAGACAATGCTAGGATAACTGTATAAAGCAGTGATATTTCCCACTCAAAAATCTGCATATAACGGATGATGATATGAAAGGAAGGAGATAAAGAATGGACAACTTAAAAAGTAGGATATAAGTTTGAAAATGATCAAAAACATCTCACCTAAAAAAGTATACCAATATAAAACATTTACGGTTTTCAGAAATTCTAATCATTTTGCACTATTTTACTTTCAGAATGTTACAATGTTATGTAGCGAAAACAAATAATGAACATTTTGATTATATTTAAGAACCACACATTAGAAAATTGTTAAGATGCATGCTTTGAGATAATTATTAGACCATATCACTATTAAGTAAAATACTTATTAAGTTAGGTTTTTTAGAAGATAAGTTTCGGCAACTTGCAAGAATGAAAGAGAGCGGAATACGACACACGGATAAAACGCTTAAAATTATACGAGGAATGAATGATCATAAAATCAAAAAAGAAAACTGGAGTAATACAGCGATTTATGGTACAAGACATTTCAACAAATTGAAAACTTCCAAAAAACTCAAAAATGTGCATGTTCCTGTAGTTCATACAAACGTATTATGCAGATTTAAAACGGAAAAATGCCTGTTATTGGAACTAGTCCACTGAGGATAGCGGAAAAATAGAAATTAGGAAACAGGAAAGAACTGAGACGCAGACTATGCAACCTAAAACTTCTGGAAAAAATGGATGAAGATTGATGAAGACAACAAAGAACAGTTACCTTTCAACCTCATCACCAACAGTACCTAACAATCCAAAGTTACGAGGAACAGTTTTGGCCAAAATACAACAGTTCTGCATATTTCACAGAAAATTAGGTGATGGGATGTCAAATTTTATTTACTTTCCATTTTCATATCTCGGTAATCATTCAGTTTGAAGAGTTTTCTACTGTCTAATACCTTTATTTTTGAGAATTACTAAATCATGATCTGCCCAATGCAGCATAGTAAGTTTACATTCAGTTACGATTTTCTGATTTCAGCAAAACAATATAGACTCTCAACCGATTCGATTTAATGTCAAAAAGATCGAAATTTTCTGGAAACGTTACAGATTCTCGTAACCCTTGACCCTTCTAACGCAAAAACCAGTCAATTGAAGAAATTTTAAACAACGACAAAACAGCTAATAATTCAAACCGAATAATATTGCTTTACTGGACTCGGAAAGTCGAATGAATGTTAAAGCTGCTAATGCCGCATGAGATAAGTTGAGAGCTAAGTAGAAAAGACTTATTGATCATTAAAATTAAAGACAACAGCAAGGATAAAAGTTTGTTCTAAAGTATTCACGCGCTTGTATTATCAAAATCAATCAAACTACATTCCAAGACACCGTAAATTAATCTCAATACCACGGTAACAAACAAAACCTAAATCAACTAATAAAATGGCAGGTGCTTAAATTTGAGGTACTGATAACCGCTGAGATCCTTTTTCCACTATGAAACAGAATGTATAACTAGGTTACAGAAGGAATCATCACACGACTTATTTTATACATGTCAGATATTTAAATGAACAGATTTCACAAAAGCTTAGTGAACTGGTATAAAGACTGCTTATTGATATCACATGGATGACTAGTATGCTGGCAGTCATGTTGTATTAATCACTGTGGAAAAATTGGCTGACTACCTTCTAGGAAAATTCTAGCCATTCGAGTCATTTCTATCTGAAAATAGAATTTCGGTGAACTAAGTATTCGGTGAGCTGTCAAAAATGAACAACACTTGGAAATTTTCGCGCATACAGTGGCAAAGTTTCAATAAAACTGCAAGCAAGACCTACATTTAACAACATATTCAAATTTACCTGATGAGGTGTTTCTCCGCAAGTTATTTGAAACCATTTTTTTGAGTTCTGGAAGTATTTGAATTCCAATGCACAATACAAGAAAGACAACTGATAATTTTGAAATAAAACATTTGTGATAACTTCGTGTCTTTTGCATAACTAATTATATTTAAGACCCTACATTGAGCTTAAGATATGATATCTAAACTAATTCTCTTATAAGCTGCTTAACAGACGTGAGAAGTAAACAAAAACTAAAGTTTTACCACTTTAAGCGCTTTTGCTGGTGGCCTGAATGGCCTGTTATTGTAGTTGGTTTCACGAAGATAAACCCGATTTAAATTTGTAGCTGCTGAATTACTTGGAAACCTTGGATAGAAATGTTCAATCTGAAAAACGAAATTTCTAGACAGTAATCTTCCCATTTTTTGTTGCATATGTTGCATGTATAAATCATATATAAAAAATGCAAACCCTTTGTTGCGAAAGATTTGTCGTCTCTAGCTGATTTATCCTCGTTACTGGTAAAACTATAGCTTCCGTATCAGTGCTTTTCACAGGAGATAAAAAACCAGCAGTGTGTAATCTGAAGTGATCGACCGGTTCACACAAACTGCAATTAAGGTATTTATTACCACAGTAAATATAAAA
Organism: Wuchereria bancrofti; assembly: GCA_005281725.1. Lineage (NCBI taxonomy): Eukaryota > Metazoa > Nematoda > Chromadorea > Rhabditida > Onchocercidae > Wuchereria > Wuchereria bancrofti. The sequence goes on along the minus strand of SSBO01000012.1, from coordinate 10,473,024 downwards.
CAATTTTTTTGTTTCAAAATTAAAGTGAAACCCTTCTTTCGAAAGATACAACCGAATTATCTTTTTTATAAAAAGTTTTTGACACATCATCAAATGAAAGAGAAACGTTTAGCGAATAATATCACTTGAGTACCACTGCAGAATGGTTGAGAAGTATCAGCACGTGCTCTAATGATCGCAGATCATTTGAACTATTTGTAAATCAGAAAACTGTCTGAATTGAAGCTCAACGTACCTGCTTTCCAGCGGACCATTAGCTTGTTCAGGAATAGTATAATGTGAAGGTATGAAACCATGGCTCCTTGAAATGTCATCATTTGGACTGATATTCAATGGGGTTGATGTAAGCAATGAAAAGTTATCATCAATGAAGCCTGTTACCATATTCTGGAAGTGAAAAAAGATGTCATTAAAATGGAAAAAATTCAAGTTCCATCTTATGACTTAATTTCACAGTACAGAACTACTAATGCTTCGGATTCGAACAAGAATGTCACTCAGAAGATGACAGGCTATATTTTTTTCTCACAATATCACAAAAAGATGCTACAAACCATTTCGTTCTTAAATCCTTTACTCGGTGTTTCCACCATCCCATATGAAATAGCAGAGTCCGTTATGCTATCATCATTCTCATCATCAAGTGACGACCTGAAACAATCATTAAACCTTGAATTTAGAAAAATACAGTACCATTTTTTTTTTCTCTTAGAGTTCCTTCATACAACAATTTAAAAGAAATTAAAATACAAGAAAACAGAGTTTATTCATCCAGAATAACTTTCGGAAATTAACCGCTTGGAACTAATATGTAGGAAAACGCTAAGTTAAGTAACCTCCTGTCATCATAACCCCGCTATCAAACTATTACTAGAAAAACAAGAAACACGTTATTCAACTTTACGTCTTGTTAAGGAACATGCTAAATGGGTTTCAAGAGAATGACAGCTGACCGGAAAGAGGAGTCTTTGAAGGAAGTAGATGGTATCGCTCCATTCAATGCATCGTCTGCCATATTGATAGGTGTTTCATTTTCTGGCACACTTATCCCACTAAATCTGTATTCTGTAAAGAAAGAATCACTCTCAAATCTGACTTATGAATTAGGAAACAAGAAATTAGATAGCCAATTACTGATAAAAATTTGTTAAATGTGAACAACGAACAAGATTCCTTGTCCAGATATACCTTGTTTGCAACAATTTTGCTTAGTCGAACAAACATTACAAATGATGATATATCAAAAGAACTATCTGATTTAATATTAGTTATATGTACAATATGACTTATATTACAGTTCTAGATTCAACATATGGTGCTCTTTTCAGCACGACACAACGAAGAACTTATCCCTATACTCCATATTCTCGTGATTGCTTGTTCCCATCTGCTGCTTTTCCAAGAATATATTTATGCTATACCCTTTTGAATTCGTGTTTCGCGTTTTCTCGTTAATATCACTTAAGTTTACCCAATGAACGGAACTTTCTAAAGTTTCAGCGCAATCTGTTAACCGTCTTATAACCCAACAACTATATAATGGACATGACTGAACATCAGCACATCGAAGAAAGTCGTCAGAAAACCGTCTTATAACCCACTTTTTTTAATCGGCTCATTCGACTCACATCAGTTTGGCTGTCAACAGACCTTACCTTTTATTAAAATTCAAAATTTTTACCAACAGCACTATCGGGATCCGATAAACGGAACTTCGATGGAGGTGAACAGTTCTCTGGTGGACAGAAGGCATCACTAAACGCAGACACATGAAGAAAAGATCTAAAATTTTACATATAAAGTCAACTGAATTAAAAAAAAGCCATATCTAATAGAGCATTGCCAAAAGGTACCCACACATCATATAGGTGTCTCCAGATAAGCGAGACAGTAAGTGAAACTATATGTGCCATTACGACATGAACCATAAGCTAAGCTTACAAGATGTGATATTAATGTATATTTCCAGCATTTTGAAGCAGCTAGAGATTTTTTCGTCATCTGCATATTGCTTTTCAAATACTAATCTATTTCCGCACCCACTTCTTAGCTACTACTTCATCGATATAATGACCGATCAGTGGACAAGTATTAAAATACTAAAACTTATATTAAAACTTGCTTTAATGGTGACTGTAAGGAGGGTGAGTTCGTATTCGGTGACCTTTTCCTTGTTGGTGTCTTTAACATAGGAGCAGTGTCTGATATAGTAACCTGAAATGATGAACCAGTCTAGGCAAGGTTCCTGTAATTGAACAGTTCGCAATAATGGTTCTTATATTTATTGAATCGTATTACGACCATACTCACATATGTTTCGCAACACTGGTGAAAACAAGAATTCCACACCTGTTTTTGAATTCTGGGTAAAACGCAGAATTCAAAACTCGTTTGAAAATGAAAAAAATTTTCAGAGCTTACTGATTTCGAAGGAGGTGAACCAAATATGGATGAACCTAAACCGGAATCAGCAAAGCTCGTAGAACGTCTCGAACGTTTCCGTTCCGGTGTTGTTAATATGCTATTTTTAGATGGCCATTGAAAATGACCCTTATATGTTACACTTCTCCGACCGACGCCCTCCCTTTCTATTGCTTTCATTGTTTGGTCATCAACCTGAAAATGATCAAAGTTTATCCGAAAAATCACGAATGCATACGGGAAAGCTCTTCAATTTGAAAAACGTCTTTGCATAATATATTAACAGACAGAAATGCAACTTATAGTATGATTTCATTTAAGTGGTTAATGTATTAAAAATTTCCAATCAAGCATAGATGCGTTTTTGATAACGTTATGTTGTCATCCTTTGAATTACAATAATAACATAAAGATGGTAATGGAATTTGCAATACATGTTGCATCCCGTTAAAGAAAAACATAACTTTTTATCTTAACGACAGACATATGCGTAATGGAAATTTTCAAATAAATTTTATGTCTAACTGATCAGAAGTAAAGAAAAACGATACTAAAGTGTATGATGATATGTTTTAAAGTGTTTCCATAAGAAAAGACGAAACGATCGTCAACCTTAAAGTAGATCAAATCTTTCACATAATATAAATATAGAAAGCATTTATGATTCCAGTTTCTGGATAACCCAATTTCCGTATCTCCAAACGATACCAGACAATCCTGAAAGTCATTTTCCCTAAAACCTACCACATTTGCACTTCAAATTCAAATATGCTTGCAAGAAAAGATGCATAACAGTGAATAGGTAAAGCGCGGCCCTTGAAGTGTTTGCTCTGAAAATTTTCCATCGCATTGAGAAGAAATTGTTGGAGAGTACGAGAAGACAGATAATTAACTTGTTTTGGAAGGCTACGAGTTTTTTTTTTTGGAAATGTAAGAATTTTGGGAATGATGGGTAATGAATGGATAAAATGCATAAAATGTAGTCGACTTAAATTAAAATTTACAGATAAAACTTGTTGAAGCATCAAATATTGATGTCTTCATATCATTTAACTGTAAAACGGTATCAGTTCTCTTTTATGGAATGGTTAAAAAAAAAGTTAATATCAGCAATCTCGACTAATTCTCTCATATATCTTATACAGCTCTACGATCTTTTTCCTGTTTTTTTTCTCTTCCTCTTTGTTGATCTCCTCTTTTCTCTGTAAGTTCAATTGTTAGCTAAAATTTCAATTTTTATTAATATTCAATCCTTTTCAAATCTATGTTCGAAAATATCAACGATATTTTTGGAATTATATTAATTTAATTAAGATCCTTTTCTCAAATCTTTTTTAAACTTATCAGTTATGAAAATTTGCTGAATTAGATCAAATCATCAAACAACTGATCATATTATTCAAAATGGAATTTTTTATTAATTTAATAAAATATGAATATGCTGAAAGAAGCACATATTAATATTGATATTTTGAAAAATGAAATGAAAAAAATGGAATGAATAAATCGGTTATGATGACAAATTTTAGTCCAATTTTGACAGATATTATGATGAAGATAGATCAAATTATTATCATCCTCAAAATCAATCATGAACGTTATCATTTTTTTCTTTTTTCTTTCCTAATCTTTCACTTTCTATCCACAAATATTACTTGAATGAGTTATAGCATCTTAACAAATTAATCATCCAGTTATCATTATCACTAATATCATAGGAAAAGAAAAACTAAGAAATAAGAGGGAAAAAAAGCAAGAAAAATGTTAATGATAAATTATTGCCCTGATATTATATCAGGCAATTTATTCTAATAAAGTCAAATTATTCGTGATAATTATGCAAATTAATATGAATTACTCTGGAAATGAATATATCAATCCATCATTTTAACTTAACTTACCCAACCTGACATAATCATTAATAATTATTCCTGACCGTAATTCATTTACCAATTAATTCCTTGATTAGAAATTGTACAACAAGTTAAATTAATGTGATAATATTTACTAGCAATAAATTCTTCATTGTTATAAATTTTCAAAAAATTTAAAGAAAAAAAATGAATTCTGCATAAAATTTGCTTGTCCCAAATTTTTGAAAAAAAATAATAAAATGAATTTATAATATTTGTAAGAATCGACACTTACCATTCGAACATTTATAGTTGATGGTAATGTTCGATTCCCGACATCAATTCTATTCATCTTTTGATGATGACACAACATGCTATAATTACGCAATAGTTGGGAGCTGTTAGTAGTGGTCGATCGAGTGGTCGAGGTCACGGTGACCCTCTTCCTCTCTGCTAATCGATTTTTTCGGGATCTTTTTTTTTTGTTTGGTAGGGTTTTTTTTTGTTTTTGTTTTCCGATATAAAGTTTTCTTCTGAAGAGTTATAGTTTTTCATAACTACCACTGCTTCTGTACTTATTATCCCTGACATGATTCCATCTAACATTACAACGCTAAATTAATGCATCTCTCCCACTAACAATTTTCCGATATTCTTAAGCGAATGACCTTTGACCTTGATAGGATTAGTTTAAGGATATAGCTGTGCAATGCAATGGTACGTATGGTTTAGTGACCATGCACTCTTTTCTATGTCTTTTTTATATTATTATAATCAAATAAATAGAAAATTTTTAGAGAAAAAAAGAAGAAAGAAAACGATTGGGCACTGGAAGTGTGAAAAGTCTCAAATTAGCCATTAGACTTATTGCAGGCTTGAACTTATATTTAATTAGACATGCTACACTGCACTTCTTTGAAATGAAAATTCGAAAAAATGTGAATTAGGAAAAAAACTAGACTTATTCTTAAATTATACCTTTTCAAAGTCATCCTGCTTACCAGCTTATTGTGAATTATTCGTAAAAAAGGTTATTTGATGTTAAATCAAATGAATTTTACTGTTGAAAAAATTCGTTTCATTTTTCTACATACCATCAATTTTGATAATTTGAAATTATCAAAACTTTAAAATATTTCTATAAGTAGCAAAAAATGATAAAATTATTGCATAAATTTAAAAGGAATTTCAAAATTTTAATCTTTCAAAAGCAACATTTGTGTGAGAAATTAGTACGGATTGAAATAATATTAATCCAAACAACATTAATCATTTTCCATTTATTGCTGCTCTGCAGGAATTGAAAGAAACACTGTGATGTCAGTTATTAAATTTTAAACATTTGTAATTTAATCTTTCTTATTTGAAATGTTTTTTTTTCGTTCCCGCATTGATAAATATGTTTGACAAATTCATGTTTTCCTACTTTTAAATTGAGGAAAATTATAACTTTTAAAAAATGCGATTATGATAATTTTTTCACAATTAATATTTAGCCAATAATATTGCTATAAGTGAAAAATTCATATCCATTAGTTTTTTTTGTCTTTTTTTCTGTTATTTGCACTTATTTTTTTTAAAATGCTTTCTGTTGATCATATAAGCATCAATGTTACTGCTCAATTCTAACCTTGATCACATTTATAATCACATTTGATTTTTTTCATGCAAAATGGATTTTTCATGTAATGAAATATTATACCTAATTATCTACGGAATTTCAATAATTCAAAATTATCATTTGTAGCCTACATTTTTTTCCTCCTTTTTCATATGTACGAAATATTCATTGAAATATTTATCATTCTCATCACTGATAACAGTTAGATGGACAGGGAAGGAAAGAGAGGAAAAAAAGATAAGGAAGGAACTTAATGTCTTTCATATTTTTTCTTCAATAAAAAATTAGCTAAGCTAACTTTAAAAACCTCATAAAAGCACTTTAATCTGTTAAAAAAAAAATCAATTGCGCACTTCATATTCTTGAACAGTTTTTTGGTCTTTGAAAATTAGTCATTAATATATATATGAATGAGTTAAATGAACTTACCACAGCATCATTCATTCATTCATTCATTCCATTCATTCATTCATTCCATTCATTCCATTCATTCATTCATTCATTCCATTCATTCATTCATTCATTCCATTCATTCATTCATTCATTCCATTCATTCATTCATTCCATTCATTCATTCCATTCATTCCATTCATTCATTCATTCATTCCATTCATTCCATTCATTCATTCATTCATTCATTCATTCATTCATTCATTCATTCATTCATTCATTCATTCATTCATTCATTCATTCATTCCATTCATTCATTCATTCCATTCACTCATTCATTCATTCCATTCATTCATTCATTCCATTCATTCATTCATTCATTCCATTCATTCATTCATTCATTCAGGAAGAATAAGAATATTGAAATGTATGAAAAAAAAAACTTTTATTATTTAAAGTAATAAAAAGAAAAAAAAAAAAGATTTCGTTTTTCTTTTTATTCTGTCTATTTTTTTCATTGCGTTTCTTATATGATATGTAAACGAATGAAATAAAAAGAAATATTTTTTGCTTATATATAGTAATTCTCTTTTTTTCTTTGATAGAAAAAGAAGTTATTTTTAACTTTTTTTCTTTTATTTTCTTTTCCTATTCATATGTTTCATTAATTTTGATACAAGTTAGTAATTCTTATTTTTTTTTCGTTTTTTTAATGTAAAAATATTAGAAATATTTGATATTAACCCCTTTTTTTACATAAAGACTGAAAAATTCAGGGAAGCGGATAAAAATAGATGTTAAAGAGAAAGGGAGGGAGAGAGAGAGAACGAGGGAGGAAGGGTGAAAATGATACAATGATTGAATTTTATGGTAGTTATTGAAAGTTTCAAAGTTATTGTAGTCTTAAAATCCCTTACCATTTTCAATATTACTCTCCTACAATATAATAGTATATGTCCCTGTGTTTGTCTGCTGATTAATCTTCCCTTTCACTATACCCTTTATTATCTTCCTATGCAAACAGTTGCGCTCATTTATTATAATAATTTGAACAGAACGAAAAATTAAGAATACCGAGACATGGATGAGACAGAGAGATAGAGAGGGAGAAAGAGGAAGGAAAGATTTATGATGATTATAAAGATGGGATGAAAGCAGAGATCGAGGTCAAGATGACAGTAAAGATGGCATTAAGAAGGTGGATGACATCGATTAAATTGTGACATGAAGCTCGAACTTTGCTTCACTTTTAGTAGTAATAGGTTCTCTACTAGCTTAGTTACGTCATCTTTATTTGAAATGCGGATGAAATGCTGCTTCATCGAATTCGAAACACAACCAATTGTGTTAAGATACATGTCTGTCTGTCTGTGTCTGTATGGGTCCTTTGGGTCTGTGTGCGTGTGTGTGTGTGTATGTATATGTGTGCTGTCAATTTTGTCAACTATTTCTGGTGAAGAATTGTCGTATAGCTTTAAAAGTAGACGACTAAATACTATTATAAAGATATGAAAGCAAAAGTACTTAGTTTCTAAGGATTTCTAGTGAAAAGCTTATTGCTCTCTCTCTTCCCATCTCTTTCCTTCATCCATCTTTTTTTTTTTTTTTGCAATTTATCATCTTTAACAAGATGAGAATAATAAGTTTGCAGTTGCATCTGTTTGCAACTGCATCTGCAATATTGCTGTAAGCAGCATCCTTCAATTCCTCAATTTCATTTCACATTGCGAACAAATCTTATTGCCGACAAAATTAGGCTGATCATTTCATAAAATGAATGTTAAATGCTTACCTTTTGCATTAACGATGCTTTTCTGTGAATGCATACATATTTTATATGTATGCATTCATTCCAAGCACTAATGCATGCGTGCATTCTTCCTCCTCCTGCTGCGGTTGTTAAATAATTGATGATTTGAAATCATTCCATAACTTCATGGTTTTATGCTATTATTCTGCTTCCTTTCATCCAAATATATTGTCCAAATTTGATACCCATGATATTACTTATTATTATCACATTACAATTGTAATAATTAATAATAAATTTGTTTGGAAGTGATATAGAGGCAAATTTTTTTTTTTCATTTAATAACAAGAAAATTTGGATTTCACTCCTTTTATTATAATTATTCTGATAAGTAGAAATGAATCAAAAAGTAGAAGAGGGAAATGGGAAAATACTCTCAAAGTTTATAGGATTTCACGCAATCAGTTTTTTTTTATTTTTAAATTTGCTATTCCTTTTTTTCATCGTTCCCTCTGTCAATCATTTTTTATTTCAGAATTTCATTATCAGTTATCATCATTTTCATATTTCCCTCTTTCTTTCCTTTTCTTTTTCCTTCTCTTCCTCTCTCTCTTTCTTTTTCTCTTTTTGATCCTTTCATTCATAATGTTTAGTGTTATCGCAATAAATGATTATCTGTTAGGTATGTCATACTTTCCACTGATCTATCCTTTTTCCCATCCGTGAAATGCTTTTGCTCTCCCTTTCTTCCTAAATGAAATGGGCAAAAACAGAAAGAGGGAGAGAGAGAGGGGAAGAGAGAAAAAGAGAGAGAGTAAAGTGTGTCTCAACCAAAAAAAAAAAATATTAAGAGTGAAACCAAATTTTTACATTCCTCAAAATGATTCATTTAAATATTGTTAGGCAGTTTCGTACATCATGAAGCGCATTGAACGTTCCTTTTTATTAGATCTTCGAAGGAACTAGAGCAGAACTTTCTGGGACAAATAAATTGCCTCATTTCAATCGTTCGAATTCACTAAAGTATGCTAAAAATTAAACTAGAAAGAAAGAAATTAAGTCATTCCCGGTGATCACATTTAGCGCAAATTGTCCCAGAAATTTCAATCTTTGGCATTTTTTTTTTTTCGAATTTTCAAATTTTATTGGAAAGTTTGTTGAAAAGTTTCAGAACTGAGAAATGATACTAATTTAGATTGGTAAGCCTCGATACTCGAAATGCCATACTGCCGCACTGTTCCCCATTTTTTGTCCCATTACGAAAAATGATGTATGGATGTACTTTGTAAAAGTAAACAAGCATCCAAATGTTCTACATTTTCATTTGATGCTTTCATTCCAAATATCACATTTGAAATTCATATATTTCCATTTTCATTTTGATATGCTTGTAAAATTTATTATCAAATATAAATTTATTATTTAATTCAACAAATAAGATTTTGATGATGAAAAGAACTGCTGTGTAACATTTCGATGATATTTGATAAGAATTATCATTCAAATACACTAAACTTGTCATATCCATTGCATTTTAAGTGAGAAATGAAAATTTCATTTCTTTTCGATCAAAAATAGTTTTTTCTTTTTTTTGCATCACATTCGTAATTATTAAGCATTAAAGTGATAGATAGAGAACAGTAAATATGGCGGATTTTGTCATATTGCAATTATGTTAATTTCATTCATTGATAGAATTGTAATTTGTAATTACGAATATTTAAACACTAATTTGTTTTTGTTTTTTTAGTCTTCAAAGTATACTTATATGATAAATAATCGTAATTTAATCACTAGAAGTAATAATTGTGGTATTAATTGTCCTATACAACATTTAATTCTTGTTTCAGATTTAATATTCTGTATTTCCTGTTCAATATAAGATTTAATTTAGTTTCAATAATTAACGTACTCTTTTTTACTGAATAATTTCAAAAAAAGAAAAAAAGAAAAGAAAGCTAAGTAAAACATTCGGATTTATTTCTTATAATAAATAACATGATAATCTTAATTATTTCTGGTTAAATTTGAAATAAACGACTGATAATCGAATTAGTTGATAGACTTAAACAATTTTTCTTAATTTTGTTATATAATCATTATACTTTATTTAATTAATAATGAATATATTATCATTCATTTTTGTACTATTATTTGGTTATTTTATCATAATTTGAACTTTTCCTTTCTTATCTATGTCTATTTGTTTGTATTTTTTCATTTTATCTTCCTTTTTGATAAATTCCTTTTACCTTCTTTCTTTTATTTTTTGTTTTAATCCAAGAACAAAAAAATCCATTTTTTCTTTTTTTTAGGATTTAAGACTATATTTTTTCCGTTTCTTTTTCTTTCTATTTATATATGATTTAGATTTCAAAATTCTGCTTTAGAAAAGATTTTTCAAAAAAACAAAAAAAAAAATGTTACCAATGGCATAAAGTGGATTTTATAAAATTTTCATCCTTTCTCTCTCTCTCTTTCTTTCCTTCTTTTCTTCTCTCTCTTCTTGTCTTCCTCACCCTCCCCTTGCCTCTCCCCCTCTCTCTCTCAAGTATTTGTAAATGAAATGAGGAAAAGTTTATGATGATAAACAAGAGGCTTTTGAATTTGACGATTCATCATCTATTTTCCTCTTCATTCAAACTATTGTTTCTTTTTTTATTTTGTTTTTCTTTTTTTTTTACTGCTTCATCATACTGTTAATTCGTTAGGATATAAACCCGCCCTTCCCGTTAGGCTCAACTTCCTCGACTCTTACTGCATCCTTCCATTGATTTATGATGATAGACCTGAGCATGATGGAGAGATCGGGAAGAGAGGAAGGCATTCCTTCCATCAATTCAGGATCGATCCAATCGCTCCACTATCAATCCTGTTGTGCCATCGACGTTAGTCTACTTCTACTTCAAAAATTTCCACTATTTTCTTTTTTTTATAACATATATATACATGCATACATACACACACATATAAGTTCTTCTGAAAATATATCTATTTCTAGGCAAATTAGAAAAGTAATGTTTTAACAAAACTGTTAGATAAAGTATGTATATATGCAATATTTATTATTTCAAAAGCTTAAGAAATTCTTCATTTTTTTCCACTTTTCGCTTTCTCTCTTTCTTCCTCACCTAACCTTTACCCTTTAATTTGTATTATTTGATAAATCGTCCTCTTTTTCTCATATTCTATTACTATAATTTGCTATAATTTTCTATTTTTAGAATAATAAGAATTTGTTAGGAATATATATGTAAAATAATTTGAAATATTACGCAAATTTTAAATTAGTTATGAATACAATATTGCATATATTATATGAGACAAAATTTTCTTTAACTAATCAGAATTAAAATAAGGAAATTGAAATGTGGATGGTATTTTGCTCAAGTGATTTGTAGTATTTAAGTAATTCATCATAAGTGAAAGAAATGGAAATGATAACATTGCGAAGGAGAATGATAATTGATAAAGTTATTGGTCAATATTATGAGTGTATTGTATTATTCTGATTTATGTATTTATCTTTTTTTTTTGGACATTTCTTCTCAGCAAGCTTTATAAGTTTTTTTAGTTTCATAATATTTCTATTTAATTTTTGATCCTTTATTTTCATTTGTTTCTTTCTTTTTTCTTTTTCATTTTAGTTTTAAAGATTGAAATTATGAATGTTTTTTTTTATTTGAAACCATATTAGTCGAGTGTTTAGCTTATTGATTTTGAAATCATTGAGGACATATGTGACATGATGAAAGAATGAAAAAATCGTTCCATCTATTCTGATCATAATGAATACATGTTGGTGTTGTGAATTTCTCTTCTTGAAATTACGATTCTTTAGTCATAATAAGTTTGAAACAATCTAATTTTTCTTTCCTCTCTTTTTTTTGTTTTGATAGAAAGAAGATAAATGAATGATAGTTCGTACATATTTTTCATTTCAATAAATGAAGTCTTTGCATTTTTAAAGTTTAATTAGCCATTTGAAAAGCATCATCCGGATCAATCTGCACCTTAACTTTATTCGGTCAATTACATTTCCTACCTTTCTAATTGACATAGGATCTTCAAGTTTCACATAGGGCCTGTAATTTTCGGGTATTCTGGGAATATTCCGGAATGGTTCCAGTAAAAGTCGTTTGTTGTGGGTAAAATGCTCTGATGAATGATGAGTCTGACGATCTTCCTGTTGGTAGAGTCTTTTTTCTCTTTTTCTTTTTTTAATATCGAAATAATGATGACCGATAGCCATATTGATGGTATCCTTATGACTGATAGTCACTTTGATTTGGTTAGATATGAAATGGTTTATTATTACTTGAACGATGTCGAAATGGGTTGTACCCGATCGATAGTTGCATCTCAACAAGCGACCACTGAATATTTATCGTAACATCAGCATCCAGTGATTGGAGTGACCAGTTTACGCTACGGGTTTAGCATCAGCATATTCAAAAATGTAATTAATTTTAGTTTCTCAAATTTGGAATTGACGTTTTGGTGGTGGTTTAAATTTGATACTCACTCCTCTAAATTTTTACGCAACTTTCTGTTTTTATTTTCTACAGGTATAAGGAGGGATAATGTTCATAAACTTTAAATTAACCCGAAGACCTAGTGTTTAATGAATAAAACTAATTAGTGGTGATATTCTGCTAGTAACAAGCGGTCAGTTTAATACAGTTTGTGTCAATTCGTTTGGCATCATCGCAGTTTACCTCTTTGAATAGTTTATGTATTATCATTTCTCATATCCGTATTCTTCGCAGGTCGTGTGGCGATTATCTTCCGTCTGTCGTTTCTATCTTTCGTTTGTTCTGATTATCCTAAATTTTTTCGTCATTTGTCACCACATTTGGGCAGATATCATATTTGTGAATCATCATTTGATGAACGTAAAATTAATCGAATCAGGAATTGCACTGCTGGTGCGAAGTTTTTCTAGCGCCTTCCAAACACCGAATATTCTGTACTTCTTGCGCACATATCATGAACTACAAATGCAGCATGCAAGTATGTGTGACGCTGTTGTAATGTGCTTTCAGTAGAAGCAAGTTTAACCTATATGGTTTCAAATATAATGGCAGTTATTACATCTTCTTAAAATTCAGGTTAGGTTAGGTTAATATTAATTATCCTCCGATGTCTATCGAAATTTAGTTTCCAAAATTATTGTAATGTTAGGATGTTACGTTGAATATATTATTTTTCTTTTTCCGATGAGTAATGCTCTTTTTTGGTTGCAGATTATGCAAGCTTTATATCAGTTATCAGCCAGTGCAGCACCACAAGCGTTCCAAAGTCCTGGACAGCCACCTGTTAATCTTGCGGCTATGAAGCAATTCATGCAAGCCGGCGTTTCCCCTGTACTTCTACAGCAAATCCAAGTAGCTCAACAACAACAGTTTGCCGCAGCTTCTGCAGGTATTCATTTATTTATAAGGTGTTGAAAGTTTTTTTTAAAATGAGTCTTTGGAAATTCCTCACTGGGAAATAAATAACGAGCATAGTTTCATCGGTAGAAGATAGGCAAAAAACGTAAGCAATTTTTTTTACGGTTTTTTCTTTTTTACTGAATTCACAAATCTGATGCGTTACTAAGTGATAAGTTCAATATTTTTTGAGCTTAATTTTAAAGGAACGAAGTTATGTAGTGTTTTTTTTTTTCAAGTAATTAAATATTTTTGGAGTGGAAAGAAATGGACTTATGTCTCGAAGCAGTGGTTTGTATTTTGCATATGCTTAAAATTTTTACTCGAGGTTCCTAATGTATATACAATGCCCAAGTTGCACATATTGATTTTTCATCCGTGAATAATGAGCAGTCAATATCCATACTAGGTGATGTCACTAAGGCAATCCGAATGTACCACGGTAACGAAGCATTGACGGTAAATATTTTCATACTGCAGTTGTGGTAATATGCCAATCAAATATATCGTCTAATATTTTTTTCCTGTCAGATATTTTAACAAATAAAGTTAATTTGCAGCAGCCGCAATACATCAATCAGGTGGTTTGCTTGCAGCACCCGTAGTTAGTACGGTTATATCAAATGCAGAAAGCGAGAAACAAGATGAGAAGTTGGCACGAGAGCAGTATGATCTCCAAGTCCAAATGCAAATGGCTGCAGTTGCAGGGATCGGCCCACAGATACCACCACCGTCTGCAGTTTGTTTAAATTTATAAGCATAAAGATATTTTAAATAAGCAAAGATCGGAATTCCGCTGAAACGCAAGTTTACCCGGAAATCTATTCATTTGCAAAGTAGACTACGGCTTTTCTCAATATTATTTCAAAATTTCCTTTAGGTCCAGTCGCAGCCAGCCGCATCAAATGCTTTAACGACACCGGATCCATCTACATCGTCAAATTCCGTTGATAGTGCACCCAAACGATTGCACGTATCAAACATACCGTTCCGATTTCGTGATCCCGATTTAAGGGCAATGTTTGAGAAATATGGGCCTGTAACTGATGTTGAAATAATATTTAATGAACGTGGTAGTAAGGTAATTGTGGCGTTTTTTCTTGAAAAATAACTTTTTGTTACAGTGATTAGGAAGGACAGATATAGCTTATCTGATTAGTTAATATATTTCTATATGCTTCGGATTTTTGGGCGAAGCAAGTTTTTTTTTTAATCAAAATTAACTGCTTTAATTTTAAAATGTCTTTGCTTCCAGCTTTTCTGCTTTTTCCAGGGGTTTGGTTTTGTGACTATGGAGAAATCAGCAGATGCGGAGAAAGCTAGACAAGAATTGCATGGTTCTTCTGTTGAGGGTCGCAAAATTGAGGTTTGCTTGTTTGTTATGCACCAAACGAAGCCATTAAAAAATCGGCTTATGGTTGCTCTCTGTCTTGTTACGAAACGTTTAGTTTACCGGGTATAATGCTGTTGCTAATCTATCTCTCTGATATATTTGCTTGCTACAGAGTTGAGTTTCTGGAATATGTTCTACCTGAGCATGAACTTTCCGGCATTCTTTTGTATTACAAACCTTGCTCACATTTTTCTCTCTAGGAAACTTCCCACCTCTTTGTATTATAAACCTCCCTCAACTCCGCTTACCTTCGCTCACATCTGTCTCTAAGTTAAGATATTTTACATTCTTTGCGGCCCTTTTTTTAGTTATTTTTGGCTCATTGTTATTTCTGCAAGCAACTATGAAATCCCCTTATTTACGAAAAATCGTTTTCTCATATTTTTGGTACTATATTAGAATATTTTTTCTTTAGGATTTTGAATCTGTCTCAGTCTCCATAATCAACTTATGCACTCCTTTGAACTTCATGAGTTCAGGAAATGATTAGCCTGGAGATCTGCCATCAATGGAAAGTGGATGTCACATCTTTTTATCGTTATTGAGTAGACCTTATTTTTCCTAAAATTAATTTTTATGTGGAAAAACTTCTATCTGGTCCCAAACGCTTCTTTTTGAGATTAATTATAATTTCCAGTTAGAACGTACATATCGCGTGAAAAAAAGACTTGGGGGAAATGATAGTTTCTAGAAAAGAATGACAAAAGCAAAGGTGAGAGATAAAGTGAACTGTTCTCCCAAATAACTCTTAACGTAACTTATCTGAAATTAGCAATATCCGGAACCTACGGTGCTAAAATTCAGCGAGAAAGCTGCAGACTTGGTCTTTAAAAACCGGTATGTTCATAATTTGGTGTCTCCCGAAATCCAGTAAAAGAGAGCAACTGTGATGGTGAATGCACTTGTTTAGTTCCATTCTTTGAATCAAAACAGTGTTTTCTATTGAGCATGACGCTTAATAATTGTTATTGAAAATTCACTGTAGGGGGCGCACATACGTTTTTGGGATCGTCTAATTGTGTTTGCTTTACACAGAGAATTTGCATCCTACTGCATTTCTGTATTTTAATTTTTTTTAAATGGACTTTTACTAATCCTTGCGAGCTCGGATCTTTTCTGACTATATTTAAAGTTTCCTGATCCTTTGCATGGCTACCCATTGAAGTGTGGAGAAATCAAACACCTAATATATATGCTATATCTTAAAGTAAGGGAACCCTATATATGTACATACATTTACTCGATATTTTAGATTTAACCAAGATCATCTGAATTTTTTGAAATGTCAAATTTCTGATGGGGAAACATATTTTTCTTTTTATAAACGCATATTCTTAAATCTGTTGATATTTGGCAGATGTTTCTTTTGCGGTGCTTATTTTTTTCTTTATCGTACGTTTCGCTGGCATGTTTCTCACAACCAAAAAAGAAAAAAACAAAATCAAAAACAAAAATGAAAGAATAAGACTGTGGAAGTTATTCCGGACGACTCCTAATAGTCGCCTTTTTTGAGGTGAATTGCGCCACTGCCCGTATACACACCAAGAAGCCGAAAGTCGCACCCGGTGAGCCGAAATCTTTATCTTATTTTCAAAAAAAAAAAAAAAAAAAAAAAAAAAA
>SSBO01000012.1:10357898-10456485 GCA_005281725.1 Wuchereria bancrofti | reverse complement strand
AAAAAAAAAAAAAAAAAAAAAAAATACAATTGAGAGTGAGAGAGCGAAAGTGACGTTACCTATTACCTAAGTTTAAACTTTTTTGAAAAATTTATATTGTTTCTTTTCGGTGTTTTTTTTTTAAAATATGCATAATCTGCATTTTTTCATTTAAAAAAGGAAAAATTGCATTAAGTAAAATTGGGTTTGCATGTAAAATGATCGATCGCACGTTTTAAAAAAGTGTTGAGAAATGAAAGAAAGGTGCAGATTCTGTAACAGCCATCCGGCTCCGTGCTTTTTTTATTGCATGCAGTTGAACTTTTTACGCGTTGTTGCTTCAAATAATCATTGAAATTCTGCATATACTTGTCTAAAAAATAAGGGCAGCTATGTCTGATGGGTATGTTTTTTGTTGTAACTGTTACTATTATAATAATATTTATGATTATTATTGTCGTTATTATGTTATTATTAATACTCTTATTACTGCCACCATTACTGTTTTAACGTGCGAGCAAACTGCACGAGCAGCGCGCATTTGGGTTAAGGTGTAAAAGTTTGAAATATAAATCTGAACTTAAAAAAAAATACTGGATGTTTTTGCAGTTTTATTGGTTTAAAATGCCCACTTCCACGCGCTGCACCTGTGGCTCCTGCGCATGTTTTGTCAAGTTATGCTGAAAGTTTTTATGGTATATGCTCTCACATTTTACTGTGCATGAATAGTTTGCAAAATGTTTTTTCTTTTTTCCCTACTTTCGTTTTTGTATCCGAAAAATTCCGTACATGAAATTTGAGCAAAATTTCAATTTAAATGTTTAAAGAAAAATACGAAAAGGAAGAAAAAGGAAGTAGAAAAAAGGCACTTCAGAAAAAAGAAAAGAAGATGGAACGCAGGAAAAGAAATAAGTGAGAAGGATAAATAAAGGACCGGAACGGATTACGCAAGTAGTTTTCGGCGCTTGTAGTTTGCTGCTCTTAACTTTGATATATTTTATTATTATTAATCGTTATTATGATTATGTTAGAGATTTTCGAACTATTTCAAATCACGTTTGGTTTTTTTCTTTTTTTTTGAAGTAAAAGTTATTATATGCATAAATTTATCCGGAGTTAATGCGTTTTTCCAGGAATGGTGGATGCTAGTTTGGCGGTTGCCGCATTGCAGGGTGCTGCACTTCAACAAGCAGCTGCAGCAAATCGTGCGTTATACTTACGAAATCCGTTAGCGCAAGCGTTAGCGGTTCGGAATTTGCAAACTCTCAATGTGCAAAGTCAACTTGCTGCACTTGGGCAACCTCAGCAGTTGAGTTTCATTACACCAGCTCTCGCAGCTCAAATGCAAAATCAGAGTCTATTATTGGGTGCTGCTCAATTGCCTCAAACAACTCAACCACTGCAGCAATCTTACGATCCAACAACAACCTTGTTAACTGAGCAGGCACGTTTGCAGCTTGTTGCTGCACAAGGTATGTTATGCTCCTGTTTGGAAGATTATGAAAAAGAATAAATGATTCTCTTCGTATGTTTAGTAATTACCTCGTGATGAAGTTAAATTTAAATTAGTTTTCATACAAATTTCATCATTTCTGGTTTGCATCATAAATTTTCACCTGTTTTAAGCAGCAAATCCGGCTTTAATGGCAGCAGCAGCAGCAGCAGCAGCGCGTAATGCTGTGGCAAGTACAGCTGGTACCACATCCATTGGTGAGCAGTATCTCGGTCAAGCATTAACAGCAGCTCTACCAGGCTATCCGGCTATGGCAGCAGCTACGTATCGTACGCTGAATCGTTTTGCACCATATTAAAATTTCATTTTTGGTAAGAATTTATCGCAATTTCTGAAATTCTGAAGTGAAATTTGCGTAATGTGAACCTCTGTTTTGTGTTTTTATTATAATACCTGAATGCTTTCACATTTTTTTTTCGAAATGAATCAGCAGAACTGGTTCTTTTTTTCAGTGCTTTTTCGTATGTGCTTCAGCTATCATTCCTTATAATCAATCTGAATCGATAGTTTCGTTGCACTGACTATTTCCGTCACATGTATTTGAAGCTTCTGTTTTTTTTTTATGATTTCTTGGATATTCTGTGGGATTTGACGAGATTGGGGAAAAAGAAAATTGTGAGACATTTCACTAGAATATTTTGACTGGATTGGATGGCAGTCTATACGTAATTGGATGTTTGGAACTGGAAATTTAAAATTTTGAACTGAAACTGTTTTAGCAATTGCTTCTGAAACGTTTTTCTTTTCTTCTTTTTTCTTTTTTGACACTTGAAAGATGATAATTGAGCATCACGGAAGTCAGTTCAAGTTATTAACTGAAGGCAGCTCGAATTGGTTTAGAATACCAGACTGACAATCTACGAAGCTTAAGTTCATAAAGCTCTTCGTTGTGCTTCAAAAAATAGCGACGACAACATTTTAGCTTGACTAAAGTATGTGTGTATGTGTGAAAATATTCCGACTTCCGAGGATAAGGGAAAGTGATGATTATCATCAATTTATTATCTGAAAGCCTCAGTTAACGTATTGCTTTAGAAATTTCCATGTTATTGCATTCGTGACAAATATACCACGAGCTTTTTAGCTTTTTTTTTCGAATATTTTATTGTTTATTATTGGCATCCTTCCATTTGTTCCCTTATCAGTGCAATTGTATGGGTGTATGCATGTGTTAAATACGTTTGAGGATGGATAATTTTAATGGTACTGATTTACGTATTCTGGGATTTGGATACGACAGTTTATTTGTATGTTTTGTGTATTTCACATGTGTGTGTGTATGTGTGGTAAATGCATACGAAATTTATTATCCATATAATATTGCCCTAGAATGATTATCATCCAGAATTATCTCTTGTCTAATTCCAGTGTTATTGTCGTTTATGGCAATTTTATTTATTATCACCGATATTGGTTACAGTCTAAAGCTTTAGCAGCGCATTATACGCTTGGAAAAACCAATGAATCTTTTTTTTTTTTTTTTTCAGTTTTGATTTCGTTTACGTTTTATGGTATCTCTTCTTGCATACGGTTTAATTTTATTCTGTTCTTTTTTTCCATTTAATTTGTTTGAAATGATGGCATCTGATATTTTTATTATCATGTATACTGTCCATCATCTATTCGAAATTTGTCGAATCACCGTTCTAAACCACTGTTTGAATTGCTGTGTTGCATAATTCGCCAATGTCGCGATATTGGATAATGCTTTAACTTTTTTTTGTATCTTTCCAGCTTAAAACAAACTTCTTTGTATGGATTTTATAAAATTTTAATTTATTAAGTTGTTTGTTGACTCAAAACTTTTGCAGAGAAATTTGAAGTTGATTTCTCTTATAATTTTTGCTAACTTTAAAAAATGCACGATAAATCATTAAATATTTTTTTCTGATTTCTTCAAATCTGATGCAACGTATAACAACGTACAATTCCTTCTCTCAGTCAATTGAGGGATGCGAAAAGGTAATCACAGGAATAGCAGAGGGTACACTAGGGGAGGTCAAGTTGAGCCTTCGCAATGAGAGATTTAAGGTTCTGGAATCATGCGCCGTCTAGAAGTTTCAATTTTTCACAGGATTTGGGGGAAACGCGAGCTTCTCAAGATTGCCAGAAAGCACTGGTACTCTATGTAAGGGAAGTTGAGTTGCTAAGTATCACTGTTCGTCTACTTAGTAGTTTACACACGCAAAGACTGGCCCTGCTCATTACAGCTTCTATTGAAGTACAATAAATTAATTCAAGGCGATAAACAAAACCATACGTGGAACACACTAATCCTCATAATGGAGATGCGGTTTTGGCATTTCTTGGATTTTATATTTTGTGTCAGCGCAAAAGATGCTGAGTCGGATTAGATGGTGACGGTTAAGCCACAAAATGACTCGACAATCAAGAGTAGCTATGCAAATGACTTGCTCTTTGAATCTCTATGCGACATTGAAAATGCCCGATGTACTTGTATTCTTTCAAATTCTTATTCATTAGCCAGAACTTCTGTTTAAAAGTATCATGGCTTCATAACTCCCACGTTGGAAAACAAATCAAGACCGATAAAAGTTAACACTCTAAAGACAAAAGAGACATTTCCGTAAGGGCAGGAAGTATGCATAGCTTAATTAGTGAAAAAACCAACAATTAGTTAAAGTGGGGTGAAATCAGAGTATCTATAGATAATAAAATTTCAGAAATCAGTAGAGATATAAGCGGACAACTTGGACATGATCTAGTTAGCATTCAATACACATAATGTGTAGTTGCTGTTAAACATCGTAAAATTTGGCATCAATCAAAATGCTCAAATCTTAATCAGGACGTCATGAAAATTGCACTGACATACTCTGAAATAAACAACCCCACTCACTGTCCCGAATAAGAATTCAGGAAAATGATATACAAGTCAAATTTTGTTAATAGTTTCAAGGTTGACGGTAGGCCATAAGATAAATCGTGTTTACAATACAACACAGTAAGGCAGTCACTAAAAAGATAAGAGAATGGAGAGGAAAATTCCAAACATAAATCAGGGAGACGAAGGACATTGCGGAGAGGACAGAGTTGTACATGCAAGGGCACTTTACAATAGTTTAGCAGTGGTATTGTTAACTTGAACTGTACTACCTATCCCGGAAAACCTTTATCAGCATCGATAATCTTTGTGTAGGGCGCAGTAGGGTGACGGCAAAGAAAAGATGGTGGTAATCTCATAGCAATATTTTCACCTTGGAACGACCGATTGTGTAATGAATGCCGGGAAATGGCACAAATTAGTTGGTAATTGTAAATAATCAATACATGTAAACAATCAATAAATGTATATACAGAACATATGTATAACAAATTACATATATTTGACAGAAGAGATATTAAAAATATACTCTCTTAGCATCAGCTACTGATGATTCCACTGGACAGTACGGACACTTCAAACGAATATGACTGAAAGCATTGGAAGGAGCCAAATTGGTCGGTGCGACGAAACGTCCTGTTTGGGCTAACTTATGAAGTGCTTCTCGGGAAATTACATGACCACATGTGAGACGCATAGGAGGATTTTGTTCTGTACACTGTGCCTGCATACATAAAACAGTATTGTAAAAATGTGATTAATTGCACAAAAATTCTCGAAATTCCAAGCATCCAAAATATTGAAAAAACATTTGGGAATCAAAGTCACAAAACTGAGAATCAAATGAATGCAACGGCCCTTCTACTAAACAAAAAGAACCTTAAGAATTGGGCAAGCGAACACAGAATGCGCAGCATTCGGCACGTCCACTTCAATCGGTAGTTCATCACCTTGAAAAAGAGATTCCAGTGATCGATTTACCATTAGCTGACGAAGACTTATGAGTGATGGTACCATCTTAATGCCAAGTTCAAGACTGAAGTAAATATAAAAACATTACAGTGATTTCCCAAATCCAGGAAAATATTCAGATCTCTTAGCGGATAAATCTAGTCATCTGTGGATAAAAAGCAAAATTTGCTGATTTGGTCGTATGCTAACGTTGTTACAAAACATGAGCTTTGGAAAATCTAAATAAAATCAAGTGACACCATGGAAATTTTTCAACATGTGAGTATTATGGAGTGAGTATGACTATAGTAACACGTCTGAATTTAAAGAATATTAGAGGTTTTGAAATGATGCTATACTTCAATAAGATCATGTCAAAAAACTGAAAATGATTAGAGTGTCAGGCTCACTGCATCAGAGACATAACTCAGCTAAAATGTGTAGATATATAGTGAGATTCACATACATTTGACTGAGATAATTTTCTGATCGAGACATAACTCGAGCAAGACGCAATTCGAGTTGCTGCCAAACAACGGGATTGAAAAGATCAGGATAACGTGTCTTACGATCTTTGGCGACAATTGCCCACAGCAATTGTATCATCTCATCTGGATTTTTCGAAAGATGGCGACTGTACTGCAAAGCCTCCATAGTTTGCCCTGGAAATGTAAATAAACGATTTTTTCAAATACAGCTATTCACTCTTTAGTTCAAAGTTTAAATGTTATACCATCTTCCAGAAGTTTGACAAAATGTTGTTTTTGAAGATCATAAATCAGTTGTTCATCTCGCGAAGCATTTTGCTTGAGCCACTGGAGTGCGGGAGTAATATCTCTTTTCTGGAACGCTTCCATTAAATGTCGGATATCATCCACATTGAATTCCAAACCTTCCGATGCTGGCAGTTGTGCCTCCTAAAACACTCCGAATTCTACGTTCGGCATCCTTAACTGTCTTCAATAATGAACAACTGTTGAAATTAGATTACTTTCGTCAGAACATCCGCAACATCGAATTTTCCGGTACTCGTCAAATGATTAGTAATGAGAGCGTTCACTCTTCCATGCAGTCTTGGATCTGTATCAATATTCTTATCAATTTTCGTTAAAGAACTAAGATCGGTGACGAAATATCTGTCGATAGCTTTGCCAATCTTTGACAACATTTGATGAGTACTCCGGTGTTGATGCGCCATCTCAAATTAAATCAAACCTTTATTCCAAAAAAATTATTAAATAAATCTACTCCCCGGACTTCTCGAGTTTTGTATGATTTTTTACAAATATCAAAATAAACCTCGAAAAAAAAAAGCACTTTCATGCTCCTGAATAAGATAAATTTTCCCAATTTTTAAGAATCAATTAATAAAATATCAACGAAAAAAAAAAAGAGAAGTTAGTCCTCCAATTACTTACCTCTTGCAGCATGTCTCCCAATTTTTCCATAGCCTGCGCAAGTACCACCTCTGCAGTTACCGACAGCTCCGCTTCTGGATCATCGTCAATCAATAACTCATTATAAACACGACGTACTAGATCGATCTGCCGTGCTACAGCTGGTGTCCACTGGCTTCTGAAGGATTCAAGCGTTTCCAGCACACGATTAATACGTCCGGCAACTATGTCCACCATTATATTCCTTCTCTCTAAATTAAAGAAATACTCCAGATTTCACTCCAGATTTGGAATACTCATGCGTCATCAACCACTCATATACAGATCGCATCAAAACGGATGAAATTTCAGTTTTGTTACCCAGTAAATTGCAACATCTTCATATCCGAAAGCTATTCCACCCATGATTACTGTTATAACTAAACCTACTGAAGTGAAAAAAAAGATACGAGTATATAGCACTTCAACAAATAAGAAGTACAAAATTACGGAAAACTGAAGTTTTAAAGCCTGCAGACTATGCATGCATGTTTGGAGACGGTAGAAGGCAAATAGCTTTCACAATGATCTCAGACTCAATATGACAGCATTCTGTAGATCACGGTGAAGGCCTACTGCCCTCACCAACTTCTTTTCTCTCTCTTTCCTTTGTTAAAACATATCCTGATATTGCTTTGAAGTCTTTCAGGACAAAAATAATCCAGCAAAAATTGATTTCTATTAAATTGCATCAGTCAATAGAAATAATCGAAATCCGAAATATATAAGACGACTCCAAATGTCGCAAGCACACCAAACCATCCAGTGATGAAGGAAGGCATTCATCCAGCACATAGCCAACAACACAGCAGTGAGAGGACGAAAACTAGAGTTATTCAACCGGTCTGATCGATTGCTAAATGTTCCTTGCTGTGGGGATGGTAACTATACGAAATCATAATGTTTCAACACACTAAATTCTTCATGAAATTTCCCAGAAGACAAAACTGTGAAACGTTACTGTTACTGCTACCGCTACCACAAATACAATAACCTCACTAATATACCTAATTACCACTTATTATTTCTACCATTAAAAGCTATAGATCCTTGCTCAATTACTGCTCCTGATGTAGAAGCTCGGGAATGGTGACTTAACGACTGCACGAAAACTTCGGCACATTGGGCTACCATCCTATCGGGCAACCATACACACAACATGCAAAATGCATTACTGTGTGCCGTGCTGCTCCAACTGCTGCTGTTGTCGTCCGCTGTTGCTGCCTGATGACTTGCCATCAGCAGCATTGCAATACATACACACATACATACATACACATACACCAAACAACGGTTGATGGAGGAAGACGAGGACAGAAAGGATACGAATGAACAAAATTATTGGAAGAGTTGTTTGCAAGGCGGTCCTGATGTCGTCTACTTTACGCTCTCCTCGTCCAACTAACCCCAAATCAACACCCCTTTTTCCCCATGCTCCCCCTCCCCTCATGCTTTCCCAAACCCCTTCTCTTCCATCTACTTTCTAAAGTTTACTATTCTTGCTATAGCATAGCCATAAATGTTGACGAGCTAACCTTACTAATGTCCTCTTTGAAATGCTTTTCGTCGTAGATAAATTATTATTACAACTATATTACTACAACAACAACTATTGTTAGTGCCGCTACCGCCGCAGTTATAAGAGTATATCACCCATAAGTACTACCCTACCTGTCCATCTACCTATCTCTCCATTTTTGTTAGCTATCCAAAACTTTATTTGCAATATCAAACTACATCCTACCTTCGTACTGTATTGCTCCTTTCTCTTCCTGCACATCGTCTGTATCTACATATTGCTCTCCCAATATATTAGCTGCTCCTGTTCCTTCCACACTATGATGATACAGCTGGGGTTCTGGAAATTTCGGGAAAATAAACTCCACAGAATGATTCCGATAACTAAGAGGAGATGAAGAGAAGAGCAAAGGGAAGGAGGACCACAAGGGGAGGGGAAAGTCAATTCTAAAAAAAAAGTGCAATAAAGTCGATAAAAGATTGCGATAACCTTGGAGAGGATCAGGCTGTCAAACGGAGCGAAACATATCAACAAAACCTAAAGTCGGCCTTCTTTCCCTCTCCTATTCCTTAGACCAGAGCTGATGATAATAATAATGATAAGGAAAGTATTACTACAGCCGCTTCTTTCCCTGCATATTTCATTGAAAAAGAGCTCCATCAATACTAACGACCTTTCACTGCTTGACTAGATGAGACAGTGATGATGTCTCGTCTTCACCCATACATTTTCATTCGTACATCAATGCATCACAAGCATTTTTCACATTACAATTTTGCATATATAAAAATATATATCGTACAGACATTCTTTCGACAAGTGAAATCTTTCGACAAGTCAAACATGACTTGATGGCTTACTTACTCTTTTAACAAAATTTTGACAGTGAAAAGTAATGACGACATTTCCCTCCTACCTTCCTATAAGTTCTTGTTAGGTATAACTACAGCCAATTAATTTCACTGAAATGAATGTTGCCACTCCACTTTCTGCTACATTCCTGACTCCATCAATCCTTTATCCTGAAGCAAATCAAAGATATTCAGAGATAATCTATGCAGAACAATTACATTTCGTTAATTACCTAGAAATATCTCAAAAATACATTCTAGAATATGTTATGAAAGAAATTCATCGAGTTACTTAACCACTAAAATACAATATTTTAATGGGACTTACTAATGAAAACGGCTGAAGATGAGACGAAATCACGTGTATGCTGAAGCTTCACTCACTGGAAAAACTTGAAGGAATCAAACTGGAAACCAGAAGTAACATATGAAATATTCTTCAATCCTTCTCTACCTGACGTAGAATTTTGCTGAGTACCCACATAACAATAACCAGCACATTTCGCCTTAACACTAACTAACACATATCATGTACGGGTCGTTTGTGCTGTTACAACACACACACACACACACACACACACATACACACACATACACACACACACACACATGCTTAACCATCCAGAAATAAAGACAGATCATCGGCTAATGCTCCCATTAAATATTTGATCTGACCGTTTCATAAGAATTAAAATTCATCTCTTACATTTATGATTGCTGCAAAAGTCTGGAAAGTACTAGCAAAATCCATCCTTTACAGTAACAATAATATTGTATTTACTTAGTGTATGTTTAAACCATTCAACAAGCTAACAATCAATAACCAACAATTGGCTAAATGCAGGAAGGAGAGAAGTGTGGAGGGAAGGATAAAGGAGAAAAAGGTGACATTTTCTTATAGCAATAATGGTACTTGTAAACAATATCATAATACTTAAACATCACTCGAAAAATCTAGACCGCCAGCTAAAACCTTACAAAAATTATGCAAGTTTCTCAGTTCCATCTTATGTAATCAGATCATCTTATAATGATCACTTCTTTTCATTCATTTATTTCAATCCTACAATTTTTTATTATCCATTTCTTCTATCATTTTGCTATACATTCTTTCAGTAAACGTTTTCTCAATTATTACAAATTGGATTATTTGATTGGATTTCATCCTTCCTTTTTGACAAAACTATTTGCTTTGATTAATTGATGAATTTACATCAACTTCCGAGCAGACAGCTCCCCCTCCCCAACTTCCCCCGTTGTGCTATTTGTTACAGACGGGCATACGGGCAAATATGCCCGATCAGATACACATACACACACATGCATATTTTGTATACACATGTGTATAAAATACATACAGACACAGACACCAGACAAGCAATAGCGTTACACCCCACTGCAGTCAAGTCAGGTTGCACCAAAACGACGATGATATTACAAAGCATTCCAGTGCTCCCAACTGATGTGTTATTTTCAGCAGCGGTTGGAAACCCCAACATCCGGTAAAATTAACGATTAAATCCCAACAAACTATTTTAAATCATTTAAACAAATGACAAATACTTGAACCGATGGCTGGATTATAAACGGAATGCTGTAATGACAAATCTGTGCACGATCATATTTCTCACAGCTACAGGCATGCCATTTGTCGAAAAGTGATATATCATAATGGAATAAATGGGTGGTATTATTCGTACAAACTCTAAATATTTCCGGTTCAGGAAATATTCCCATACGGTCCCTATCAACTTCAAAATTGGTCTAAACTAAAAATCAATGTAAAAGGGATTGAAAAAAAACTGACATGGCAAGATACACAATTCACATCATTTTTCAAAAAGCCTTTAAATCATCTGACATATCTCTTTCTCTCATTCCTTGGAATGACCCTTTACACTTTCAGAAATGGGAAACATCATCACTTATTCATCTCATCCATAAAATAAAATCCTAACCCCTCCACACGAATTTACTATACAAACGTAAGAAAACAAAAACACTTTTTTCCCAACTCAGCTAAATTATCAAATCCATCATTCGCACCAACCATTTTGTTTTCAATTCAACTCTTTACGCTTATTTCTCAAAACTTACATAATTTCAAATTCTAGTAATCTTATACTACTACATCTAAAGCCTTTCACATAATTCTGCCATCCTTTAAACTTGTTAGATTTCACGTAAAGGAATCTTATAATGCAAAAACTTAACATTTCCGACAATACTTTCACTTTGTAATATATGACAGTTGCCTAACAATACTTTCCATTTAATTATCTTTTCTTGATGTAAAATAATGCTATTCACAAAGTACGATGATTCAACAATTAAAATAACCGGAACAAAATGTATAGAAACTATGGATGACTCACTATCTATAACATTTATTACAAAAGTATCGAAATCATTCCAAGGCTTTTATAATTTGACAGTACCAAGATTTATTTCATTTCTTAGTAAATTGTGTAATACTTTTCAAGGCATTAAAAAATGAGTTCTAACCATGCAGGAAAGCCATTATTTGAAGAGAAAGAAGTACATGTAAAACAACAGTATGCTAAGTGCTTAAAAAATTTATTGAATTGTCATTTCCATGACGTATTAAAATCTCATTTCCAAGTTTAGCTTTGAATTAAGCATAACTCGAACACATATGATACGATCCTACTATTGCATGTAAATTAAGCGGTTAAGTTAATTAAGTGTGATGATTAATAAACGATAAACAAGCATTTAGGCTAAATATCTCAGTTATATTCACTTATCCTCGAGTAAATATTTCATCAGTTTCTAACAGGTCTCACTCAGAATGTTTAAAAAGGAATGCTTAGCTCATAGATAAAAAATACTTTAGTACAGATTACCAGTAGCTTTCAAGTATATCAAGAAAATACCATCATATTTGAGCAAACTATAACCATCAGGATCAAATAATCAATAACATATCTGTAGGAATCACTTGTTTTTCTGGATCACTATGTTCCGTATAATTTACGGTGCAAAACATGCATCGTAGAAAACGTAAAATGAACATTTTGGAAGGCCACCAAAGAGATATGTTCTGCAACAATAATCCTAATGTTGCACTTTTAGATGTTAAAAGAAAAAAAAAAGGAATTGGAGAGTATTACGTAGATATACCTGTATGATCACGTGATTCTCCATAAACCGTTTATTCTGTATCTTTGCACATTTCCATGTATACCATGGTAAAATTTAAAACAATGTCTTGCTGTCTTACTGAAATAATCAAACAACATATCTCCCACCACAGCTAAACACAACTTGACCCTTGACCCCGCCCAATCAATGCTTTAGACATGACAAATCGAATCGGAAAAATAAGACGTTACTGATGCTTTTGTTACGGCCGCGTCTTGCAAAAAAAAACATCCCACAAGTTAATTATAGTAAGAGTCGATAAATTCTATCTGCCTTATTGGTGTCTTTTTTCGGCTTAACTATACGGTGAAATTTCATTGGGAGTTTTTTTCAATCTTTAGTGAAATTAGTAATGTCAGATAAATTTTGTTTGGATTATTTTATCTTATGCGATTAAATAATGATAAAATCGAGATGAATTTTTCGGACAATTTTATTAATAATATTACTGTTTTTGATGCACACATTACTGTAGAAAATTATTTTCGCATGAAACACTTTATCGACAACAGTGAAAAATCTATTAACAAAGAAAAATAATATTGTATCTTACTGTGTGAATGATAAACTGCGTAATGATTCTAATGAAACGAATAAATTATAGTAGGATATAATAAGAGATCGCATAAGTGTATAGTGAAATAATTTAAAGCAAGAGGAAAGTCAAACAATTCAAAATTCATGTATATCTTGATCACTAGCATGCATATTGTAACAGTTTAGAGTGATGGATACGTGTAACGATTATTAGTAATATCTATGGTTATTATTATTATTTATTAAAAAAGTGGATTATTACAGTTTGTGGGAATCAGACGTTTAAGGAAGGTTGAAAATGGTAGAAGTTTGTTTCGGAAATTTATTGGGTTTCCCTGGCAGCAAATTTCCGTTTCTCACTGTCAACATGCCAAAAACGAGTTTAGGCATACCTATTGCAACTGATTCATTTAAAGGTTAAATTTCTTTAAATTCTTTTTTATAATGGAAATTAAATTTATATTGAACCGGTATTGTTTCAGCTAATATTTAATTGGCATTATTCAAATTCGCTTTTAGACTGGCTGTGTTTCATGCAGAACTAGGCTCATATTGCTTTATTCATAGTTCCATTGAGTATTTAACTTTAGTTACATTATGTCATTAATGATTTCGGTTATTGTTTACTGAAGAATATAATACGGTTTATGGTTCGTTGGATCTCAGTTTTCTTTTAAATATGTAATTTATGGCTTCCGGCGCCAATAGAATTCTTTTAAGTAATATTATGGTTATAAAAATTGAAAAGTTGTTTTATTTTCTTACAGTGTTCAATTAGCACGGAAATAATCGAATACGAAAGAGTATAATAGGAAAATGTTAGGGAAAGTAAGGCATGTTACGAGAAGCAATACATGTCACATCTGTAATGGAAAAATATATATGATATTTTGAAACATACCGAGTTGAAACTAGCTGGTCTTTTAAATATTTTATCGAAACCAAAAAGATTTCAACGAAAAAAAGTGGGTTCATATTGATCGGTTTACATATTATATTTCGAGTTGTTCGGTCGTTTATTACATTTTGGAATACACTTGGAAGGAGGTATTCATCTTTCTAATTTGTCAGATTATTCCACGAAATTTATTGGTTAAACATAAATAGTTCGAAATCAGGCCAATTTGCTAAGAATTTTCTTGGCTTAGAAAGAAGTCCTGGTATCAACCAATATCGAAGTAAGGATGGTGTTGAAGAAAATGAAAATACTCAAAGATAATAAAAATTTATTCGGGAATTTAACTTTTTCATTTTTAGGATCTGTTGTTAATAATGATCAAAGATAACGGGATTCTCTTTCATATTTGCTGATCTCAATTTTGTACTTATATGTGAACGAATGACAGAAGTTACAAGTTCATCAAGAATTGACGTGGAACAGCAAATATAGCTGTTTTCTTAGATAATGAACATGTTTGCTTATATCGATTAACCAAATCGTTGGATGAATAAAAGACCGAAGGCTACTTTCAAAATTATTTAATGGTCGATGTTTGGAAAGTGGATACCATTATTATAGGGAAGAATTTGTAAGCCATCGTATTGAAAGAAGAGTTAAAAACTTGAATAGAGTCTTCAGATTCAAGACTTTTGAAACCGAGGGGAAGTTGGCCAAATGTAAGTTTCACCACTCACACTTTTTTATTTTATTATTAGAAAAATGAGTACAAATATGATTGTGTTTGTAGGCTAGAGAAGAAATGTTTCATGAGGTCTTTTAGCATATTAAATAACAAACAAAAAAAACTTCGTATTTATATATATGGCGAAAAGGTAAAAATTTTGTTACAGATTACATAAGTGAAGGAATTAAAAGATCTCTATAACTTTTAGGGTTTGCTTTTATTTTGACGTAGCAGTAAGCATTTATTTCTCTGAACACAGATGCAGTGAGTGATAATGATAATCAAATTAATACTGCTGATAGATTTTCATCATGGCAAACTGTTCATTCATCATATGTAATTGCGGCAAACATCTCTTCAAAAAAAGAGAACTTGCAATCCTACTTATTTCCTAATCTCTCATTTGTTGAGTTCTTTTCGCCATTTCTTTTTTTTTCTTAAGGATAAAAAAAAACAATCGTTTCAACTTAAATTTATGGTATTCGTTTCAAAAAGAATTCAAACCGATGTCTTCTCCTTAATTATGATATTTCCATAAGTAGTAGCTTTTTAACTATAGAATTGATTGATGATGAAAAAGATATAAAACATTTTTTTACATAGCGGATAAGAATATCAGTTGTTATTGATCATTAGTTTAATCTCTTTTTGAGGTATAAGTTTTTTAAGGTACTCGAAAGCCATTTCTCGGAGTGAAAATATTTAGTCAAACATTTTTCAGCATTGCCTATTTATGTTCCTATGAATAGTCAAATTTTTCCTCATGGATACAGATGCAATTAGCAAGATGAAGGACGAAGAATATCATACAACGTTTTGTTGTTAGTTAACTGATCATATTCGAATTTTTTTTCCCCCCCCCCCCCCCCCTGCTGTTTAATTTCTTATATTTTATCAAAATTCAAATTTAAGTTGTAAAAGAAGAATGGGTAATTTCGAAATTGTTTTCTCAACAGTTTAAAGCAGTGAATATAATTTCGAGTATAAAATAAGCTTTTTGGAAACAGTAGTGTTGCTCATCATATTGGTATTGCAAAATTTTTTGTTACTTTTATGTATTTACCTATCGAATAATTAGGGTAATTGCTTTTTCTCGATGAATCAGGTATAATCTGCATGGAATTTTTTGTAAGTTGACAGCTTACAGCTAGAGAAAATATATCAAACAGTTAGTGAAGAAGCATAGTACATTGCAGCCATGGAGCTACCGAATATCATCGAACGGTTGTATCGGATAATTGTAACAATTTGTTAGCTCTACCAGCTGTAAGTTGGATGATAAATTATCACAGACAGCTTTAGTTTTTAGGAAAATCTTGCGTTTTTTTTTTTTTTTTTTCACGATTTTATTTATTCCCTGCTACACTTTACCATTGGTACTTCTGTTTTTTTTCAAATTTTTTCTTACTGTTTGTAGCTTATGATTTAGCAAAATGTAAAAATGTATTAAAGGATGGTGGTAATTTTGATGGTAACATTTTTGTTAAATTCATTGTTTAATTAATTAGAGTTATTGTTTTCTTATGGAACTGAACATATAGCCATCTTTTGCTGTTTTGTAGATCGGTGCTTCAGCAAAACATTCATACAGGCATTTATTTAGTCAAATGTAAAAATGAATGGATTATAACAGGAAGCAATAAAGTGGATGAATGGAACCAATATCAACCATTGATTCTAATCTTTTATCCCCTCGCTTCTTTCATCTCTGGAAATCTGCAATGAAAATTTTCTTTCTCTATTTAAAAATAATCTTCGGTGAATTTCTTTGTCGTTATTCACAAATTTCTAATAAATACTTCACTCTAAATTTGAATCATATTTGCTCTCTACTAACGGGTCAACCGAAAACATTGGTAGCTGATTATATAGGATATTTGAATGAATCCAAATATCATAATCACCAAAATCAAATTTTCTAGTTTTTTGCTTCCATTTTAGAAATTTGACAGATATTCTTCTAATTCAAACGAAATTCTCTGAATTTAAAAATGAAAAGTAGTTGCCCAAATGGTTAATCTCTTTTTTTCTCTTTTCTTTTAATAGTAATTTATTGCAAGGCTTTCTTCTTGATTTTAATATCTCAGTACAAATATTACAAATTATTGAGAATTGTAATGTAAATATGAATCATTTTACACTTTCAGGAATTTGCTATTTGGAAGGGTTTTTCTTTCTTTTTTTCTTCTTTTTTTCCAAATTATAGCAATGAATAAAAAGAGTTTTTAGGAGAATTGAAAGGTAAATCATTCATGTGATAAAATTTTGAAATAATATTTTAAAGTGATGATTTTTTTGTCTGTTTGATTGTATAGGTCTATAACTGTCCTCTCATCGTTCTCTTTTTTTTCCTCTCTTCTTTGCATTATATGTCCCATTGTGCATTTTGGTGAAGTTTCCAGTTCTCAGCATTAGTTTTGATTTCATATATGAATTGAATGTATATGTATGTCTTAGAAAAAAGCAATTGTCATTGTTTCTTACAATCTGCCGTTTTCTGTTGTCATGATTGGACATGTTGCCAACAGGTTTCCCTTACTTTTTTTTCTTTTTTTTTATTTGAAACGATCAACCTTTTGTCTTCTTTTCATATGTTCACATCAGCGCTATCATTTACCACTAACAACGATAGCAGCTGCAGCAACAGAAGTAGTTATTGTAGTTGTAGTAGTTATATTATATCTCAGTCATTCTCATCCAATTTTTTTCTTTTTTTTTAGACATAATTTTTATTTTATTTTTCGTTTTGTTACTCTCTTATGCTTCTTTCTATCATCCATATTGTACTTATTTAAATATCGACATCTATATTTATAAATTTCTCTACTTTTGTATTTTCTTTTCTTCAATTCATTTTATTGTTCGTTATATTTTCCTAATGCTTTATTTCAAATCATTAAATAACACTATTTCTATGTTTTGAAAAGTTTGTTTTATTGTATCTCTTCAAATTCCGTTTTTCTTTCATTTTGGATTTTCTCTAAAAATGATAGGAAAAGATGGTTACAATTCGAGATTTTATGCATTTTTTTGCTACAAAACCTTAATCACTCATCCTAATTAGCATTTATTATTTTATTTCTTCCATTATTTTATTGTTTTCAATGTTAAAATGATTGTTTCAAAATGTTGATTGGTTGTTTTGAAAGTATCTATTTATTTTCTAGTTTAAATATTCCAGAAATGCAAATGTAATGAGTGAATATTTCCATTTTTCAACAATGAATGAATGAATTTCGGATGATTCTATTAGACGATCCCATATACAATCATAAAAATATAGAATTTAAATATGATAGCAAAGTTTTACCCCTTTTTTGTGTACTTTTTGTCATTTAAAACTTTATTTATGTGTAGTATAATTTTATGAATTGTATACATATCAGTTCTTATTTGATTTAGCAATCCTGTATGTAAATAGTATTTGATGCAACAAATAATTTAATATAATTTTCACTATTACATAAATTTTTCACATATACAAATAAAATAACAAATAAGCAAACTAGTAAGCAGATGAAATAACCCACAAAATATTCCTGCTAATGGGATTTTGAAGCGGAAATTTTCAATTTTTAAACCATACTGACTGTACGATTGAGATAAGGTAATGGTATTAAGATTGGTGACCTTTTGAAAAAAAAAAAAAGAAAATTACACCATATACCGGCTCCTAATAAATCTTTAACCTGAATTACATCGGACAAAACTTTCAAATTCATTGAAGTATTACCTATCATTAATATCTAAATTCGTATCATAAATAATAATAGCAATGAATTAATTGGTTTTCTTGATAATCTTCAAATTTTTATACAACTTCAATTGCATCCATGTAGCTCATTTTCAGAGCAAATGAAAGAATTTTACAACCTTGAAATTTATATAATTAATGAAATTTATTTATTAACTAATGAAATCTTATCAATTAAACATTCGGAATTCTACGTAAATTTTTTTTTGATCAATTTAAAAAAGGAAAAAAAAGGTTTTTACTTGTAAATTTGACAATGATAATATTTAACAATAATAATTGTCGATGTGTTTTCGTTTTGCAAATATTTTGATAGTGATAATTTAATGGTAGTGTAACAAATAGTAAATTATCAATGTTGTGTGTTGATTTCAGTTTCAATGTAATAATCCAGGAAGTAGCTGATAAAATCAAGTTATTTAAAATAATAGGTATTTATCCTATTCTATTAGAATACCGGTTCTCAATTTATCATTTTGAAATATATTTTAGATAAGCCTGTGTTATTGAGAAATCATATTACAATTATTTCTTGCAAATATTTTCAATATTTATGTTTATATAAAATAATACAATGAAGGAACAAAAAAGAAATTGAAATTTGGTCTAATAGTTCACTTTTATTAAAATAAAAGAAAACAAAAGAAATATCAAATTTAATTGGAAATGTTTACGAATTTTTAATGAAAGTTAAAATTTATTAAAGGAAGTGATATAAATTAAACGTTTCTTTTTTGATTTTCAAATTGTTATCATTTATTTATTGTTTCAAAATTAGTTCCTCTATGATTTATTTATAGTTTGCCAATTTATATATATATATATATAAATACATGAGCTGTTGGAAGAAGTGAAAGATGATGACTTTAAAGATTTAAGGTAAACAAATGAAAGTAAATAATAGTTGAAGAATCTCGTAGCAATATAGTATCGTAAAATTTTCGAAATTTTCATTTTAAGAAAAAAAAAGCAAAGAAGGGAAGCTATACATACATAAAGAAGACAATGAAAAAAAAAGGAGAAAAAAGCAAAGATTTTTGTATTTAACATAAATTTTTTGTCTTTTAATCTTCTATTGAATAAAAATTTCATAAATAATTTATTTATTATTTTTATGCTTCTTTTTTCTTCCAATTTTCTATTTTATTTAATTTTAATTATTGTTATTTTTTTTGGTTTACACTTTTCTTTTGTTTTTACTTTTTTATTCATTTTATAGTTTCTTACTAACAAAACTGTTGAATATTTCTGCATTACTTCTTGATTTATGAATGGAATGAAGAAATTTTATTGCAATGATTTCTTCGTCGATTGAACTATAATTAATTTATTAACAATTTGAATGAAATAAAAGTGAATTATTGAAAGTGTACCTTTCAATTTTGCAATTTCATCATGATTGATTATAAAACCACTTGTTTTACTATTTAAATGAAATTATTGTTACAAATTATATACATTATGCAATCTGTATTACTTGTTTCGTTTTAACTATATATAGCAATTACATTTCATTAATTCTTCATAAGATTGCAATTTAGGAAGATTGTCTTTTCATTCTTTATATCAATGAATTTAAACGTTTTTAAGAAATCAAACTTTACAAATTCTACTTAATACAATGAACATTTTGAAAGCTAAATTTGTAAATATTAATGCATTTTGTAAATTGCTTTCAAAAATAAAAACGTAGCAATGAAATCGAATTGGAATACTTTTTTTGTGCAAGATACGGAATGAATATTTTGTTAAGTAAGAGAATATCTAATTCCGTGACTACAAATAAACCGAGAAAAAAAAAGCAGTATACGATGTTAATAGGATAAAATATATTTGTTAAAAATAATAAAGACAAAAAAATCTAATAAAGAAGATAATATGATTATTGGTATTTATTGCGAAAAAAGAAAAAAAAAAACTGATCTAAACGATTTATATCTGTCAAATGAAATTACGTAAGTATAATGAGGAAATGATGTTAGAGCTGAATGAATGAAATATATAATAACAAAATGAAATAATGGTAATGAATAAGAAAGTAATTATATTCAAATTTTACATAGTTACAATCAATTTATTTAATCTAATATGTGGTTTAATATTTCAAGACTTTTTGACACTTTTTTTTTATCGATTTAAAAGAATGCTGATAATGTTTTCTGCCCATTACTCCCATATTACAAAGTTTTAAAAAAGATTTTTTATTAAATAAGATGTGTAAGTAAATAATTTTATATATTCTAGGCCTTGTCCATATCAGATATCAGCAATCATTATCAATTCAGTACAATTTTAATCATTTCGAATACAACCATCGTTGTCACAACATCATTTTCATTTATTCATCTCAAGTGAAGTGGATGACCAAAAAAAAAAGACTTTTTTCTGATCACTTTTTTCAATTTTATAACATTTCCCATACATATATTATTCTTCCTCTTTCTCTCTCTCCCTCACTCACTTCTTTCTTTTCCTTTTTTTTGATTCAAAATTTGAAAGCATTTCTTGTTGTTCCACTTGTGATTTATATACATTATATAAATATATTTAAAAGTTTTATAGACCTTAAATATTGAGTAAATCGGCCAACCATTTTTTTCTTCTCTTTCTCTCTCTCTCTCCCTCTCTTTTCCTCTCTTCATTTGCTTTTATTTTGATAGATGGAATTACAAGTGGAAAAAAAAGATGCGACAGATAGAATGAAAGATATAAATATGAACATGGATAGTCAAATTTTAGATAGTCTATTAATATGCGGTTAATAGATAAGATATGAAATATAGTAATGGTGGTTGGCGGTGATGGTTCGCGGTGATAGTTAAAAAGATAATGAAAGTGTTGAAGATTTGTGATAGAAGTGATAATGATTAAGAAAATGATATTATAGAGTGGAATGAGATGAAGAAGCTTACCATATTATAGAATGGGTAATATTAATGGGTAGGCAACATTGATGGACAGATAGAAATGAGTCTTTTATCTTTCATGAATCAATTGAACTTTCATTTCCTTCTGCTTCTTAACTTATGTTTCGGTGTATTTAGATTTACAAATATTCGTTGTGTATGTCATTGTATGTGTCTGTTTACGTTATATATATGTGTGTGTTTATGTATATGTATTTGTGTGACTGTAGTATTGCTCTGCGTATTTGAAGGTCATCGTTGACCAACACTGTCGTCCGACTTCTCGTTTTTGAAAACCTTTATACCACATTTGTTAGTCGTAGACGTTGTTTGTGTCATACAGGTAAAATATATCTCTCTTTCCTTTTCTCTCTCTCTCCCTTTCCCCCCGCCTCCCTTTCTCCTCCTTTTTTCTCTCCCTTTCTTCACCTGCGCAAATAAATTGACCCTTTCCCATCTTAAATTTTCTACCTGTTCATCCTGCTACATTTCTTTCCATACCTTTTGCCAAACATTTGAATGAATCTACCCGGATTTTTCGATATTTCTGTATTTACTTATTGGAAATATTGTTGAAATCTACAGACAGACCGACACATATGCAGACACATACACATATGCACACACACACACACACACACACACACACACACACACACACACACACACACACACACACACACACACACACACACACACACACACACACACACACACACACACACACACACACACACACACACACACACACCACACACACACACACACACACACACACACACACACACATACACACAGACACAGGTACAGATACACTAAACAGGTAGTGTCTCTACCTGTTTAGCATACCTTACTGGCTACCACTAAATTCGAATTGTTTCAGCATCTTAAGCTTTGTTATTGTTGTTTTTTTTTTCTCTTTGCTAACTAGTTGGCATATTCATCGTTTTACGTCATATCCAGCAGACTTTTTTCTTTTTCCACGTAATTCATTATCACTTTTTTTTCATATAATCGATTGGCATTTTTTTCACGTAATTTATTAATATTTGTTTTTTTTCCTACAAATGAATTATTATAATTATTTATGTCACTTTCAATTTAACTAATTGAAATTATTGTTTTCAATGTTATCTTATTTACAAAATTCCTACACGTATTGAATTCCTCACTGTGATAATAATTTTAATACTTTTATTATTAAATTAATCAATAAATTAATCAAAAATCATGAATGAATCCGAGCGCTTGATCGTAATGGAAAGTTCCTGAAACATCATTTGATCCTATTCGTTATTGTTATCCATAAGTCTGCATGTTGTCTTTTTATCTCAATGACCTTCGGAATTTCTTAAGGGTCATTTGGTCAGGAAGTGTCCGTACTTTTGGGCCCATTGTTCTAGTACTTGATGATTGTCCCTCCTTTTATCTTTCTTCTCCCTCGCTTTTCCTTCCTTTCCTGCTGTCCCTTTCCCCCCTTTTCCTTTGTTTAAATCATTTTAAATTTTGTGTAAAGTATGCTCCTATAAATTATCAGTCTTCCGATATTTCGAAATACATTTCTAGAGTGATAGAGATTTGTCAAGGAAATCTAAAAATAAAATACAATAAGCGAAGAAGAAAAATTTAGAAGACTAGATCGATAACTTTGAACATAACTTTTTCGAATAACTTTGAATAATGCAGTTAGACTCATTGCGATATTTATGTTTCCATGTATCAAAAATATCGAAATTTCAAAACTTTTTCTCCAAATTTGAAAAACGTATGTTTGATTGAAATGATTCATAATATAAATAACACGTGATGGTATAATTATTTACGCTTAGGTGTGTTATAACATGTATTACTTTTTTTGTGATTTTTTTTTTGTTTGGATGTTGCTTATTTGAAATTTGAATTTTAAATTAAATTGGCATATTAGAAACTTTAGCTATATTTATTATGAGCATTTTTCTTTTCTCTTCAATTTTAACAAATTTTAATCAAAATGAAAAGAGAAAAAAAAGGATTAAAAGATTTTAGGAAATTATTATCCTAAAGATTAATAATAATCATTGATGAATATTGAAACAGATTAAAAAGTAATTCTCTCCTTTCTTTTCTTTCTTTCTTTTTAATTTTCTCTTTTCTTTAAAATAAATTATTTTTCAAACTAGTTGTGGACTTTCTTATCTTTTCTTCTCTCTTCATTAACACATATTTCAGTGTAAATTTCGATAAACGATTTAAAAATGACAGAATAAAATTAATGGTAGAAAAAGAAAAAGGAAGATGAGGGGAAGAAAGAGATGAAGAAAAGGAGGGAGGATGAGAAGGAAGAGGATGATGATGATAATGATAAAGAAGAG
The DNA here is from genome assembly GCA_005281725.1 of Wuchereria bancrofti. Classification (NCBI taxonomy): domain Eukaryota; kingdom Metazoa; phylum Nematoda; class Chromadorea; order Rhabditida; family Onchocercidae; genus Wuchereria; species Wuchereria bancrofti. The sequence goes on along the minus strand of SSBO01000012.1, from coordinate 10,433,053 downwards.
GAAGAAGGGAAAAGAGGGAGGGAAAGAGGGAAAAGATTACAGATTTCACTGTGATTGTAAATTTCATAAAATCAAATGATTCATTTGATGGAATTTTTACAATGATAAAACCAGGTGAAGTTGGTCATGACTTTACTTCAAGAAATCATTAACTATTGCTGATAACTATTGAAAATCGGAATACATCCCCGAAATTATCCGTTAAAATTTCATCGTTTTAATATTGCCAGTAATCACTGAAAAGATTAATGCCATTTTTCAAAAATTTCCAGGATTATTCTATTTTCTTTTTCCATTTTCTTTCTTTCTCTTCCCATTTCTCCCCCTCTCTCCCTCTCTCTTCCTCTTTCTTTCCTTCATCTATTTCTTACATTTTCATTTTAATTTTCCTAATTGTTATAATTTTAGAAAAATGAATAGTTTACAGATAAAATGGTCGTTGAATTATAATGCAATAACAAGTTTAATTAAGTTCAAATATGTTAGTAGTTTTAATTTTCATTTTGAACGATAAAATTGTATTATTAAACATTTAATTGTAATGTTAATTTAACGATGTGTAAATTTTATTGAAATTACAGCTGTACGACAGCAAAACCAATTATAGCTGGCGTTCATATCTTTACTTTATCGCTTTACTTTTTCTTCCGTTAATAACGACGTCAATAACGGTGGTGGTGGTGATGATGATGATGATGATTATGATGATGGTGATGATGACGATGATGATGATAATGATGAGGATAATGATGATATTAATATTATGTATTTTCTTGAATCAACCTTACCTGTTCATTATTTTTATCTTTCAACCGATCTCAGGTTTGTCCATATTTTCTCTCAAATTACTTCCATACATGTTAAAACTATATAGATTGGCAATAATTAAAAATTTTTTAATTTCCAAATAATTCTGTTCTTTTTTTTCTCTCTGTTTTTCTCAAAGAAAAAAAACAAGTTAAATTGACAAAAAAAAAAACACTTTATTTAAAACGAAATTTGTTTATAATTTAAATTAAAAATTTATACTATATGATAAAAGAAAAATCATTTCACATTGTTAGGTCAAGTAACTCAAGGTAGCGGGATTAAAGTGAAGATCTCCGATATGCCATTTCCTGTACCAAATGCGCAACAACTTAATCAAATTGTTTGGACAATGTTAGGCACTGCTACTAAGGTTATATGCAAGAATTTTGTTTATTTATTTTTTTTTATAACAAATAGAAATTTCGAAATTTTTAATACAATTTGTTAAAAGTTTAAAATTTATTTTTCAGTTTATAATTTACAAATGAAGAAAAAATTTTTGAAAAGAAAGCTTAAATTTTTTAAAATATGTTTTTATTAAATTAACAAAAAAAAAAAAACAAACATTTAGTTTTCTTTTTTTTCAGGAAGCAATTTATTGTGTATCCGAAGCACCTGTATCACAATTACGTTTTGTTTGTGTTGATTGTTATCAGAAGAATATCACAGATATGGTTAATGTTTTAAGTAGCGCTCAAGATCTTACACGTGAAGCTGGCTTTCCTGTAAATCTCTTCGTTTTTTTAAATCATTAATTAATTTTGACACATTTTATTTATTTTACAGTCATCGTAATATATACTAACTTATATTACTCATTGCAATAAATTTTGTAAAAATTGCAAAATTCAAGATATCTAAATTAGTTGAATAAAAGTATAGGAAATCAAGTCATTTAAAGAAATGAATACTAACAAATTTTTATTTAGTATATTAACTTTGAATTGAATTTTCATATTAGATTATTGAGTAAATTTTATTTGCACTCTTCCTCTTTATTATCACTTAATTTTCTGATCTTAATCTTGTTAGATTATCTAATATTTTTATAAAGATTATTTGAAATGACTAAACTCTCTTTGTTCTTAATCAACATTAACTATAATTTCTTTAGTATTATTTCATCGGTCAAAGACCTTTTTGAAAGGACATCACAAGGTTATATGTAATTATTAGAGATAATTACCACCCTTATCTTATTTCAGTGAAATTTTGGAAAGTTATCTATTGTATAAATCTAAATGTTCCACTTTTCATTGCATAATAAAGGAGAGTTTAAATTAAATGTGAAAATGTCTGAAGTAATTCTAATATAATTTAATGCCTTTATCCATTTGTTTAACAATAAGTAATTCAATTCCTATAATTTATATCACTGTAAATTTCTCATAATTTTTGTCAGTATTTAATCTTTTTATAGTGGTATTTTGTTAGCTTTTAAAATAAGATCGTATATTTTAGCAATAATTATTTGTAATCTTTGTTTTACAAAATTCTTCAAAATGAACATTAATTCTTTTATGCAAATTTTCAAATTATTAATTGGTCAATTTTCAATTCTTTATTTTAATTTCATCTTTTTTTTTTAGTAAATACTATTAATTTATTTTATTCGAATTTTAAAATATTTTTTTAGACTGTAGCATTACGTGGTATACCAGTAAACACAAATTGGACAGGTGCAACAATAATGTGTCAAGCAGCACTAAATGGTGGTACCATTGATTCAGCTTCAGCTATAATCGATGTACGATACCTGAAACAACCACATGTAGTCGATACATCAGGTCAAGGACCGATACTAATTGCTAATCAGGTGAGTAGTTTTCATTTTTAAATTAATTTTCCTTTTTCATTCCTCTTCTCTTTTTTTTTCAAAAAAGAAAATGTTGTCTTCAGAAAAATCATTAAAATTCCCTAATAATATTATGCTAGAAGTATGCTAATTTTTTTTTTTTAATTTCAAATATTTTATGTATATTTTTTTAAGGGTTATCGATTTTATGTTGAATGTATACGCACAAACAATGGATTATGCCAACAAAATGGTCGACGAAAAACATTACGTTGTGCGGTACAATCTCATCCACCAGCTACCATATTTAGGTGGCTTAAAAATGGCATTGTTGTTAGGTTAATTTTTTCACTCTTTTTTTCTTTCTAATTAATAATTATTATTTATTAAATTAATATTTGAAAAAGACAATCAAAAATAATAGTGCAGAGCCTAGATTAATATAATTAAACCTTATTATAAATATTTTTAAATAAATTTAAAAATTTTGAAATTTAAATCAAAGTGAATTTAATTGATTTTTCAAATTTATAATACATTAATATAAAATTTAGTATTGTAATTTGTAGTGTTGTAATATTGTAATATTATAGTGGTAATGGTGCTGATATTACAATTGGTACAGAAATGATTGGTCAATCAATTCAATGTTCGGCTAATAATGGTCTTTTTTCGGACGGTGAAATGCCCACTTCACAAGCTGTACAAATTGACCCCTATAGTAAGCTTTATATATATATATATATATTTTTTAGATTCAAATCAAGCTTTAGAATTATCAAATCTAAAATTTATAAATTGGAGAAAAAAGAAAGAAAAAAGAGAGATAGAAACAAAAAGATGAAAAAAAAAAACGAGAGTTGGAAATTTTTTTACCTGTTATATTTCATAATTTCAACATTTTACATAAATGAAATGAATAATGTTTTAAAAAAAGGAAAAAAAAACTTATGAAATTTTGTATCAAAATTTCACATTTCTAAATTTTAACTTATTTCAATTAATTTCAGCAGATAATTGATATTAATTTAAATTTATAGCAGCAGCACGATTGGTACAGGATAATTTTCAAGCAATGCAAAATGTAGCACCATTTCAAAGTGGCAATCGTATTGATATGAATCAACAGATTAACTTAGGTTGCCAAGTGGAAGGTAATCCACGACCGGTTGTTTTCTGGAAATTGAGAAAATCAAATGGTCAGGTAGTTGATGCATCTTGTCCACAAGGTTTCGAAGGGCAATATCAGGAAGCACCATTAGAACAGCGCACTAATATTGTTTGTTATTATTCATTTTCTTTTTTAGCTCCATTAATTAAAAGATATAAATATTTTTAAAATTTGACCATTAATTTAGGCAAGAAAAACTCCATTTTGAACAATCTTATCATAGTTAATACATGAATGCAATGGAATGAAATTGAAATATAGCAAATGTATTTATTTTAAATTATTTTAAATAAGCTTAGTCAAAAAAAGGCTATTTTCATTAACTAGTATATGCATAATGATCCAAATTACGGATAGTTTTAATTAATAAATAAGTTAAGAAAGTGAATATAGTTTGGTGATTTAAATTATGATCACATTTTCAATATGTCATTACATCATCATTTCTATTTATCAAAATAATTCTCGTAAATTTTTTCATCCCTTTTTTTTGAATTCTATTTCATTTTTATTTTTAAATTAAATTCCACTACCACATATATAACTGTAAGTTTGTATTCTCTTTTAATTATTTTGTATTTTTAGCGTCTTAATGCAATTTGCTCATTACGAATAGCAAATTATACATTTTCGGGACAGTACTGGTGTGCTGCATGTTCATTTGTATCACAAGGTGCACCAGAATGTTCACCATCACTTGATTCACCTGGTACTACCTATTTAAATGTACAAGTGCAAGGACCACCAACTCAATCAGATACTTTACCTTCCGTTCAAAAGGTTTCATCTCTTTCATTTTACTATGTATAAATTATTTGAAATTGTTCTTCTTTTATAATTTTTTTTTTGTGTTTTATTTTTATTTTTAAAATTTAAATAGTGTAAATTTGAATAAAATTTGGATAAAAGATAAAAGTATAAAATAGTATAAATCTGAAATATAAATGAAATATAAATAGCAAAAGTTTATTTTTTCATTAAGGAAAAAAAAAACTGTAAATTAGTAAAGAGCTATACTTTAATTTTATTAAATACATATTATTTATAATTATTTGTAATTGCATATTGTTTCTGTCTACTAAATTATTAAATCCGAAAATTTAAATATTAAAATTTTTAAAAAAAAAACTTTTGTAGCTTCCCAGTTCAGACAGTGCGGTTGTTGTGGTCCATTATTGTGCGGAACCATTACCTAAGTTACCCCGTGATATCGTCTTTTCGGTCGATCAAAATGAGCTACAAATTGGACAGACATGGCAAAATTTCCGATTTGAAAGTACCACACAGAATAACACCGTACCAAATTGTCATCTAGCAAAATTACTCATTTCACCGGTATCTGATACAGATACCAATCGACAAGTGGTTTTAAAAGTTCAAAATACATATGGCAGTAAACAGTAAGTTTTTTTTGTTTCCCTTCTCAATCATTTCCGTATACATTTTGTATTTATTGAAATTTTTCTAAATTCACAACAAAAAAAAAGAAGAAAGGAATGGAATTTTCTTTTCTTTTGCTTAAAGTTGATTAAATATTTTGAAATGAAAAAGAGTTAAAAATATTCTTAAAAATTTCGAACTCATCTTGGTACTAAAAATGATATAGTATTATAATTTAAATTAGGTGACAAATTTTAATTACTTTATTTTTCTAGCATTACTGTACCACTTGTTGCTTTATTTGGTGGTCAATCAACAACAATGAGTTCATTCCCAAGCTGGTTTATGGCACTATTAATGATGATAATTTTTGGTGTATCACTATCACTATTAATAATATTTTGTATCAAAAAGAATTTATTTTGTTTTAGAAGTAAGTTAAATATTTTTTTATTAATTAATGATGATTTGATTCAGTTGAAATTTTTAATCATGCATTTTTTTTGTACAATTTATTTTGTTTTACTAAAGATTCTCTTGTTCCGTATGATTCATTCGAATTCACTAGATAATTTAGACCAGAAAACTTACAAGAATCGTTGAAATTTTGATTGAACTAATCTTTGGTTTAGTTTTAATTAACTTTTTTTCAATAAATGAAAAATTAAAAATTTTAAACTGTTGTACATTTCAATTTTCAGAAGTGAAACCGACAGTAAATTCTTATGACGACAAAAGGAAAAAAGCAAAGTAATTTTTTGTGTTGAGATTTTTGCGCATCATTTAAAAGAATTTTCGGAAATATGAAGAAGGTCAGATGAAAGTTCAATACCAAAAAGAATTTTTTCAAATATTTTTTTAAAGAAGTTTTTTTCTCATGAACAAATGTAACAATCCAATTTTTCGTTTTCTTTTCTTTATCAAATTCACATTCCATCTTTTTATCTTTGTTCTTTTTTTCAGTATGCGTGAAACGTACCGAGAAGATGGTCCTCGGTCACTGTATCAAGCATCCGGTCAGCCAGTCGAGGTAATACGAAATGAGAGTAGAACCGACTCTGCTTATCATCTATATCTAAGCAAGGAGGCGGTTGTTTGATACTGTCCGCTTTATTCATCCTCTTTACCTCTTCCGTACAATTTTTTTTTTCTAATTCAAAAAAGAAGTTTAATCCTGTATCTCTCTAAACTAATAATTGCAAAATATAAATGTTAAAATTTGATTTCTCATCCATTTCATGTTACAAAATTAAAATTTTAAATTAGAAAAGAAAAAGAAAAATGTGATATTTTCCTTTTCAAAATTAATTTTTATCATCGAAGATAGCACTTATATTTCTTTCTCTCTTGTTTCATGGACATTCATATATTAGTTTGAAGTTTTTTCAATAACTTTGACATTTTTACATGAATTTCAGTGTCCGCTAGATTATGAGTCAGCCGTGCAAGCAGCTTATTGTGATTCTCGAATGTCCTCTGTTTAATTATCTTTTCATCCTTCTATTAAAACAAGCTAAAACAAAAATAAAAGTAACGAAAAAAAAAACAGAAAAAATATTATATAGAAAAGTAAATAATTTGCTTTTTTTCCACGTAAGTCACGAATTTTCTAATTTGCTTAATTAATTTCATCTATTTTCTTTCTTTTTATATCGAATTGATAACTGCAAATTAATGAATGTTGTCATATAAATAGAAAATATGAAATGTTTTCTATTATTTCATCCATTATCAATTTTTGTTTTTGTTTTCTAACTTCAAAATAATTGTAAACTATGTGGAAATTGAGTTCTAGGAAAAAAAACGAAATTTTCAATGAAAACGAAATTTTTTGCTTCTTTTCTTATTTTAGATAGTGGTTTTTAGAATTTGAATCAATTGCATTTGTAATATTTATTATTATTCGTAATAACAGTAGTGTTATGATTATCATTGTCATTATTATGATTATTATAATTCGCTATGAATCAGCATGCTCAACAAAAATTTAGAAGAAAGTTATTTTGATTTTCACAAATTTTATGGAATTTTTCCTTTTTTTACAAAAAAATTTATCAATCTTTTAAATTGTTTGTTTTCACTTCTAGAGCAAATCCCGTTAGTTTTGCCATTATCAATTTATGAATTGAAAGTTTTTGATTTTTTCTTTTTTCAAAAAAAAAAGAAAAAACTAGTTTTCTAATATATGAGAAAATAAACATTCATTTAAATGGATCTTATGTTTTTTTTCTTAAATTCATTAATGAATGAAGATAAAAAGAAAAGAAAAAACGAAATTATTTATCTCTTTTTAACCTTCACTTTATACATACTTTTGTTTGTACAGTTTTTTCCTCTCTTCTTTTTTCCCTTGTTTTTTTCTTTCAAATTATTAGTTGAATGAATTATTATGGTGCCACTGTTAAGACTATCTCATTAATATTATTATTACTATTATTATTATTGTTATTATTATCATTATCATTATTATTGTTACCATTACTATTAATTATGATACTTCTGTTTTGTTTTTATTTTTTATCACTATTTCTGATAAAAAATGTGTACGGTTATGGATGCAAAGGTTAAAAGTTTCCTTCCTTCTCCCTTTTTTTCTCTCTTCTTTTTGTTCATTTTCATCTATCTAAAAAGTGTATATAAATTTTGCATATAATTAATTATTGATGCTATATTTATGAAAGGAAAAACAATACGTAAAATTAATTCTAACAATGGAGAAAATTTTTGTCACTGTTGAAATTTCTTGTCTACAAAATTTTATTTTTAATGTGATTATTTTGATCATAATTTTTTTTTATTTGCTTTGCATCCTTGCTTATTTCTCATTTCTCTTTTTCCAAATTTATGTTGAAAAAAAAAAAGATTAGAGAAATATGCTAATTTTTTGTATCTGCCGGAACCATTTTGTTTACGTATGTACTGTCAAAAGATGTTTCCTGTATTACATGAAAGGTAAAATTCAATAGTTATTGTTTGCATATGAAGAGAATCATTGTTATATATCAGTACGTTATATTTGAAAAAAAAAAGAAAGAAGGAAAAAAAATAAAAAAAAAACAAACAAAACAAAAAGGAAAGAAAGGAAACAAAACGAAAAATATTTTCATTTCTACTTAATATTACATTTCATGATGATATTTTTATATTTTGTAAAATTGATGAAAAGTTTAGTTTTTGAAAAAAAATATTTTGTTATTTTCATAATTGATAAAGGAAAGCATTTTTCCTTAGAAATGGAAAAAGAAAAAGGGGAAAGAAATTTTTAAAAACTTTCCATTATATCTTCCCCCCTTTTTCCTAATCTTTGCGCTTCTTTAACTCTTTAACTTGTCCGGTTCTTCTTTTAATTTACTGTTTCCTGTTTTTCATTTTTTTGCAGTACCAATGAAATTTGTGTACTCAGGAACTGTTAGTTATATACATAGTTTCCACTTTTTTTCCTTTTTTTTTTTACAGATTTCACAGATCTCACACCACAGATGCTTGTTGCTTGCGAAGTGTTCACTTTGAGCATTTGACTTTTTTTTTTGAAAACTTTTTTAATGAGATCAGTTTTAGAAAGATAATGATAAATGAAGCATAAGAAGTAAAAGACCTGTTATGGTACGCATTAATTCTCAAAATTGCAATGCAACCAATGAACATACCTGTCTCTTGTGCAAACGCAGTTTCGCTATGTTTCAACTTTGCTCGAATATTTGTATGTTGGCAAATAAAAAGCCGCTGTAGTATGATAATGCTCATCAATTCATTAATTAGCTAAATGAGAAAAATGCTTAAATGTTAGCATCGTAGTTCTCATTTCTCTCAGATATTTACGTAAGACAATTATAATCATTAGCATAAAACACAAAATAACATTTATAATCTATGTAATTCCTAAAAAAATTTAAATTATGAAGGGTTAATCATTGAGACTTTTATTGCATAGTTTATTTCTTGCCAAATGAACAATTATTTACAAGGGTGCAACGTCTAACTGGTAGAATTCTAGAACATTTTTGTAAATGAATTTCAGCAATGAAATGCCATTCATGAATCCTACAATAACTTTTACAAGTAAAATGATTAAAGCAGGTATTAGAAGAAAAAGTGATTATTTCTTACGAAATATGGAGTATTATCATGCCACACCAAAGAAAGCTAACTGAAAGTTGATCGAGATAATCGATTTCAAGTTTTTTTTTCCTTAGACCGTATAAACATTAACACAAAAATTTTAACACAGAACTGTGGCGGAAAAGAAAAAAGGAAAAATGCAATACAATTTTTCTGATGCGCTTCAAAGAAACTCCTTTATTTAATTTTTTTAAAAAAACGAAACTATTAACAGCCGTCACAATATCATCATTAAAGCTGAATCACGATTAAAAGATTATAAAAGATCGCAAAAAAGCAGACTTAGTGGTGATTAGAACGAAGTGGTACAAAAGCGAAAACGAGTCAAAACTGAAAATGAAGTTTGAAAAGAAAGCAAAAATTCAGAATACATTAGATACAAATGGAAATCTAGCCGATAAGTCACGCGACTAGTTGACAAAGAATCCACTCTGCAACAACATTGAACTGCTAATATCAATCAAATTTAGGACAGCAAGCAAATCTTAACCAACAAATGCCAAAAGGCTGCATCGAGATGTTGCGAAACGAGTTGAAGCTTAATTCATTTGGTCATCTCGAAAATACACTACCATACAAGAATGTTAATGCAAATGCAAATAAAAAGGTTCAGTATCCTGAAATAACTAAAACATTTTATGTTGAGAAAAAGCTCAAAGCTAATAAACAATAATTACGAAGATTATACAGATCTTCCGGTAACAGAATAACGATATGACAAGACCGCATGTCAGAAAGAACTAACACCAAAAAGCTTCTCTAGATTACTCCCTTCAGACTGACGCTTGACCATACTATTCAGTATTCAAAATGTTGGTTATATAATACCTGTTTTTAATTACCATATTTCTCAAGTATCAAAACACATACACCAAAAAGTTTGAAAATGATCTATCCTATGGAGAATCAACTGGTGTCGCCCACGAATCCAGATAACGTTCAAAATCGATGATTGGTAGTATGTCCTCAGAATGACGTCCAACTTCTCTCCATGAACGAAGTGAACGTGCGCATAACAGACGTTGATTTTCAAGGCGCCTTTGTCGAGCAATACGACATTTTCTGCAATGAACATTTAAATATGTTTTAAAGTGGGATCATAATGTTTTTCAAAAATTTATTAAACAAAAACATTTTGGCAAATGCAAATTTACGGACTTTTTTGAACTTTACAAAAACGTATGAATTCTTCCTGCAAAATGATTTTTCCTGTGGAGTTTCAAATTATACATACTGAGACTATCATATAAAAAAAAAATCACCTTCGCAAGCTTACCGCTGCAGCAAAAAATGAGCTAACGCCACTTACTGCAATGAGCACTGATCCTGCTCCTACTGTTACACCCGAAAATGGATTCACCGAATAAATCATTGCTCCCATAAGAAGAATTATTATACACGCTAACACTGCCAGCATCACTGAAATTCCAATGTTTCTTCTAAAGTTTCTAAAGTATGCACTCGAAGACTTTCAAAAAATATAGGGATAGCTTACTGCTACTCATTTCCAGGATTGTATTTCGCTTAAGCCAATTAAGAAATCCTGATGTTGAAATGATGTTCAGAATGCAGGCCAAAGTGGATTTTACAACAATAACAAAACAGAAAACGATCAAGACATAGAAAAAATTGGCGATCAAAGGTGTGACACAATCCATAAGCACTGCAAAACAGGATTATGAAAAAAAGAAGACTAGAAAATTATAATTTGAGATCCCAAGCTAAAAATAAAATGAGTAGAATGGATTACGACACAAACTTAAAAATTGTGCTACTCACTACTTACATGTAACAAATTGCAAATTTACCAAAATGTATACAAATACCACATATTTGACAACTTTTTTTATCAGTTTTTTCCGATTACAGTTATTAAAGTGCTATGATTGGAATAAATTTTAAAAGCTAGATAAAAACTAGGTAGAAAACTGAATAACCATTTCCATCAAAGCGGTATGTTGTATGATAAACACTTTTCATATTAACAAAGGATCCGAATTTAGCGGTACGCCAGAAATGTCGAATGCCAACCCTATAAACCCAAAACAGTTATGAAATATGGCAATAAACCTGGATTCCCGTACAAATATTCTTAGTTCAGATTCCAAAAACTAAAAAATATTACAGACTTTTCCGGCATTTTCACAACATACACATCATTAATTGCAGCAAGATTTCACTATTTTTTTAATCCTTCTTTAGAATTATTCTGTTATGTTTCCACCAATTTACAATGCAGAAAGTTTGAACCAATTTGATTAGCTAAATTTACTATTCGATCTGCCGAAAAAGGTCTATCTCCTACTTCGCCATTTCTTTTCAGCTTAAGGTCACATACATATACCAGGATATTGCTCTGCTATATTCTTTCTCTAGCCCAAAGTGGTCATACATCCCCATTGCTCATACATGCTTGAGCTTCATAAACGCCTTTGGATAAGTTATTGCAAAAGAAATAAATCAACAATCCACAAGAATGAATTCGTCATCAAGATACGAGACGATCTATTCCAAAAGTTCCGATGTCACAAAACATAACACTCCCAAAATCTCAATAATATAAAATAAACCCTTTGCAGCGATCCACTCGTGCAAACGATGAAACATAACTCAAGTGGTTATTGCTGCGCATTGAACTGTTGTCATCCAACTGAGCTACATTTCGGCTATTATCATTGATGCGAATCCACTCATCACTGACTAAAGCACAGATCGCCTAAAATACCAACTGATTATCTAAAAAATCACAAATTTACAGTACTAAATAATCCATGAAAAAAAATAGTGAAAGAAGTTTTATCCCTATAACCGATAATAATCTCAACTAATAAAACACGAATAAACCCTAAGATTGATCTAAAATCCATAATTAGTTAAGGTGAATTATACTATCCATATTTATCGTATTAAATACCTACTAATATTCATCAGCGTTATCACTTCCGACAGCGACAAATTCTTTGCATCATTTTGAAATATTTTTTGCTATAAAAAGTTAAGAAAAAAAGAAAGTCTGTTATAAAATATAACAGAAATGACTTAACGAAACAGCGGCTAACAGACTGAATAGCGCAGAAAGGAAATCCGCTTCAGATGCATCAAAATACTTGCATTTCAATCCGATCAACATGAACTAAAAATATACTCGAAATTTCGTTTAATAAAGAAAATTATTATATCACTTGTAATTTAATTGATTAATTCATACAATAAATCAATTATCTCTTCGAAATAGTCAACAAACAATCGCTTCGAAGCCAACACAACGAGAAAATTGGAATCGTTTCGGATTAGCTATGGTAACTTTAATCGAGGTCGCTGTGCAAAAATGCATTCCAGTGCTAGAATAAAATATTCGAGTTTTTGAATTTAATTTCTTCTAAAATTTTACTCAGAAGTTTGTTATCAAATTACAATAACCTCTTTATAACTCTCTAGCAATTAATCATTTTTGAAGTTATAACAGCTAAATCATTTGAAAAATCATCAACATTAGGAAGACATATCATTGTATTGCAACTGTATTATTTGTTTGTTTATTTATTTATTATTATTATTGTTATATATATATATATATCCGTATTCACTGTAAATCAATAACTCACTTTTAATTTTATCAGATCTTTTTTTTCTTGTTTTCTTCCTCTTTTATCTTCAGTATTCTTTTTTTTATCTTCATAAGTTTTTACCAAAAGATGAGAAAGAAGGGGAAAGAGAGAGGGGAAGGAAGAGAATGAAAAAGAATAAAAGATTTATAAAGTGATCAGAATATTTCCATCATTTCCTTCATCTATTCTTCTTCTTTTCATTTCTATAAGCCTGAAATGTTTTGTAATTTAATTTTAATAATCAGTGGAAGATTAAAGGTTGATTTTATTTTTGATAAGATTTATTATATTGTCGTTTCAACCGTAACTTTTTAATTTCAACATTTAATTGATGAATTTCGAACAACTTTTAAGGGTTGTGCCATTTTAGTGTTTACAGAAGCAGTTTCTTGATTCGCAAGGTAAATTAATAATAAATGATTGCTGTCTGGAAAGGAACTGTGTAAAGTTCAACGGAATGGCGAAATGAGGGCGATGGTAGTGGAGGAGGAAGAGGAATGAGAGAGAGGAAGGAGGGACACTACCATAAAAGATGGATTGTTGTCATTAGTTAATGCGGTGGATGATTTGTTTCAAAAACATTGAAATTCCTTTCGTTCTTCTGTTCTATCTTTTAGCTTCTTCATATTCTGCTACTTAATTGAAATATTTCCGGAATGAAGGCGAGAAATTGAAAATTTTGAGGAAGGAAAATAAAATGAAAGATGAAAGGAGAAACTTTTTTTTTTAAAACGAAAAAGTAATCAGTAATTTGATTTTTCATTTCTTATTTTCCTATTACCCTTTCTTAACCTTTCCCTCTCTTTTTTCCACTATCCCTGACTAACTCCCGTTCAAACTCGAAAAATATGATCAAAAAGATTGAGACGAGAAAGAAAAGAGTATGGAGGGCAATATGGCCGACTAAATGATTGTTTGACAATTTCATATAGGCACGAGAATGATCATCGAATTATCGTCATTTTGTATCACATCACTAAATATTGTTCAGAGGTTATCAGCAAAAAGTATCAGAGGAGGAAGACGAGGAGAAAGAGGAAGAAAGAGGAGGATGGTATTGAAGAGAAGAAATTTTGTCAACTAATTTGTTGACCAGCACAGGAAAATGATGAGCATCGAGACCATTTGACAAAAATTTCTCATCAGGTACTGCTACTGATGATTGTTGGTACACCTTCATTCGTCTAAAAATATTGCCCCCAGCTCAATCAAAATACTTCTCCTCTCTCCGTCGTTGTAATATTTGTTGGTTGACGGTTTAACGGAGTCGGGTGAAAATCCCGATGGGTTGTCCTCAAACCCTCTTGCTATGCTCTGTCCTCTCGTTCTAGCTCTTTCGGTAGCCATAACCCCCCCCCCCCCCCTCTACCACTTCCCAGTTTCCTGTTATCCTACTATCCCTCTCCTGCCCCCCATCCCGCTCCTCTCTGCCCTGCCTTTTTCACCCATTTCCTCAACTCCTTCCTCCTTTTCCTCCTCTCCTGCCAACCGCAAAACAAAATTCCTTTACGGTCTGATGATGCATTACGAAATGCTAAATTTTGGAATTGTGTAAATTTTTCAAAATTTACGGAATCCATTTGAAAAATCGATTCAGTCTTGTTCTAAAACGATAAGCAATTAATTTTTAAACTGTTAAACTCCAAAATATATTTTAATTCATTTTTAATTGTTTCAAATCAAACATTATCTTGTTAACTTTTAATAAACAGGTTTATTTATAACTCTCATTTGTTTTTTCTTCCGAATGACTACAAATTAAACTGTAGGATTTAGCTTAATTTACTGTATTGTCATTCCAAGTTGTATTCTCCAATCAGCTATCGTTGGTCTCGTTTTTTAGAAAAGAATATGTAAAATTGATTTAAAACAATATTAAACATATTAAAAAGCTGTGAACTTCGGTCTAATTGCAGTTCCGTTTTATTTTTAACCTAAAGAATTAATAGCGACAACCAAATTATAATATTGTAATGCAGTGGAAATTAATGATGCATACTTTACCATAAACTTATTATGGTAAGAATATTAGTACCATTACTGGTACCATACCATACTATACTTCAGTATAGTTGCTGATGCAAGTTCAACTTGTTCAATATTTCAGTAACACTTCTTTTCATCATAATATAACATAAAAAATACACATATATTTTGTACAATTAAGAAATTACATTTTAAAAATAGGGGAGAAATTAAATGAAAGAGGTAAACAAGTAGCAAAGAAAATAAAAGTAATTGAGGTCGACATAAATCGAGATTCCCGGCCTCCTCTCATTCCAACAGTATTACAGCAGCTGAGAAGAGGAGCATTTTTGAACAGCCGGAGGGGATATTTTAAGGTAGGAGAAACGAAATAAACCATATTAAGATGGGACGAGGTCTCACGGAAGAGGATGACAATTTGGGTGGCAAGGAGAGGGGATAATGAAGACGAGGCGAAAACGAGGTTAGAATGCCTCCTATGCGACAATCTCATCATTCCTTCTTGAACGAAATATTATTACCTATCACCATCAGTCTGATATCAAATTACAACATCCCTCTGAAGTTACGAAAATTTTCGAGAACTCAAAAGTAGATGGCAATTTAATCGAATAATTGTCAAACTTGAAATTTCAAGTCTTTCTCAATCCCAATGATACGATAAGATAGATGAATCATCGAAATTCATGGATGCCTTTTTGATAAATTTATAATCAAGCAAATAGCAAATAATGACAAAAATCCTTTCCCTTGCATTGCCTAATTAACAATTTTACAAATTTAATTTTAACCCAATCATTTGGTATTTACTCTTCATTCTCCTCTTACTGATATACTTTGTCTCTTTTCAGAATTACCCTTTGTTGCAAATGCAAACAAATTAAAATATCAATTCGTAAATTAAAATAACCAATCAATAATATGGCAATATATATATAAAATGATTGGTAATCAAAAATTTTTACACAAACTTTATGCACTTTTTTAATATATAAAAGAACAATGTGAAATAATGCAATTAGTTAACAGAAGAGAAGGAAAGAAAACACAAATATATTAGTGAAAAAAAAGGAACAAATGGCAAATAAACGGCACATCTAAGTGAGAGAGAGAAAAAAAGAAAAGACAGAGAAAATTATCCATAAATTTTGAATAGTCAAGAAAAAAGAATCAAACTTTCTTTTTTTTTAATATGGCAAGAAATCAATGGAAGAGAAAAAACAAAAACAAAACTAGATCAAATAAATGATGTATTCGGTTCAGTTATCCAAAATTATCCGAATGATAACATATTGATTAGAAGAGTAATTAGTGGTTAGGAAAAAGAAAAATCAATTATCACAAAGATGTAATCACTATAAAGTGATCGGAAAAAAAAATGTAAAGCGATTATCGCATTATCTTATCTCTCTCTTGCTATCTTAATCATATCTTATCATTCGGAGATTAATTTCAAGTACAACAAACAAAGAAATACAATTCAATCCAATTTTTGATGTATTTTATTATTATTATTATTACCAATGGATTTACAACTACTCAAAACATTTCAAATAATTTCAGAAAACCTTTATCATTATTTTGTTTTTGCCTATTGATAATTTGAGTTATTTCTCAAATATCATTTTTATCCCCTGCAATAACAAGAATAAATGAAATTTATTTCATCCTTATTTCCTACTTATTTTATCATCTTTATAGTATCCTCATTCATTCCATTTGTTTCATTTCATTCATTTTTAAAATTATGTTCAAAAAAAAATCAAGAAAGATGGTAAAAAAGGATATAAAAGAAATAGAAGGAAAATAAACGGTAAAGCAAAAAAATCTCCCCATATATCATCCAATCCACAAAATATATTTCACTATCTTTGCTATTTATTCATTTCAAAATACCTTGCTTTTTTCTTCCCTCCTCCCCTCCCCCCTCCCCCACACCACTTCCTCCCACTCCCCTCCTCCTCTTCCTTTTCCTGCCCTTCCTCTCCCATCCCCTTTCTTCCACACTTTTCTCCATTCTTTCAGCCGAAAAATCATACATTATTACAAGTGAAAGATTGTAGGAATGAGAAAGGACAAGGGCGCCATGCAAATTAATCGTATTCAGGAGAAAAGCATATCAACAATTTTCCGACTTAGCTATAATAGTAAAAAGAAGAAAAAACACATGGATAAGGAGGTACAGGAAACGAGAGAAAAACGATACAAGGGAGGAGGAAAAGAAGGAGGAGATGGAAAGAGATAAAATAGAAAAACTATCTAACATTTATCCGGAATTTATTCCTGAAAACGACTTAATCATTTATTTTAATCCTTATCAATCTATCATTGTCTCATTTATATTCACCCTTCTATCAATCCAATCATAAACTTCTCTTTTTATTAACCATTCTGATTAAATAAATACTGCTATATTCTTTTCTTTCTTCCTCTCTCTTTTTTATTCCCTCTCCAAATAAAACCTACCGTTTATTTACTGTCTATTATTTTTCTTTCTCTCTCTAAAATATTCACTCCTCACAATTTCTTTCTTCCTTTTCCTCTTCCAACCCTTTCATCACCTCCATTTCCGAACTTTTATGATAAATATGATATTTTCCTAATCAAAAAAAAAAAACTTTAAATACGACTAAAATTTCCCTCTCTTCCCTTCTCTTTTCTTTTTACCTCTCTCTCGCTTTCTCCCCTCTTTTCCTATCATCTTTGGTAATACATAAAAAATCACTTAAATTTTTAAAAATTCTTTATCGAACTAACTTTTCATGATCAATGAAGGTTCGGTGTTCAAACCCTTCAATTAACCATTATCTTTTCAAAAGAAAAAGATGAAAATGGAAGAAAGAAAAGAGATAGTTGGAAAAGGAATGAATCGAATAGTTGCATTAAACAGCATAACACTGAATTTAATGCCATCTCATATTGAAACGAAAATTTCAAACCCTCCTTTGAAAATAGGCAAATCCAAAAAAAAGGCATCATCAAATTTGCACAAATAAAAATTTTCCATATCACATAGTTCACAATGAAAAACGCAAACACACCTACACCTGTACCTACACCTTTTACCCATACCTTTACTCACATATACATAACTAACATGAAGCAGAAACCATAAAATCTCGTTCCTGATTATCATAGACTAAATTCTATCACCATTAAAACATACAATTTTCCTATATTCATTGTCCAATAAAAAATTATTTAAACGAGAAAAAAGACAAACTTTGGTGTATTACGCCAAAATTTCCTCGGAATCATAAGCTCATCTAATATAAACGATGCTTTTCTTTTACTGTCCATTCTAAAAAATTAACTTTTAAATTTAAATTTTCTTCATTTAAAAATATTTGACTTCAATATGTATTCAAATTCATATGATGTAATTATAAATTTTGCATCTTTGATTAGAATTAATAGGCATAACAATAACTAAATTATTTTCAACTTTTTATTTGTTCCAATAAAAAAAAAGAAAGGAAAGTTTTTCATTTTATAATAACCCATCTCAATTTATGGGCTTTTCATTTTGTAGAGCTTAGATTCTGAGAAAAAGACTGCAAGGAAAGAAAAAAACAGACAAACAAAGATAAGAATCGTTTTTAAAATAATATGAAGACTTTTTTCTCTTTTTTTTTAAAAAAAAAAAAACTATAAAATACCAATAAAATGATACCAAGGGTTATTGTTTGAACCGAGATGATAATTTCAGAGGGAAAAAAGAAATTAAAAAAAATAAGAGACAAATTGAGCGTTCAGCACAAACGAAGAAAGGCACATTATTTTCGACATGCACTGAAGATTAACTGGATAGTAGTGATAGGATAGTGATGATAATCATATCATAACGGTGATAATGGCAACACTACAAAAAGAGAAGGCACATTTTACAGAAAGCGCTTTTTTTTCTTTTTTTACTTGTGGATGGAAAGGAAAGAAGAGAAAAAAAAGGAGTATAATGAATAATTATTGATAAGAATAAAAAGAAAAACAGTGTTAACAAATAACTGATAGAAAAAGAAATGAAAAAGAAACAATTTTAGTACAAAATTCCAAAAAAAAAAAATTCAATGAAGTGAAAGTGTGAATAAAATTCACAATTTGAATTTGTAACAGAAATTGCAGGAAATGAAGAAAATAAAAAATGGATGTTCCAGAAAAAAACTTCCGGAAAAAGCAATAATGGCACATATTTTCAATGGATTATCAAATTGATAGAAATGGCAACAGGAGCGGTTGAAATAGCAGCAAAAAATAAAATTACTGTGCAAAAAAAATTTTTGCAGAAATATATCCTAAGAAAAAACAAATTTAAAACATACCCGCCATAAGAAAAAAAAGAAAAAAGGAATTTACAAAATTTCATATTCTATTATATAAGAACTGAAAATTTGAATAAATTTCCAAAAGACATTTCGAGAAAAAATAAAAAAGGATGAAGAAAAAAATAAATAAATACCCAACCATCTTACAACCCTAAAATTTTATCATATTACAAAATGTACGAGCAAAATATAGCAAAAATTCTTTTTTTAATGCTAAATATGAAAAAAAAAGAAAAAAAAACAGAAACTAACGAAACAATGAAAAAAGATTAGAAAAACAAACAAATGAAAGCAGTAATATTTTGAAAAAAAAAAAAAACAAATAAATTAATTAATTAGAGTTCCAAAAGCGAAACTGAAATTAGAACTGAATTAAACTGATAAACAACTCCGTCCCCTCCAAAAGGGGTTATTTTCATGATAAAGACATGTTCCTCTCGTTTTTTTCTTTGCTTTTCTGTCTTCTTTTTTTTTTTTGCTCAAAACTTTCAAACTTCGCTCTCCTCTTCGTGCTCATTGTCAAGCTTAATTGTTGGCTTATCAGCGCCCAACCGTAGCAAGAAATCATCGCTGCTTAATGCGCTTGTTATGTCCGTACCCTTCAATTAGATGCTTCTTAAAAAAACTTTTTTCAGGACGATAAAACAAGAAAGAAAAATTGAAATAATTTTACAAACTTTTAAATGTTAATCTACAAAATATTTCATCATTTCTTTCTTTTTCTTCACTAAAAATTCATAAGTAATCTAATTTTATCATAATAACAATTAAAATTTGAAAAAGTTGTAATGACCAAACTTACTACTAGTAACTATATGATGATAAACTATTACAGTAATTCATTACAGTCTATTACACTTGCAGTCTATTTCAGTATTTTTTTTTTTCTATTTTAAACTATTACAGTAATTTGCGCGAAATTCCTTGATTATTCAACTGAAAAAGGTAATTTCATTGAATTAGTAATGATAATAATTATTGTTATTACTATTATTACTACTACTATTATTTATTATCATTATTTATTTTATTGTTATTATTAATTTCCAGTTTTATTATTATTATTATTGCTATAAGACAACTATGAAATTAATATTTAAATAATACCATAATAATTTTCCAATGATTAATTTTATTAACTATTAAAAAAAAGTATATGCATGTATACATGTTAAAGTAAAAGGAAGAATACTTACCAAAGCATTAGCAATATGTGTTTTCTTATGACGTAATAAATTATCTTTCCTATTGAACCTGAAGTAAACAAAAAGCAAAAAGTACCTAATTTGAATATCAATAAATTTGTTGTAACAAGATGAACGATGTCAAAAAATGTTTGATATATCAAATCAAATTCAAAGCTAACCTATATATCGGTCCTATAAAAATATATCATACTTTTATGTCATTTCACGTTTTATTTATTTCTAAATGTCTTGAAAAAAAAAAAACTATTCCACATGTATAATAACGTTGATATATTGGAATATTTTAAGAGTTTCAGAAAATTTAACAATCAAATTTTTAGAAATCTTAGAAAAGCCAGAAAATATCGTCCGCTTTAACCTTTTTCTCAGCAATAATTATATATATATATATGTGAACTGCAATATTTTACTTTTAGAAAAAGAGAAAATGAAACAAAAAAAATTTTTTTGATACCTTTTGCCACAAAATGGACAACAATGAGGTCGTAATCCAGTATGTATAAATTGATGCTTCTTCAATAAAAATTTATTTGCAAATCGCTTATGACAACTGGCATGTTCACATGTAAATGGTTTCTCTGCTAAAAAAAAAACTTAAAGTTTGAAATTTATAGCAAAAGGAAAGAAAATTCTTCCTGAACAATTCCAAATTTTAAATTATCAATTATTGAAAGTTTAGATAATTGTAAACTATTAGAAATTAATGTATGCAATGTTTACAGATTAACTATGGAAATTACATTTCAGGCAAGTTAATAAAAACTGATTTTCGAAAATTCCTTTTTTTTTTCCTGAAATCAAATTTTGAACGCTGTTCGAGAAAAAATTTTACTCGACTGAAATACTGTGGAAACTTAATATTTATACTATAAAAAAGCTTTTTTTTTGAGTAGAAAAATTATTGGATGTGACTTCGCAGATTTTTAAATCCATATTTTTAGCTTTCTTACTTAATACTTTTTGCATTTTCAAATAATTTAAAATTAATATAAGATAATAACCGAGATCAGCAACAGTATAGGTGGTATCATCTACATTATTGGATGAATCGCTAGGTGAAGGACTTGATTCACTTGAATTCTTTTCAGCTAACTCAATACTTCCATCTTCTAAATTATCACCAAATTCTGTTACGGAATCGTTTTTGGAGCTGAAAAAAAAAAAAAAACAGAAGTGAAAATCCTTTCTCTGTTTGAATTTCAAGTTTAAAAAAAAGAAGCAATAATTTACTTGGTGTAAATCAAAGATTAAATATTTTTCTTACATTAAAATCACTTATAATCTGAAAGAAACCGAAAATATTCCATTGAAACACTCCCACTTAGCTATTCAAAAATTTAAATTTTCGAATTAATACACAAAAAAACTAGTATCAACTTCATATATTTGTATATTTCATTCTTTTTTTTAAGTGTAAAATATACAAATAATGACCGATGAATACAGAGCACTCAATTATTAAGTCGACTAAAAGAAAACAATGCCGAATGTATTTATTAACCGGATATGACCTTGGGACTTTTTAAGTGGACAACTGGAATGGAAAAAGGTAGGGATGGGATGATGCGGAGAAAAGAAAATTTTATCATCTTAATTAATCGACATTTCAGAAAGAAAAGAAAAAAAGCACCACTAATACATTACTGATAAAAATCATTAGTTGTCCAACAATTTCACCAAATTTATCATCCTAACCACTGAATGATACTAATTTTATCAATTAAAACTTACTTATTATGTGATACTTTACACTAAACAAAACTGTCAAATATAATTAATTAACACAATCAATTTATAATAATTGCACTTTATTTCCTATTTTAATAATCACAAAAAAAGAATAAAGAAAATATAAACTGAATATCAATTTTCGAAAAAAAAATCTTCCTCCCAAGTACAATTGTTTCATTTTTTTTTTTGAATTCTTAAAAGTTTATTTAATAATTATAATTATAGTGTAAAAAAAAAAGTGATTCATTAATTTAAAAAAAAAGGAAAGAAGAAACAAGAGGAGGAAAGAATGATAATATGAGTGGGATAGAGAGAATGAGGAGGATAATAAGAGAAAGAGGGAGAGAGGGAGAAAGGGAAAGAGAGAAAGGGATAGAATGAAAAAGAAGGCACATTTTGTATAAGTATAAAAGAAATTTATGAAAAACAGGTTGAAAAATGAAGATACTTACTCATTTATTCTCTTTAAACAGTTTATCAACTGATAGATGACAAGGTCAAAACGTTCCTCAAACTAACATTATCAAATATGTTTGACTTGTGCTGTAACAACTCTATCATTCATTTATTTCCCTCATTTTCTTAACTTCAACTTTTTTTCTTTTTACCTCCTTCACAACCTCATTTAGTAAACACACAATTTTTTTTCTTTTTTTACAATATTATAAAATATATGATATATAATAAATGATTTATTAAATAATTTTGTTACAAATACACATGAAATAGAAATAAAATCCAAATAAAAGTAGTATAATGAGATGAATAAAATATATAAGTATAATAAGATAAATTTAGTTTTGTAAAATTGAAATTTCATCCTTTTTATAAGTTAAATTTCACAACAACTTTTATTTTATATAACTATGAGAGAAAATTTGATAAAGGCATTACTGAGAATTAGAAAATAATAAATAAAAATGAAAATTTAACTCAGATGAAATTTTATTTCTTCTTGAAGAAATTATGATTAATTTCAAACAAATAACCATTTAAATAATGCAATCTAACATTTTAATGCAATGAAAAAAAAAAACCAAATTTTTTTATTTTCTTTTTCTTTTTTTATAAAAATTTCTGTCATTTTACGTTAAAGGAATATTGTTTTGAAGGACTTTTTCTTTCATTTTTTTCTTCTTCCTCTTTTTTTTCCTTTTTAAAAGGGGAAGTTTTAATATAACTCTCAAATACTAAATACAAAAAAAGAAAAAAAAAATCCTTTTTTTGGATACATTGCAGAATGATGTAATAATTTCACCTCAGTTACGGCAAATGAGATACATTAATTCATTATTTCCATCCATTTTATCAAAAAACAAAAAGGAAGAAAAAAAAAAACTGGAAAAAGAGTGGCATGAAGGAAGAGGGAGAGAAGAAAATAGGAAGGAATGAATCGTAGAATTGAACAAAGTACATTTAAGTAAATTACGTATAAAATGATTTTGTTTCAATGGAAATACTCAAGTTTAATGATCATAAAACTAATAAATTCTCAATTAATGACCAGCAATGACAGCTTAAATTTAGTGGTAATCAGAAATGATAATTTAAATGAATTTAATCAAAATAACCGCGGAATTTTGTCGTTTTTTCTCCTTTTTCGGAATTATTATCATAAATCAATTAATTTAAGACAATTCATCCAGTTTCCACCTCTTTAGCCTTATTTCATTTCATTCCCGCTTTCTTCTCTAGCATTTAATTTACTTCCCATTGAAATGAATAAATCAATTTATAACTTTCAGTAGTAATGATTGTCATATTATGAAATTAAAAAACACATCAATTATATGCTTATTAAAATATCTCAATAATTCACAACTGATAAATAAATTGTTTTGAAGTAAAATAAGAGGGAGGGAGAGAGATAATTTGAAGATTTATTCTAAGAGATTAAAATTGTAGAATAACTGAAAAGCAAAAATGATAATTTAATCAAATTAAACATTCAACATTTAATGTTTCATTTCCAAATTTAAAAGTATGATCTTCCTCTTTCGCCATTTTCTTTCCAATTCAAGAAAAAAAAAAGCCAAATGTTGAACAGAATAGAACTTACGGTTCGAATCGCAAAATTTTCCTCTTTTCTATTTTTTTTTTTTAAAGGAAATGAATTTTGAAATAATATGTAAATTATAAATTTGCAACAATAATTTAATGAAATAAGGAATTGATATCTTTTAGAGTTAAAAATTAATTTCACATAACAAATTCATAGGAAAAAGTGGTCTGAAAATTTTTTTAAAATTGATGTTATGAAAGATTTCGTTTAATACTGTCTAAAAACTACAAAAAAAAGGAAGGGAGGGAAGATTGATTATTCAATTTCAGAATAATGAAAATTGACATTCTGTTGCAAAAGTTTTTGGAGGAAATTACGGTAGTAACGAAAAAAAAACTAATAAAGGAGGTAGAGAATACGAGGATACAAGGATGAGGAAGAGGAGGAGGAGAATGAGAAAGAGGAGCAACAAGAGGAGGAGGAAGAGGTGAAGGAAAAAGAACAGGAGGTATATGGTAACAGGATTTTCAGGAATGTTGTCGGAACATCATTTTTCAAAAACTTTTCAGCAATATACAGACACACGCATACACACACATACATACACAGACGAAATGAGTTTTAATAGAATTTTTGAGTGTAAATTACGGTAGTTTCGCGCATTATAAATAATCTAATTTATAAGTCTTCCTGTAAATGTAGCAATTAATGTCAATAAAAGTGGTAAAATATTTATTAAAGAAGTGATAACTAATAATAATTAATTATAATAATTATTATTATATTAATAATTATTGTTAACAGTAATGTTAGTATGAATAAGGAAAGTAACAATAGTAATTAGTATACAAGCAATTATAGTATTAATATTAATATGATAATACATAAATTTTATTACTGTAATGTTGATGATATTATAATCGACAAATAGTACAAATAAATTACTATTATACTAGCGACAAAAAAAAATCCAACACAATTGTAACAAATTATGGAATGACTATCATCAATTTATGATATCTTTCATCAATATTGTAATAGAAGAAAGAGAGGAAGAAAGAGGGAGAGGAAAAAAGAGAACAAGCTAGTTTTCAGATCAATTCTCTTTCTTTTTCTTCTTCCCTTCATTATTCCTCTATCTCCACCATTGGTATTCATTATATCATTCATTCGTTCATTTATGATTTTCACTCTCACATTTTTTCTATTTAAATTATTCTCATATCACATAATCCACAGCTTCTCAAAACTATTCTATTACTATAATGAATTTTTATTTGAATTTAAGTAATTAATTTAATTTTTTCGTGAAAGATTTTTTTCTCGTTTTTCGTTTTTTTTTCTCTCAAATTTCTTCCTATCATTACATTTTCCTAAATAATTTTACATTATTTCAATCTTTTCTTTTTTTCTTAAAAAACAGTATTATACACAATGACAGTGGCGGATATTGGTAAGAAAAATGATAATGATAATTAGCTGATGCTAACAACCTAATAAACGATAAAATAAAATAAAAAAAATAAAAATAAAAAGTTGCTATGACAATGTGATTTTATCATTAATGATATGATGGAGTTGTTAGGATGTAGTAAGTCTATTAACTCTATATAGAGCGATATTTACAATTATAACGATAATAATAAAGATGTAAATACTGTAGCAATAATATTAGGAACCAAAATACGGGCAAAATTTGTAAACTTCATCAAGTCATTGAAAATTTTAGTTTCACAAAATAGGAATGGCCGTTGCTATTTTGTAAAGTAAGCGATATTAAACGAACAATCGTGCAATCGGAACGAGCTGCTTAGAATTTCTTCTCTTTTTTCCTTTTTTTCTTTCAATTTTAAAACAATCTGCTACTGCTCCTCCCAAAGGTAATCACGTTAATCGCGAAGAATGAAATTGCGAACAATCTTTAAATATTTACTGCAACAGTAATAAAAACACATGAGAACAACGGTAGCTATTGCAGTGACAATGATAATAGTAATAGTAGTAGTAGTAATAATAATAGTAATAATTAATAGCAATTATTAATAATAATGATTAATAATAATAGCAATAATAATGATAATAGTAATAATAATGGCAATAATAGTGATAATAATAATAGTAATAATAATAGTAATAATAACAGTAATAACAAATATAATGATAATGATAATAATAATAATAATAATAACAATAATAATAATGATAATAGTAACAGTAGTAATATTAAAATTATCATTTAATGTTACATTATTTAATATTAACGAAAAAAATAATAGTAATAAGTGGTAATAAATAATAGTAATAAATGAAAAATTGCAAAAACCAATCATCATGTTAAAAATTATTTAATTAAAATGAATTTTATGTTATATAATTCGTTATTTACTTATCGTATCCTTCTGCTATTCTTTTTTCCTTCAAATATCTTGAAAAAATTCATGGAAAAGCAGTAATTAAATGTTGTAAATGAGAAAAATCGAAACAATTAACATTTCAATCCAGAGAAAACATCTCAATCCAGAAAAAAAAGAAATATGAGTAGTAATAATTATAAATACAAAATATAAAATTTTAGGGTTACGAAAGAATAAATCATAAGATGAAAAACATGAA
This sequence comes from Wuchereria bancrofti, assembly GCA_005281725.1. Taxonomy (NCBI): domain Eukaryota; kingdom Metazoa; phylum Nematoda; class Chromadorea; order Rhabditida; family Onchocercidae; genus Wuchereria; species Wuchereria bancrofti. Next base: position 10,406,308 of record SSBO01000012.1, on the reverse strand, counting down.
AGAGAGAGACTGAAAGATAGAGGAAAAGAATCGTAGTCAAGATAAAAAAAAACAAAAGTCAAGACGATCATTAAAAGACGGTGAGAAACAAATCAAAGGTAAAGAAAAAACGGAGCGGAAAGAAATGAATGATGTGCGAATTGATTAACAAAAGAAGAATCATCATAATCATCTCTCATAATCATAATTATGATTACAATCGTAATCATAATTTAAAATTATCCATTACCATTTAGATATTAGATAATGTTTCTTTTTTATTTTCTCTCTCATATTTGGAATGGTTGGAAAGAGAGATAGAGAGAGAGAGAGAGAGAGAGAGAGGGAGGGAGGGAAGAGGGGAGGGAAAAAGAGGTAAAAACCGGAACAGGAAAACGTGAAATGTGATCAAATACTTAACTTACCGATGATCATTTTGCATCGTTTTGTTGATTGATGGGAAGATTGATGAGGCTGACGAAATAGCAGTTGCCGCCGCCGCAGCAGCAGCACCGGACATTGTACGAAGCATATTGACGTATGCAACCGGATCAATCATTTGCGTATGCCAAATAGCCTTAGCCGGTGGTGATGATTGTTCCGGTGGTACCACTAAGCTTGCAGTAGTAGTAGTAGTAGTGGTAACGGATGATGATAATGATGATAATAATAATGATGATGATGATGATGACGATGAGCATGATGATGATGATAATGATGATGATGATGAGATTGTTGATGTGATTAATCCGGAACACATGGATATACCAGATGATCCATTAGCTAATATTGCAGCTGCAGCAGCTTCTTTTTCTTTTTGACGATTAGCTAATTTACGAATCATAGCATCAAGACGATTACCACAACCATCACGTTTACGTCGATTATAATTATTGGTGATGCTAGGTATGACAGTGATCGTACTAGTACCATCCTGATTACTACTACCATTGCTTAGGCTGACATTATCATTTAATGCAAGTGTACCACCAAGCATACTATTATTTAAACCAATACTTTGATTATTTTCCGGATGATGATAAGGTGAAACAGGTGATGCCATCGTTGTTGGAATTAATGATGAACATGGTGTACTACTTATTGAACTTGTTGATGCTGGTAATTCTGGTGATGATGTAGAGGCATTGGTGGATGATTTGAAGCTTGATTTTGGTGATGCTAAACAGCAACCAGATGATGACTGATCATGAAGGTCACAATCTGGCTGTCTCTCACATATTGTTTGTACACCACTGTAACAAATTAAATAAATGTTTAATATCAAATGAATATCTGATGAGGAAAAAAACTCGAAGAGAAATTGAGAATTTATAAAATTATCAAATTTTAATGCTGCAATCAAATTTACACTTTAATTTTAATTTGCAAACAGATATGCTTATGAATAGATGAAAAGTTTGAGTATTAGAAGTAGCCCTTTAAATATATCTAATTTTGAAGATTAGGTGATTGCGCCTCTAGCAATATGATGATTTCACTTCTAAAAATTTTAAAAATCATTTGTAAAGAATAAGGTATAAGAGGGAAGAAAGAAAAATGATGGAAGAAAAAACGATACCTATCAGCTTGGTTTATTGATGGTTCATCAACACGTCCGTTGAGAGCATCCTGGATAAACCGTTTGAGCTGGCGGATTTCTCGCAACAGCTCACTTTTCGAATCATCCTTGTCAGTAATCAGCTGAAGCGGTAACATATTCAGATCAGCGGCGACAAATACCGGTGACTGTTCTGAACTGGTGATCCGGTCGTACAAGTACAACAGATCACTGTCGTTATCAACATGATCATCGGGATCAGTTGTATCTGCCGGATATGTGGCCGTAGCCATTTCCGATAATGATATGGAAGGTAAAAGCTCGGTAAGCGTTGCACGAGCCATTGATCGGGCGCTTTTTGAGAAGTAATTGTGGAGAAGCGCCTTTAATTGCTCCGGTAACAGGCTATGGCGGTAATTGTGAATAAAACAGAGGAGCGAATTGACAACAATGGGCCGATCCATTTACAGATTGATGATGATCGAGAGGTGATGGAGGTGGAGGGGGAGGACAGGGAGGGCAGGTTGACAGCAGAGAGGACACACAAGGAGGGGAGGAGGAGGAGGAGGGGGTTTGCTCTTCAGAGGGAGGGAACGATGGCGAGGCGAGAGGCAAGCAACTTGGTGTAATGTCTTCTCTCGGGACGACCGACTGATGGGCACAACTCCGTTCCGTTATCGCCACCCATCCATCCAACCCCCCAACTCAAACTCGTTATCAGAGGGAAAGCAAGGAGAGGGGGAGAGGGGAGGGGACACACAAAACGAGGGGAGGAGGAAAACTGTGCCCAACCCACCCTCCCTACAAATGCACACACACACATACAGACACACACGGATACGGATACGGACACGCAATACACGTACCTCGCTATCACCCTTTCGTGCACTTCTCAAAAGGTCGGTCACAACTCAACCAAACGGTCATCATTTCTCCCAAAGCAGTCAAAACCATATTTCTTTCCACTCCCGGCCGCACTCTCCATCATCGGGACACGACGTCTTTCTATCCCGTCTCTTCCCCTCCCTCTCCTCTCCTCTCCTCCCGTAAGCTTCCTCTCCCTCCCTCTACTTCTCTTCTACTGTCCCATCTTCCCTCTCTTTCATCATTTATTGGCAGCTTCCTTCTCTATCCCATTCCTCCTTTTTTTTTTGCTAGCCTTTGAAGCTGCCTAACTTACACAGAGTGCTACCCTCAAACTATTTACAAAAATATCATCATTTTACCAAAAATGAAACAAAAGAAAAACAAAAACAAAAAAGGGAAGAGAGAAAATAATGAATGCATGGCAGTGACATATACGAAAAAAAAAAAGAAGAAACATCCCAGAACTTCCATTTGTGTAGCTGTTCATCCCAAATGGATAATGATCACATCATCATCCCTCATCGTTTCTTAGAAAGGAATTTACCAATTTTCATCTATTTATTCCTCTCTTCACATCTTCTCTTTCATTATCTTTCCTCCATTACCGTAATCCTCGGTCAGAGTTTCCGCATTTTATACAAAAAAAAAATCACACCTTGTTTCATTTTCACCTTTTTAGTTTTTTTTTTCTCACACACAATTCTCCTTCTTCTTATTACTTTTATTATTACCATTTTTATTTAGTTTATATTATTATTGTTATTATTTAGTTCATATTATTATTACTACTACTGTTACTATTATTATTGTTAATTATTTATTATTATTTATTATTTACTTGCTTGTTTATTATTGTTTTTTTTTTGCCATTTTTACTATTATTACAATAATTACAATAAAAATTATTATTATCATTATTATCTATAAACACTTTCTTCCTTTTCTCTAACTTTTGCAAAAAAAAGTGAAATTATCAACTTATAATTAAATCCATAAATTAATCATTTCCCAATTACTATTACTATTACTGCAAGTATTATTATTATTATTAGTATTACTATTACTGTTACTGTTATTACTATCAATATTCAAACTATACAATTAAAGGTTAAAAAGATGAAGAAAGAAGAGGGAAAGGATGAAAGAGAACATTCGATATGCAAATGTACCATCCATATGGCTACCACCAACACTGTCATCACCTCATTCTTCTTGCTTTCTATCGCAATCATAGTTTTGCTGCTGATAACACCCTATCAATGGCTCTATTCATTTATGTCATAGATATGTGGTATGTGTATGTCTTGTATATGCGTGTATGTCTGTATAGGTATATATATATTTTTACTTCTATTACTACTACTATTATTATTATTATTATTACTGTTATACTACAATAATAATTCTTAACGAGTATTACTTATAATTAGTAAAGAAAGCGTAATCCATGATAAGAATGTCAATAATTTATCTATATTATTAACTAAGAGATATGCAATTATAGCCTAAATCAACAATAATATACTATTTGTATGATCTCAAATGATATGATAGATTGCATCGCATTACTTACCTTTTCTTTCCAATCAATTCATTCATCCATCATTTTTCCCCTTCTCCTCCTCATTCCTTACAATCATCTTTTTTTTTCTTTTTTTTGTATTTTACGTTACACTTGCATAATTTGAAGTACTATTATTATTACTAATACTAATTACTAATTATTATTAATAATCAATTAATTGTTATTAATATAGAAACAGAAATATTTAAAAGTTATAAAGATTTTATTGGGTTCAAATAAGTTGTAAATTATATACATATATATGTATATAATTAGCAATATTATTATTTTATAATACGTAAAAAGTTTGTTAGCATGAAAAACGGTTTCACTTTATATTTGTTATAAAATATATTATTCGTAAATGAATAGATTACATCTTTAAAGCTTATATAGGAATAATAAAAATTGAAATGTGAAATTTCTGTTTATTCAATGATAATGTTAAAAATTGACCGTAACAGTGACCATTCAAACTTGAAATAATCCTTCCCTCCTTTCTCTTCTCTCTTTCTCTCTCCCCCTTATTTTCTTTTAACTAAACATACAACTATCTGAACGATAATTTAATCATATAGCTAAATTAGTCGAAGAACATCCAATATTATGTAATCTAAAGTGTATTATAATTTACTAATCTAGTCCTCTTCCTAAATTTTCTTTTAATGTTTATTAATTAATAATTACTAGTAATAATAGTTATACATACAACAACACTAACAAAAATAATAATAACAATAATAATATAATGATAATATCAATTAAAATAACAATAATAATAATAATAAACAACAATAAAAACAATAAATAGTAGTAATAACAGGTTACAAGCAAGCGAATGTAATAGTTAAGCTTTTAATTAAAGATTTTTATATGTCTGTAAAATATTTTCAAATCAATCTATTTGTTCCAAAAAATTTAAGATTTCTGATAAGCCAAAAATTAATAATTCCATTTTTTTATTTGCAAAAATTTGATTTTTCCATTTATAATTTGGTATTACACTTATAATTAAGTGAATAAATTATATCCAACATACGCTTACATCCATGAAATTGTGAATTTTTATTTTTCGATTTTTTTCTTATTTATATAATGTTTTTTTTTTAGTTTATTTTTTTGTTATCCTTACTCCTACAATTTCTCATTTACAAATATTCATTCCTTTTTGTCATCATTTTTCAAATAATATATCGTACTGAAATGGCTAAAAATTTCTTGAAAATTTGCATCAAAATACGAATGTCAATTGGCATTTAACCATTCCATATGCTATCATTCCAATAATATTTGAATATTTTCAAACACTTTTACAAACTTACATAAAGATTATATATATAGAAAGTAAATTGTAATCAAAAAATAAAGTAAAAAAAATTCATTTTTTTAAAATAAAAAAATAAAAAACAACTAATAAATAGAAAGACTAAAAAAAACAAAAAAAAAACAAAAAAATATCGAGAGCATAATTCTTTTTTGTTTACAAAATGGTAAAAATTATATGGAAAAAAGAATGAAAAAGGATAAATAGTAATCACTGAGTAAATAGACTTGGATATAAAAATGATATTATTAGACTGCAAAGCATGCATTTATTCTGAACAAAAAAATAGAAAAAAAATAATAAAGTTATTGTATATACATATGTTTATTTAAAAATTTGATTAGTTTAAATTTTAAAATAAAATCGAATCAAAAAAAAATAAAATTGAATTTTTTTAAGTCATAAATATTGTATCTATTTATAAGCGCTACTTTTCAATTTTCCAATTTAGTTCATGTTTTATTTTTTTTCCATAGCAATAAAATATTTCATCTAACAATTTTAATTTATCAAAAAATTTAGCACTAAAAAAATTACCAAAAAAAAATTTTTTTTTCATCTAAAATTATAATTTGCNNNTATAAGCGCTACTTTTCAATTTTCCAATTTAGTTCATGTTTTATTTTTTTTCCATAGCAATAAAATATTTCATCTAACAATTTTAATTTATCAAAAAATTTAGCACTAAAAAAATTACCAAAAAAAAATTTTTTTTTCATCTAAAATTATAATTTGCTAAAATAAAACATTTTTTATCGGAAATGTTTGAAATAAATTTTATCACGAATTAATAATAATTACTAAATTTGATAATAATAATGAATGATAAACGTTACAGCTGTAGCAAATAATTGTTAAAAATTGAAATTTTATAATCAATAACAAAATTGGTTTTTTCTTTCTTCATCCATTAAATTTCAAATAAATTTTCACTTTATATTTAAAAGATAAATGGCAAATTGATTGTAATTGACAATTCTTAGCAATAATTCAATCAGTTAAAAGGATGACAAGCACATATAATTGATAATGACATAAAAGAGCAAAAAAAACATTAGCAGCTTCTTCCAATATTTCATGTATCATTTTATTGAAAGAAAAAAAATGACGAAAATTGTTACTTAATTTAAATTCGAAATTCAAATTTTACATTAAAAAAATTCTAGTAGAGATTTTCATTTAATTTTTATTTTTTTTTGTAATCTTATACTATTTACATATTTTGTAAAACAAAAAAAAAAAGGAAAAAACAAGAAATTATTTATATCATGCATAATGATTGAAATACTCATATAAATATTACATTTATTTATAAGTATTAAATTCCAAATTACAGTATACATGTATCTATTTTGTACTACAGTAACTCTCAACAGAGGATAAGTTAATCATTTTAATTGTTCGTTTCGGCAACAATTTCCTCAATAATTTTAGCCGTATTTACCAATACACATACGCATACACATACACACACACATACACACACATACAACATATGCAAATCCACACATACATAAGCATATTTATTGTTGTATATTTGTTTTAAACAGATAATTTTTATGGAATTTAAATAATTGTAAAATTCTAAGAAATGTTATTATATGAAGATTAAAATGAAAATTTTTTCCTTCCAAAAAAAATGAAAAAATCATTTCTTCAAATATTTTAATCTTAAAAATAACATAAAAAAACAAATGATTTTCTAAAAAAAAAAAAAAAAAATAGAAAAGAAACATGAAATGAAAATAGCAATAGAAATGAAATGAAAGTGAAAGAAATGAACAATGTACAATATTTTCATTTATTATATAAAGAAATGAAAATGGAATTTCTCATTTTAAAAATAAATTTTTACGTATAGAAGTAAAAGGTGAAACAATTTGTTGTTAAATGTGTATGTAATTACTATCATTCTTGTTGATTGCCTTTTATCACTAATCAATCTTTTTTCACAATTTTCAAAAACTTCCCATTTTCGTAGAAAGAAAAAAAAGGAAAGAATAGTGAAAAGAGAAAAGGAGAGGGAGGGAGAGAGGGAGAGAATGAAAGGAAAGAAGAAAAATAACAAAAACAACCATTAAGCCTATAAAATATTTTCAAATTTCTTTTTTATGTGTAATATTTTATAAGTGATATATTGATAAAAACGAAATTAAATATGCATTTCTTTTCGAAATTAAAATCTTGATAACTTAATTAATGATGTTAGTGTTATACTGTTACACTGTTCAACTTAAGCATATTAATAACAATTTACAAGAAGGTCTGAGGGTAGTATTACAGACAATAATAATAGTGATAATGATTACAATGATAATCAAAACTCCATTTCTAGATTGCCTCTTTAATTTGTACTGTAATATAGTTGTATTATTTCATTTGAGCGGATTTTCTTTGTTTCTTATCATTAATAACGGTAAAGGTATTACGCGATAAATTATGAATGGAAAAAGAAAGGAAATCGGAAATACTTCCCGCCACAGAGAAATCTTGAATATTTGAAACAAAACGACAAAATAAGAACTTAGAATATAATTAAAAAATGACCCCAGCCCAAGTTATTACCAGATATGTCATTGATTAAATCTCATCAAATATTTCATTTTTTTAAACAAAACTTTACTCCATAAATAATACGTATCGGGACATACTTCCTTTATTTCATTGTAATCAGCATTAATAGTTGATAAATCTTAATTAACTGAACAATTAACATCACTCATCCACATAGCCATTTTTTGATCACATATCCCTTCAATAATATTTTAACACTTACAAATTTATCCATTTGTTTAACCGTATACAACTGTTTGACATCAACAATTTACAATAATACCACTCCGTAAAATTTTAACCCATTATCATCATTTAAAGCGACATCAACCATTAAGTGTTCCTTTTCATATTTTGGACGAAATCTATAAGAATCTTCTATAGAAAATTGCCAACAGAATGTTCATCCTGATTTAAACAAACCCATATATATATATATATATATATATGTTCATAGCCAAAGTGATACCATTTTTGATGCAGTTCAGAAATATCTTCCATCTCATGTAGTAAACAAATACATTTAAAACGCGTTCGAGCAATTTTAACTTTGATACTAAAACTCTTTGGAACGAATACGAGAGAATGATGATCAATAGCAATAACATGGATGATATGGTCGGTCACGCGAAACGAACTTCTTGTATTGACAGGCATGAATACACACGCACACATACGCATGTACATACACACATACACATGTACACGCAGGCCTACCACATATAAATCACCGTGTTACTATGACCAACTGTACTAGAATATTATTCAAGATAACCGGTGAGCGGAACTCACGCAGTCGTCGAAGAGTGATCCCAAAAAGGTCTCACTGGAAATAAATTTCGGAAAAAAAGTATGTTGAAAGATGAGCTCCGGATGGTTACATGAAAGGAACATGAAAAAAATCTAGCGAGGGAATTATTTCAAACTTCTTGTTTTCGCAAATGGATATTCAGTTTTCGCAAATGGACAGAAATTTCTTCCAAGATTCATCAGAAGTTCAGGGAATTTTTACCAATAGATGTTTCCACATGAAGTTGCAATAAAAAAACGATTCCTGAGGGGATTTTGCTAGACTAAAATTGAAGGAACTTCACTAGAGAAAAAACACAAACTTGTTTTACAATTGCAATTCACAGTATCGAAAAGAAAGAATTTAGAGATAACATAAAGAAACTTGAAATAATAAACATACATACTGAAAGAGCCGCGCTCTAAAGAGGAAACAATGGCGAGGTGAAAATGAATCAAAAATTTGGTTAGATCAAAAAACAAAGAGAGAAAAATCTGTGGGGAAAATACTTTTTAAAGATCAAAATAAAGCGTTAATGGCGCCACTGAATTCATCTTTTCCTTATAATACGATTTCAAATGAAAAATGATCATATCGTTGCCGGCATATAGCTATATTCAGAATGTATCTGAAGCAAAATTGAATCCCAACTGGCGACGTGGTGGCAGCGATGGTCCATTATATCCACATCCACCAAGGCTTCCTCCGCCATTACCACTACCTTTCAAATCGCCATTCATCCGACTGTTGTTACCACTATTGGCATTTCGAAAACCAGAACCACGCGACATAAAGTTGGAAGCACCACCTCGACCACCTGAATTACCGAAACCTTTACCGCCGTTGCGAGGTGCGCCACGAGAGTTTCGTGGACCATCAAAGTTATCACCACGTTCCTGACGTCGAATGCCACCACCACCACTACGACCACGTTCATTATCTTGACCCTTTCCAAAATCACCTCCTTTTGCATCGCCACTTCCTTTAGCAACACGCATCTGACGATGTTGATCATCACGAGCTTCAAATCCATTCACTTGTTCTACGCCATTAATAAAACTATCTTGAGCTCCATCCGCACGCCGATTCGATGACACCTCTGCCTTCGCTTCTGAAAATAAGAACTGTTACCGCTGTTCTAAGGAGTTCAATATCAAAATATAAAATCAGATAAAGAAATTTGAGTTGATTTGAAACATTGCTAATTTGCTTAAGTGTCTCTATTCACACAAAACAATATAAGGCTTAACATTCACGAGACCATACTATTAAGCATTAAACGGACGGTAGAAATTGTGCGGATATAGGTTATATCACGAGACAAACTAATTCATCATTCAAAATGATCCTAAAAACTAGTTATTCATGCTTTTGTTTACTAATTCTCATATGAGTCATCGATCCAAAGATTAAAAGCCGACTGTATAGCAGATAAAATGCGGATCGCACTATTCATCATCACCAACTTCTCACTGCCCCTACATTCAAGCAAACACACTCTTTTCCTCCATGAAAAACTATTATGAGGTCGTTTATCTTCCCTCATATTTACACAGCTTCATCATAGAGCTAAAGTAAATCAGCGAACGGAAAAAACCCTTTCCTTTTTACCGAATAACAATCGTTTACACATAAAAAAATGGGGAGATTTCCTATAAAAGTTATAATTACTACTGAAAAAACACTTGTCAGAATAATGGTATTTATATTTAAAAAAATATTTAAAAAAATTAAAAAATTAATGTTTATATTTTTTAAAAATATTTAAAAATTAAAAAAAAAAATTAAAAAAAAAAATAAAGAAATATTTAAAAAATTAATGAGCAAATCTAACCTGTACGCCATACATCATTGTGATTAGGACCACTGGCAGTATTTGTAGGATCTTCTGGGACAACCGTAACTGGAAAAGGAATTGGTGGTGGTGGGTCACGTACAAGCGCTTTTGGATCAATTCCACTCTCAAAACCAAACTCCGTATCACCTGCTTGATTCATATTGCCTTCTGTATAGTTCTCCACTGACCCATTGGAAACATGTACAAAAACCACCTAAGAAAATTACTAGTTCCAAATAAAAAAGTTTGTAAAGTATCAAATCATTGAATTACATGCAACGCACAACTACATTACTGATAATATAATACGTTGTCCCACAACAACGATTTTAAGAGACTATATAGATTACAGACTTTACCTTTGGATCTTTTTTCGGTTGTTCAACCTCGGATTCTAAGGGAGACTCGTCAGACTTAACATATTGATCTTTCTCTTTAGCATCATGATGCATATGTTCGGAATTTGCAATTTCCTCTAACAGTTCCCTAATTTGAATTCCTAAAAATACAAACAATAAAAAGATAGTGACTGGAGATCAGTTCCACAAGTAAGTAACAGCACCGAACAAAATCCTCCACGTTTAGGATAGTAATGAAGAAATTACCTGAGAAATCATTCACAACTTTTTCTTTGCTCCCTACAAGAATCCTATACGCTAACATTGAGCTATCCGCGCACTTCTTCTTGAAATCCATAAGGGTATCCGATTCACCGCATTTCAAACCGAACGGTTCCGACAAGTCCTCAAGCAGTTTACACTCCTCCTCGGTAATCTGAAAATAAAGCATTGGTGGAGTGAGAATTTGTTGAATAAAAATCTGCACATCGTCGTCACATTTCAAAGCACCATGACATGCAGTGGAATAAAAAAAATACTTTTGCTGCATCTAGTAGAATTCTGAGACTATTTAAGTAGACAAAAGCTAGAACAAGAAATATGGAAGTATTCAAATTTACTTCTTCATTATCCATCCCATTTAAGACTTTTTTGACTTCCACTTTGCTGAAACGCTCGATAACATTTTGAAAGTACATGAAATCCTCCAAACGCTTCTGCTCCTGTTCAGCAAACTGAAGCAGATTTTCAGAAAAAAAGCATAAAACATATTACCAACTTACTTTTAAAATTCCAAATCAGAAAATCGAATTACAAACCCCTATAGAAACTTCTACTCATATCTTTGGTCATTTTGTCTTCAAAAACACAAATTCTGCAACGATTAGTAAAATCTCAAGCAGATTTAGTGCTATGCTCCAAATCCTAATAAAAGCGATCGTGTGTCAAATATAGACACACCGTGCTCATACAGTCCCAGTTTATCTCATAATTATTTGCATTAAAACTTTCGAAAACATTAGTTACCAACTAAGTGATTATCTTTTTTTGCATGCTTATAACTCAACAACATGGAATATCTAGCCCTTGTTCAGATAGTAAGCAGTGTTCACTTTCCAACGAATTTGTAATTGAAACAACATCTGCACTAGACTTTAATCCTCCTATATAACTATATAAGGACCTCCTATATAATTTATACATGTGTTCCACTACACATTAAATTTCTACAGTACGGATAACAACGTAAGGACAGATGCGGTATCACAATATAAATCTGTAAAAATTAAAATCATCCGATCTAACTTACAACTTTCTTCATCCCATCATCCCGCTGTCTCACTCTGCGAAGGTATTCCTTTTGTAATGATTGCACGATCCTGCTGATATCTTTCAGGAAATCTAGCTGTGTATCAACTTCTCCAATACAATATCGAGCTTCAATTTGCTGCTCGCTAAGTTTCTTACCGTCTCTCAAATCCGCCTCGTATTGCAACAGACGGCTCTGAAATGTCATGCAATGGAGATTAGTAATAAAAATTTTTGAAATAATTGAAATTGAGTGTTTAAGAGATTCCAGAAAGAATGAAAATTTTCATGATGTAAGCAAAATCTTTTCGACTAAAAATTTGCACAATTTCAACACTGAATTACTGGTAGTATATACCTTACGCTTTTCCAGGTTTCGACGTCGTTTGTCAAATGCAAACTGAATACCGGAATAAGGATTCGACAAGATATTATCAGCACTGTACTGGCTGCTTTCTGGTCCTTTCATGTCTGGAAGAAAGTTTTCTGAAACACCACAGAACAGCGAAACACTCAACAAAGCTGCTTGCCCAGAACGCGACATGTACCTCCTCACCTAGAGACCGATCACAATCACATGTCATCCTCACTGAAATCTCAATCTCGACATATAGTTTGAATAAAAGTTGTTGAGAAATGTTAATTCGGAATGTACGACAAGAGTTGCAAAGTTTAACATTATAAACTGATTTCACGAAAGAGAAAGGCGACAAAAAGTCAAATATTTTTTCTTTCATTTATTTTTGCTCCTCATGGATCCATCATACCCCACTTATCCTCCACTCATATATCTGAATTGGTTTTTGTTCCCAAAACTAAACTTTCTAAGGACTTTTGAATTTAAATCAACAAGAAATCTCTCCTAAGAAGTTAACTGCTTCCTAAGTAGAAACCAATTCTTTTTACTAGCAAAACAGTGGCGAAGGCGATCTGCTCGATAAATTAAACTTTCTCGCAGAAAAAAAATGAAAAAGGATGCCAAAATACCACTACTTGGTAAGCATAACTCAGCCGAACGGAAATACACCATATCACGCCAGGATAAGAAACGACAACCAACCACCTTCATGTTGGATACTGATAATGAGTGTTAAAGGTGGGTGGACAAAAAAGGGAAAAGATTTAAAAAGAAATGGAGTATAAATTTGTATAAACTTACAAAAGTACGACCCGGAAACCGTAAAGCCAGCTTTTGTCTTACCCCTTACCCCTCCTTTTCACCTCGCTGCTATGTTCAATAAAGGTGGGACACATACACTGAGCAAACTCAGGAAAGTTTAATCGCCCGATTTAATATCTGAAATCTGAAAAACTGAAATATGAGAACCAGTTTTATCAACGGATTAAAATCAAAGAAAGGTAGCAAAAGCAATAAAAGGATTTTTAACAAAAGGACCAAAATTTATAATTTTGACAAATTTTGCAGTAACAGACGAATGTGAATGTGAATCGATATGAATAGGCTTAAGAAAGTAAGAAAGTAAAAATAATAAGAAAGTCACTGACTTCCTTTCACTTGCTTTTTTTTGTCAAAAATTCGAAAAATTATAACTCAGGAATTCATCGTGGAATCCTGGATTTGTTTGTTGAAGTATTTCATAGAGATTACGCAATAACTGAAAGTTAAATAAGTACCAAAAATGGTAGAATTGATTACTTCCCTAATCGCTTATCAGTAACTCAAACAAGTTGAATATTCCAATTAATTCTCCACAACTTTTGACCCCCAAACAACTAGCACATCTCAACAAAGCTATCAAGCTATGTTCCATCCTGCCTACACATCCCTTCAAAACAGTCCACACCCAGTTGATGATCAGCAACGTCAAATTATGAAACGGTCTCGAAGTGCAACGAAATTGTCCACACGTTAAAACAAAAATTTAAGCCATAGTAAGCTATGAATTTTAAATTAACGTATTTATACATTTAATTAATTTTAATTCATTTCATATTCTAATAATTAATTCTAAAGACCGAAAGTTAACAAACACTTAAATATCAATAAACCATTTTTAAAAGTACCCAAAATTTATAGGATAATATTTAATAAACAGGAATGATGGTAAAACCGAATGATAAAATCGAAATTTATGCTAACTTTTGCAATGCAAAACATAAATGATAAGTTATACATTACTATATGATTTTCATTAAAAAAATCCATCTCTGAATTAATTTTAAATATATATGTAAAATTTGAAATTTCTTTTTCAGAAAAAGAAATTCTTATGAGCATTAATTTAGTTTCGAGGTTCATTTTAAAAACATAAGTACTTATTGAGATTATGAAACCAAATTTAGTCAATGATAATCTCATCATATTGAAAGTGGCGCTCTACAAGAAAGATTAGCAATGAAAACGGTGTCTATGAAGGCGGTAATTTAAACAGGATTAATTATAAATATAAGACTTTTATTGTACCGAAAAGGAATTCTTATGAGTATTAATTTATTTTTGAAATTCATTTCAAAAAAACATGAATATTTATTTTCATCGTAAATATTTAATTGTTTTTTTCTCTTCTTTTGAAATTATTTTACTCTTTTTCAGTCGATATTATTTATAATAATGTAACTAATTTTTTTTTTTGGAGAGGGGGAGGAAGGGAAAGAGGAACAAAGAGATATAAAGAGGCAAAAAGATCGCAAAAGAAGAGAGTCGAAGGAATTTTCATTACTTATCAAACTTCTTGGAAGAAAAAAAACTTTTTTTTTTGTTGCAAATATATTTAAAAAAAAAGAAAAAAGAAAATTACTTTTTCCTTAATTCAAATCCTTCAAAAAACATAAGTAAACAGTTAAGATCACTGCTAACAAAAATTTGTGTTTGTGACGTACGAGTAAATCACTCCATATGCTATTATTTCAAAATCTATACGCTTTAATCAATATTTATACAATGTAATATTTCACGGTTTAATTCATTATAAAATAATTCTATCTTTTACTTCAAATAATAATTCCAATCTTGTTCTTACTTTTATAAATCATAAATTATGACTACATGTATATAATATCTTTCTGCGTATAAGTATATTATGCTTTTACGCATAAACTACACGTTATTTCATTTATATTTAACGTCTAAATTTTTAAATTCACATCACATCTACAAGTACATCACATTTCCCACGTATAAATTGGATGCACACGTACGACAGAAGATACACATAGCTATCTATCCCTTTCTGCGGTAAACAGTCATTTGACAGCAAAAATCAATGCACTGCAGCGTGTCTGTGTGTCGTGCATGTTTGTGTATGTGTATGTGCGTGTGTGTATGTATGTGTGTGTAGGTTATGTATGTATGCATATGTTCGCGTAGCATCCCAAACGATTGCATACTGAAACAAACTGCACCTGTTCTATGCTCATTAAGCAGTGCGTTGTGCGCTGGGTGCACGTGTGCATGCATTTCGTGCAGTTCTTATATTTTATCATATTGTAGGATTCGTTCGGTGTGACAACAATTCCTGGTTGAGACTGGTAGTGATTTCTGGATATGCAAACAAACGTGAACAAAATGAGCGCACTTTTCCTCCATATTTTCTGAAATTTGCACAATTTAATTTCAGGTCATGATAGATTATGCGCTGGTACCATGAAGAGAGCGGATCGTTTACGTGAGGTTATTTTGTTAAATTTTGTAATTTTTTTTAATCAAAATTTTCCACTTTTAAAGTGATAATTATTTCCTCACCTATATCCCTTTGATCATTTGCTTTGAACTGAGGGGTTTAGGATGTTTAAAACAAGTTTAGTAGAAACCTGAATAATTCTTGTGCAAATTTATGAAGAGAAAACAAGAATGCATGCTTCTGAGGCATTTTTTTTTTTCGAACATTAGTCAGATTACACTTTTTGCTTACAGGAAGAATTGTCTTGTTATAATTTATTGTTTGGATGTTTATTACAAAATGTATTTTTTTTTTCATCTCAACCATTTTTTCGTGTTTAAATTCTTGGCTTTAATTTAACCTGAACATCTCTTACCACAGGATTAGGATTGAGAAGATTGGAGGATGTCTAGGCAGGCACAGTGTTCCAGAACTTTTAAGGAGAACGGAAAGACACAAGGACACTAGTACGATGGTATACAATCTGCTGTTACATCAGAAGATCTAAGACGTATTTATAGTTTTGATGTTGTTGAATTAAGGTCGAAGAGGCTGATGATGTGGTTGCTGAGAAATGCAAAATTTTGGCTGATTTATTGAAGAAGTCG
This sequence comes from Wuchereria bancrofti, assembly GCA_005281725.1. Lineage (NCBI taxonomy): Eukaryota > Metazoa > Nematoda > Chromadorea > Rhabditida > Onchocercidae > Wuchereria > Wuchereria bancrofti. The sequence goes on along the minus strand of SSBO01000012.1, from coordinate 10,389,962 downwards.
AAATGCACTGTCGTATATACCGGAGCCGGAATCAGCACGGTGTGATTTCGCTTAAAAAAAAAGATTTAGCAAAGTTTTCTCTTTTCTTGCGTAATGGCTTTTTTCTGATTTACAGAATTGAAAATCGTTGAAAGTACGAAGTTAGGTAGTTTCAAATGATGTAAGTGAATTGTAATAGCTTACGAAGTAAATTTCGGACGGTAGGTTTACTCATGAATCTACTGGAGAAAGAATTTTTGACAAAATTTCTGATAATATTCCAGGCAGCATCAATACCAGATTATCGTGGTCCTAATGGTGTTTGGACCCTAGCTGAAAAAGGGATCGTATCTTTAAAGTTTGTTTTCAATGTTGTTCTTGGCGTTGTAAAGTCATTTTGCATCTCTACAATATCATCCGCCTAATTTATCGCGTAAATGTAACAAATGGATTATCTAATTTGTTTAGTTTGTCAGATGTCGACTGTGTTTATTAAATTATTGTGTATTATTTTTGTGTCCTTATCACATTATTAATGTTAAAGTAGATCTACTTACAATTTAAGTTTTAGATGTGCAAATCCAGTGGAATCAGGGCCAACTGCAAGCCATATGGTATTGAAAGAGATGTGTCGGAGTGGATTAGTGCGTCACATATTGTCACAGAATTGCGATGGTCTTCATTTGCGTTCCGGTTTACCACAAAAAATGCTTTCTGAAATTCACGGAAATATGCATATTGAAGTATGCCAGCATTGCGAACCACCACGACAGTACATTCGGCCTTTTGATGTCACCGAAAAAAGTCAATTCAGGTTAGCTTTATTTTTTTAAAAATTCCTTCACAAATTCTTTTGTATAAGCGGTATTTTTCTCATAATTGTTTGTTTAAAATTATTTTAAAATTATACTGAACGCTTTATAACATGTCATAACATGTCTACATATTTCTTCTTATACTCTTGCCTTATTTTTTTTGATGTATTTTTACACTTAAAAACAAACATAAGTTTATATAATCTACATGAGCTTTTATTTATGAATTTCTTTAACTAAAGGCAATATGCAACACGAATAAAAAGCTTGTGCTTAAAACAAATATTGATTTTGCTGATTGATTGTGAATATTCTCATAACTTTAGGCGTCATGGTACTGGCCGGATGTGTGTGGTATGCAACAGTGAATTAACGGACACAATTGTACATTTTGGTGAAGCTGGTAAAGTACCATGGCCATTAAACTGGAATGGAATTATTTCCTTAATTGATCGATGTGATCTCATATTATGCATAGGAACAAGTTTAGCTGTCCTTAAGGAATATCATTTTTTGTGGCCGAAATCAAGGAATGGTACACAGGTTCGTTGCAGCAATGATATTATTGATTTCTGCTATTTCTTTGTTTGTTATAATCTTGTCCATGACATTACTAGTGTATAGCTGATAAATTATGCTTTTATAGATAGCTATTGTAAATCTGCAATGGACACCAAAGGATAGGTTATCCTGTTTAAAAATTAATGCGAAATGCGACGTCGTCATGGAAAAATTGGCAGGCCTTCTTGGAATTCCAATTAGTCATTACTGCAGGTAAATGCTTATTTTATGGATATATTTTGGACGATTTATTGTGGCTGTTGTGTATTTGAATTTATTCATGTAGTTTTAACATTCCGAAATGTTATAGGAACTGTGATCCGGTGCTTAATCCAAAACGGAGTGTACGTATTTGGGAGCTAAGAGAACGTTTAACAGATTGTACTTGTCGTAACCGTATGTCAGGTTCAACTGTTCAACAACAACCTTCAAAGGGTATTCCTGGATGGTGGGCATTTGAGATTCAGAAAGCAATAAAGAGATCCTCACAATGTTAGTTTCGTCAGATTGTTTAATTTAGTTGTAACTGTTTCAGTCAAAGATAAATGAGGACTTTTTTACTGTACACATCTGTTTAATGCATTTTTTCAGCATCTCGTGGAAGCTCTGGAAAGCGTCATTGCTCGAACAGCTCCCATCGTAGTGGTTCCTCAGGCGCTACTTGTGATTCAGTTTCGGGAAATTTAGATGATACAAAGAACATCTTAGATAACACACTCTTGTCGACAAAAGAACAAAACAGAGAAACAGTAAGTGGAAAAGAAATACTGCTAAATAGCAGCGAAACAAAGCCAGAAATTTTGACCAACAAAAATTCTAGCGGTTTGTCTGAAAACTCCTCTGAAACATTATGTATGGATGGGAGTGTTGTGGATCCAGCAGTTGCTGAATGTTTATGTGGTATTTTGCTGTCGCTTAAGAAAGAGCCTAAGTCATTATCAGTAGCTTCAAAGGTGCAAAATGTTGTACCTAGTACCATATCCGTCTGTACATAGCTATTTGTCACCACTTATTCATAGGAGTTTGGTTCTGTAACTATTTTGTTAATGATATTTGAAAATTTTGAACTATAAGAAATTCCTTTTTCTTATGTTTGTAAAGCAATGTTATATGTTATTCTTTATGTGATCATTAAGATGTTTCGGTTGGAAAAAATGATTAGTGCGATCTATTTCGCTTATCAGTGTCTTGTCTGTTTGATATTGTTTTTTGATAATTTATTTCTGAAAATTTCTGTGGATATTCCCTTTTGTGTTTATAAATGTAACAGCATTAATAGGCTTATTCGGTTGTTTCAGGATAATTGGAAAAATTGTACCTTTGAAGTACCTAAGAATTCTACCATCAAAAGAGATTAAAGTATACAGGGCAACTATTCATAGATGTACTTTGTATGAATGAAAAAAATATAATAGAGCCGGGTTTATTAGCGAAGTTTACAGCACAATCTTTTTTCTTTTTTTTTAAAATATATCATCATCGTTTACTTTCCCATGCAACTGAATTAAAATATCTTGATTGTTTTCGCTTCTCTTGTGTTTTGCAATAGGTGTTATCCATAATTATTTTCTGCATGTGTCGTTTGATTTCTTTTCCATCTTTTTTCATTCCCTGTTATTGTCTATATTCAGTGTGTTTTGTCCAGTGTACTGTTTATACATTGTACAGTTGGTACTTTTTTTCTTTTTTGGGATTAGTCATAAAATTTTGTTTTTTTTTTCTTTCATTGGATTTTTCCCAAAAGTACCATGCATTAATTATCGATTTAAACTAAAATTTGACAAATGATGCCTAATATAATTATATTTGACATATAGTAAGAGCATTTCTAAACTTTATTTAGTTATTCAAACATTGCACACTTCCTTTCAACAAAGTGCTTTTTATTTCCTTGACCATTTGCTAATGCTCAGTTAATTATTGCAATCATCTTTTCTGGAAATAGATAAGAATTAGAGAGTAGAAAACATAAAATCTAGTCCTATTTTATTAATTAAAATTATGCATGGGAATATCCAAGTATTAAAATTGAATTATGATATTCAACTAATCTCAATTGTATTCGAGGAAACATTCTCTGCTAATACTGTTTAAAAGCATAGAATGATATTAATCTTATCAGAATAATTTTGCTTTTATATCACCGATATATCTCCATTTCCCCATTGCAAGAAATTTGGATAAGATTAAAATCAACTTGTGATAATACTTAACAAACCTGGAAGGGTTAAACACTGTTGGTAGTTTGAAGGATGGAATCAATAATTTTGCTAAACAAAGATTTAACAAATCATATCTTTTATTCATTATTTATTTGAAACCTTAATAATGCCATTTATTGAGTCTTTTAAAATTTCATTGAAATATAAATGATTTGATATTATTGCAAAAAATCTGTAAAATTGAAAAAAAAATGATGGATTCATTGTGAGTGTATTTCATTTTTCTTTGTATGCGTAATTGCATTAAGCATAAATTTTTAAATTTCACTTAGCACAAAATGATTTAGTATATCTAACAATTCATTAATTTTTACTCTTTCCTTCTCTCTGCTCCTGCCTGTCCACCTCCCTCTCTCTCTGTCTGTCACTTTTGAAATATGAGGGAGTGGGAGAAGAGGGAAATAGCATATGTAGATGGCGTTTTTGTAAGATGAAATCCCTGAATTATTGCTTTATCAGTGATAACATCATATTGAATGATCACAATCAACAAATTAAAATATGCTATCACCGTCAATGGAAGTAAACAACTTTGAGACAGCGACGTGCATGCAAGAAATTATTAGCTTGCAGGGATTTTTACATTTAATATCAATAGGATGGGAAAGGTCAAAGAATGCTTTTAAGTATGAGGTAAGTGCAGAAATGAAAGTTTAATTATCAAATGTATGCATCGAATGACTAATAAAATATTCAACAAATGCAAATAATCATGGCTAACATGAAACAAGCACCTCCAAAAAAAAAAGGAAAAAGTGCATAAAATAATTTTACATAATGAATTAAATGCATAATGAACAAATAAATGAATTAATGAAATTTAATCATGAACTTTGAGGATTCTAAAGTTCTTAGTCTAACTTTTTTTTCCAGCTTTAAAATTAGATAAGTAGAATTAAGTTTAAAAGTACAAAAAGAGTTTTTATCCAATCCTTTTTTCCACCGATCATTTTTTTTAAACATGAAAAAAAAACTGGGAAACAGACTTTAAATAATTTCCAATTTAAAATTTTCAGAAAAATTTTATAATCCATTACTTATCACTGTTGCTACTCCCAAACTACAGACGCTATCATTGATAACGGCAGTAAAATTTTAAGGAAAAGAAGAAAAGTGATGATAAATGATGAAAATTTCGAAACAAGTTATTTGTTTATTTATTTGGATTTTCGGAAAAAAATGAACAGTACTTATAAAGTAAATAAAGTTAAGTTTCGTAAACACTACTTTTTTTAGAAAAAAAGAAAAAACAGAAAGCAAAGAACAAACGACTTGCTTTGCATCTTTTCTTATACCCTAGATATTAAATCAATAATTGAAAAAAAAAATTATTAACTAAAAATGCCATCGTAAATTCACTCATACATGTGCTTCCTGCGTTCCTATTGGTGCAATATTACTGCAAATATATTGATCCTGTAAATTATCAAAAATAATTTGAATTAAAAAAATAATTATTGAAAATTTTGAAAAAAATCGAAGAATGTCAGAAAGAAAGAAAAAACATTGTTATATATAATGATATTTGATCTCGAGAGAGCAAAAGAGAGAGAAAAAAAACAAAGGAACAAAAATGAACAGTTAAAACTTTACAAAAAAAAAAGTCAAATTAATAATCTATCGTCTACCTATTGTGAACCTTTTATAGATGCTATAATCAATTGTTGAAAAATTAAAACTTGTTCTCTTTCCATTATCATAATTTACCTCAAATGGTTCTTCGGATGTTGTTGCACGCAAAAAATTGTCACCACTATTGCTTGTCGTCGCTTTAATTTTACTTCGTTGCCATTCTCCTGGTTCTCGAGTTAGTAGCATTTTGCTAGGATGCGTTCGAGAAGTTGTGTTATACATACTTCCCATATGACGTCGATTTTGCAGTATTGATTTATTACGTTTCTCCATCCTAAATCAATTTTTGGAACAAATATCATAATAATTTAATGATAATAATAATAATAATAATAAGAATTTTTGTAATAAAATATCATAATAAACATAATAATTTATAATTTTTATAAAATTTTAAAATTCCAAATGCTGATTTTTCAAATTTCCAAAAAAGAGAAAACAAAGACTAATATTACAATATATAATTAATATTTTCAGATATTTTTATATGATTGTTTAATATTAATTATGATAAAATGATAAGTTAACAATTACTAACATTACAAATATGATAACAAGTACAATAATAAAGATCACAGAAATGCCAAGAAGGCAACCAAGTACAATAGTCCAAATACGGTATTTTGATGAGACAAGATTTTGCTAGAATTTTCAAAATTTTGAAATTATTAAACAATTCAAAAGAATACTGAAAAGAAGAAAACTCTTTGCAAAAAAAAAAAATTAAAAAAAAATAAAAAGTAAACAAGCATTTTATAAATCAATTTTTAAGCTGAAAAAAGTTTGAATTAATTACTGAAAAAAAAAGCTGAATCTGTATTACTTCAATTAATGTATAAAATCAAATTTTTTTGATTAGACTTCTTCCACTTTTTCTTAATTTACACTAGGTAATTTATTGTGAAACTAAAGATGGATAAAAATTAAAAATAAAAATTGATAAATTAATTAAAAATTTAACTAACATAAATAATTGGATCAGTGATTGGTGTATTACATTTCGTTTGATTTATTGCTAAACCATATGGGCATGGTATGCAATCAAATATCTAAAATATTATAAAATTAAGTTTAAAAAAAATTTTTTTTTGAACGTAATTAACTGAATGATAATTCAATTTGGAATAATTGATATAAATAATAAAAGTGAATTAGAGTAGAATACGAAAGTTAAATTTAATAATAATTGATAAGATTTGTCAAAAAATTAAAAAATTTTTTACAATAACCTTTATTAGATCATTCGCATATCTGCAGATAAAACGCATTTCTGTAACAACTGACACACATATTGCATGAAAATTATTGATTGATGCTGGCGTACATTTTAAATCACAATTTGAACCATATTTACCGTCAGTGCATTGAACACTGTATGTAAGTTGCAAACTAAAGTTTTGCCGCTAATGTAGTTTTAAAATTGCAAAGAAATTTAAAATTTATGTACTTATTAAGTTTTTTCGATTTATTTCATATACTATTAAAATTCATAATTTATTCAATATGGTTTTTTTTGTTTTATTTAGTATAATTCATAGTTTATTCAACATATATAACAATATGTATATACGTGTGTATTACGTGTATGTACGTGTGCGTGTGTATGTCTGTGTATATATGTGTGTATGTGTGTGCGTGTGTATGCTTTCGCTCTAAAATTTTGTTTTCATCTTGACGGTTCTCTCTCTTTTTTTTACGAATATTTTTTTTTTCTTGGTGCCTAATCAATTTACCAATTTGTTGCAAATAATTAGTGCAAAAATTTTACCACTATTATTAAAATTGTAGAAAACTAACAAAAATGATATATTTACTTCATTTAAAAAAGTAATAATAATAAATGAGCATTTTTTTGAAAAAATATGAAAATAAAAAAAAGAAAAAAAGACAAAAAAAGTGAATAAATAAAACAGAAACAAACGTTGTTCCTAAAATTCGACCAAAAATTGCTTGTTGTATAATATTTGGTGTAGTACCATAAAATGTTGATTGATAATTATCTAATGAAATAGCAAATGCATCAATGGGAATTAAATGATTAAAATATTCCAAATTTCCAGTTGCTTGATTGATTACAACACCAAAATGGTGAACAATTATATCAATAGTACTCTGAAATTATTTCCAATTTTTTCTTTTTTTTTTCTTCCTTTTATAATTTTAAAATTTAATGAAAATTACACAATTAAACATTTGGTCTTTTATGTACAAATCTTATAAATTTTAAAGCATTTGTTCATTTTAATCTATTTCTAAAATTTATTGCTTATAAATTGTGTAAAGATAAAAAAGGACAAATAAAAAACACAACTAATTTATGAATAAATTTTACTAATTTTTATTTTTAATCAAAAATAAAACTTTACTGGTTTAACTGTCATATTTATAATGTTATTATTTGTCCAAATACCAGAATTAATGGGTGATTTTGGCACCATTACAAATGGACTTTCAATTATTTGTGTTGATTGACTGTAAGAAAAAAAATAAAAAGAAACAATGGTTACATTTTACAATTAATGTTATCATAATTCTATCAATTAGAGTTATCATCATTATTATTATTATTATCATTATTATTGTTATTATTATTATTGAAAATATTAATTTCTAAAAGTAAAAATTGTGTGTTTTTGAATTTAAAAATTAAAAATAAGAAAATAAAGAATCAAAAATCATTTTAAAGTGCTGTATATTTTTAAAGTTAAGTGTTTTTACCATTAAATTACAAGTAACTAATGTTACAACCAATATTATGTCAATGCTACATGCAAATATAGCATTTTACTTTAAAGTAACAGCAAGTAATAAGGAAAGAATGGATGGATTATATTTTGAATTGTTATCTTTAAATTCTAAGTGTTAATATATTAATGCGAGATGATTCAAGCTCTTCTTTTTTTTCCTCCCATTACGTTATTTACCCAAACTAATCGATATGGGAAAAGAAAATTTGTAATATAAATAATGGTTATAAGCACAAAGATAGTATTTCAGTTGTTTATTAATTCATTATAAGTTTTTTCTATTTGAAAAAAAAATAAAAAGCAAAAAAAGAAAAGCAAAAAGTAAATCAACGAACTTTGATGCTGATATAATGATCGTAAATGAGAAGAAGCATGTTATAGAACCCTCTTGAAGATATGGACATTGTATACCTGATGGACAAGCACAGGTATAACCATTTGGTAACGCAAGATTAGGATTACTGTATTGTTGCAATTGAATTGTTACCAGTGCACCAGTAGTACCATTAAGCTAAAAATTTATGAAATCAATTAGGAAATGAAATGTTTTTAAATTAATTTTTATAACAAATTTCTACAATTTATCATTTTAGTTACCAGAATGATTAGAAAATTTTTAGTAATAATATAATTATTTGTTGATTGTAATATTTTTTTCAAAAATAGATTCAAAATAGCATGAAATCAAACTATCAATAAAATTTATTGACTGATTACAAAGGAAAAAAAAATATATATTTATATACGAGTAAAATAATGCAAACCAGCACAATTTCAACACAAAATAAATTTCAAAAACTTTCTAAAATGCAGTTTACCATCAAGTAACTGTTAATCTACTTGTACAGCAACAATCGAAGGTATCTTCTATGAAGTTTGATGATAATATTGATTAAATGTATAAATAATGAGAAAAGACAAATTAATTTTTCTTTTTAAAAGAAAATGATATGACCAATTTTATTACATAAGAGGGAAAATGAAACAAAAATTTTCATGTGTTTAGATAACAGTTTTTGCATTAATTTTTGTGTTGAAAATTTTAACCAAAAATTGTAATTAAATAAGTCTATAATATTAGAATTTTTAACATCATATTAAAGTGTTAAAAAAATGAAAAAAAGTATTTAAACGTGACTCATTTAAATTAAACTATTAAACTTGTATCATTTTTAAATGATAATTGTGTAAAGTTCCAGAAAATTTTCAATTTTATAGCAACATAAAAAGATCAAAATTTTGTGGTAGCACAAGAAAATTTAAATTTTCAACTACTTACATTGTTCAGTGGAATGTTTTTAAAAATTGCGCCAGGATTATTTGGTAATTTTGGATTGATTTTTTTCAAATCTTGTCCTAAATAAGGTGGTTGTTGATATTGAAAATTTTCCTGTATTCCTTGTTGTAAATGACCAAATCTAAATTTATGTAATGAAGAAAAGAAAAAAGAAGCAAAGAAAAAAGAAAACAATTATTAATGATTATAATTCAAACAAATTCATTACATTTGATTGCTTTTTGTACATTTATATTATTATAAAAGCAATAATTACAATGAATTTAATTTTAGACTTCATAATTATCATAGCTTTACTAATAAATGTATTGCAACAATTAATAATTATTAATGAATAAAAATTTAATAAAATTAAATATAATAAAAATAAACCTTTGATAAGATTGTTGAAATGTACGATTGAATAATTGTTCATTGATAACAATAACAATAAATAATGAAAAGAATATTTGTGCAATAAAAATATATCGTATGGAATAATTTGATTCAAAATGTTTATTGAAGGAAATCATGGACATAAACACGTATACATACCAAACATATACATACACACAAACACACACACATATATACGCTTCTTTTTAGCTCTGTAAAATGCAAACAGTGAGCATATTATGAAATATGAAATGTTTAATGGACAATAGCGCCAAGTAAATTGGATGCTAATATAGTAATGCTATCACAAATATAAATAAATATTAATTAGCTACAGAGGAAATCTAACATTGAAAATTGTTATCTTAACGGAAGAGACGATAAATGATATTAACTCTTCTTGTCATTTCAAACGCCATTTAAGCTTTCTGTGTATTCACATCTCACCTCTGTCACTAATATCATTATCATCTAATTCGGTTATCATTATCATATCATAATCATCAACGTCGTCATCATCATTATATGCTTAACATAGCAATTGCAAACAAATTTGATGTATAAATAAATCAGTAATCACTACTTATCATACATGTACATATGCAAGCAGGGTAGGCAAACATTATATATATATATATATATATATATTTATATATTTAGTTAAAATATTTTTCAAATTCAGCAAAATTAAGGAATGTTTAAGACATTATGTAAACACTTAGTGTTATTATGAAACATTTTATCAATCATCATATATTTATCACATTTCATTTTTTTCCATTCTGTTCGTTTTATTGCAAAAAAAAGAAAATAAATAAACAAAACATCAAATTAAAAAAAAAAGTAAAAGAGAAATTGGTTTCTTTCTTTTTTTTATTTGAAACTACTTATGATATATGTGTTTTAAAATCAACTTTGATTAAACTGATCAGTGTCAGCTTGATTTGTTTTATATTCTACCATGCGTTGTATTTAGTAAATGAATAGATATAATATTGAATTGAAGTGGATATATATTTTTTTAAGTTTAATTTTTATATATTTTAATACCAAATATATATTGTTTTGAGGTAAGTAGATTATTTGAGGTAATTTTAAGATATTAGATAGATACTAGATTTAGATATAATTTTAAACATTATAAATTAAATATTAGGATTAGATATCGATATTGAATATGTATATCTTAAGAAATATATCGTAATAAATAAGATTGTTCTATATTTTTTTAAGCATTTCCTTTTTCATCACAGTGGTGTCCAATTTTCACCGTTTTTAATTATTATAATTTTGAAATTGGTCATTAGAAGTAGAAAAATTTGAATAACTTTACATAAAATAGTTAAATGTTTCAAGAAAAATCATTTTTCATTTGTAACAAAAAAACCATCACTTTCAATTTCCACTTAGTTTTTGAATTGAAAAATTAAAATTTTAAAGAAGAAAAGATAAAGATGAGAAAAAATGATTCAATCAAATCAGGAAACATTGCTAACTTAGAGGGGTTTACTATCAAATGATTAAACTCAAATAGCGCGAACTTATCTTGACCGTAAATTGGAGAAAGTGTAATGTTTACTCTTTATTGATTATTTCTCGTTTGCATAATGCAAACACTTTTGTAGCTTTTTTACGGCGCTGTGACAGATTTAAACATTTTCGTCGGCCAAATTTGGGGATGAAATTTTAATGACAGTTTTAACTATTAGCTTTATTTTTGAAGAAAAAGAAAAAGCTTTCTGAACATTTGTAGTTGCCTTAAATTTCTAAATGAAATTTTTAAAATCACTGCTTTTCACCATTTATTTATCATTCTACCTTCGCTTATATAGAAAAAAATTTTTCTTGAACTTTCATTAAAATGAACAAAATTTGATTAATGGAAATATAATAATGCTTATCATTTCATCTCCTCCTATCCAAACTTAACCATATATCTTCCAATTATCATGAATGTGGAGTGAAAAAGATGGTTTTATATTAATTAATGAAGTTAATGGTGGATGAAATTTCAGTATAAAAGTGGATTTGTAATCATAACAATATAATAATTCATAAATTTTGCTGTTATCAAATGGTTTATAAATTTTTACACGTTTTTATCCAATGTATATATAATTGATTTATACCATATGCTTTAAGATTCTATTTTTTGCTAATCGTTTATTGCAAGTACTGTACGGCAAATTATTGTTTTATCGCCTATTCATTTCAGTATTCATAATTACCATCTATTATTTTACATATTTGGTAGTATGGATGAAAATAATTTTGTAATACATATTTCAAGATTTGATAAAATAAGTCTGATGCTGTCATTTTAATAGGTTTGACACTGTAAGTTTAACAGTCTGATTTTGTAAGAAATCTGATACTATCTGATACTGTAGGAAGTTTACTACTATAAGGTGTTTAATACTGTATGAAATCTAATGCTCCATGTTTCCAAAAAAAGAAAATGCTATCCATAATAATAAGCCATGTTGGATATTCGGAAATGATATTAATTGCTTATGAAATTGTCGTCGATATATTTATAAATGAACTGCTTAGATTTCATTAATTGAAATGTTGTCTACGCACAATGTAATGAATAGTATCAATATTTTTATGCCCACTGAACTTCCACAATACAGTTTTATCATGTGAGAAATATCGGGAAGACATAAACGATACTATCGACGACCAAAACGTATAAATTCAAATTTGTTGCGTCGTTTCTCCATTTGTAGTTGATTCGAATCTACAAAGTGCTTTAATTAAATATAATTTAAAAAATATAGTGTAATCAATTTGCATCAAATTTTCGATAAAAAAGTAATAGTAAACTCATAAAACTTAGGTACTTATTTTCATCATTATTTATAAGCAATTCACATATGTCACAATATATTTCAACTTTACAAATTAGGAAAATACTTTTATTCTTGAAAATGAAACTTTACCATAAATAAAATAATCGTGTAAGATTGAGAAAAAAAAGTGCCTCAAAAAGAAAAATTATATAAATGTAAATGGTAAATTTTGATTCTAATTTTTTCCTTTTTCTTTCTTTTTCCTATCATTTATCATATTAACTAGAATAACTATTTCGTTTTGTTAGACGAAATTCAAAAAATTCTCTTTTCGATCATTGCGATAGATTGTTAATATCCCAAGAAAAAAAATGTCATCATTTGTATTCCTAAAATGTATCCTAAAATAACGACATTTACTTAACAAGCAACACGGCTCATCAATGTAATTTTAGGTGCTTAATAAGTTAAATTTAAGATGACGAATGGGAAAAGAAAATGAAAAAAGGAATGATGAAAATTGTGCAATCTTGTGGATAAAGTGGATAAAATCATAGAACTAATGACATTGCATAAACCAATTCTTAATTGTGACAAATGCTGGAAAATTAAAATGAATAGGGTAATTTATTACTATAATTAGTTTATTGATTACTATTCTTTAATTTATAATAAAAGTATAGTTAAAATAAGCTAATTTTAAGGTAAATTTATTAAATTGAGGAAGTTAAATTTGCCAATTATATTAGGGTGATTATTATTTCATTCGTATTAAAGAAAAAAGCAATAAATGTTAATTTCTTCAGGTATAAAAATAAAATTTTATGTAAATTTATTTCTTCCATAAAATTTGACCATTTTTTAGAGTTGGAGAAAAAAAGAGAGAGAGGGAGAGAAAAAAGAAAACTGGATAATTACAACAATTGTGCATCGTTTATCAAAAAGAAAAATATGATTTCATAAATTATGTTTTTACTATTTATCTACCATAATATTCGTAATAAATTGAATGAGTAATATGCATGAGTTAATCCAAATATATTTTGTAAATACTATAAGATTTTCTACTGCTATTTCCTAGAGCTATTATAAAACATCAATAAATTTTAAAATGATTAACAATTCCTATAAATGATACGAAGATTATTTTGGATATAAGGTAAAGATTTAATTTCATTTATCGTCATTTTTGTGGAAAATCATATTATACAAATATAATTTCGTAATGTTTGGAATATCTTTTGGAACTTTTAAAAGTTATTAAAATGTCGTTTAGAATTTTTGGCACTCTTACAATATCTTTTAAAATTTCTATAATCTGAATTTTTTTACGCTCCCAGTGTATCATCTAAAACTTTAAACAAAACATCTGAAACTTGTGAAACAAAACTTAGATAATGTAAGTAGCATTGCTATTATCTAATGAATAAAGTAAACAGGATGCTTTTTTTATTATTAAAAAAAAAATTATTATTTTCTGAAATTGGAATTTCTTTCGATTTGAATTTTGCAATCATCATAGTAAAGAATAAATGTATTCTTAGCTTCAGCTTCTAAGCCATATAATTTTCCATTTCGATATTTAATCCGTAGATGACTGTTAACTCAAACTACTAATATCATAATAACCTGATAGATGGTAATTAGCTAAGCTAAAATATTAAAAAAAACGTCAAGTTATCTTAAGCTTTTCGTGAAATTCAATCATAAGATTGTATTATTTCTAAAAAAAAGCTTTTTCAAAATTTGAATTTCTTTTACTTTATTGAATGATAAGCATGCATACTTCATCATTAACACAAACATTCACTTAAAAGTACTTCAAAAATGCTTATTTATACAGACAAAAAAAAAAAATAGGAAAATAGTTCGATTTTCCTTTTTTTTTCGGATTTAAGAATAAATAAAAATAAATATTTCGTAGTTTAAAGCACATTTGATACAATGGTCAATTATAAATGACAATTTTCATTTTTCCATCCAAACTAATAGTTATTTTTAAGTATGTCGAAAAAAAAAACAAAACCTTTTGATAAAATACTTATGAAATACATTTCAAATTTTTGAAGTGAAACAAAAAAACATTGTTTTTTTTTTTTGTTAAACTTATTCTTTTATTCCTTATTTCTTTTCTTTTCTTTCCTTTTTTTCTCATTTTCTTTCTTTTTTTTACCTCAAAAATGTGCAGCAAATGTCATTTTGTAAAATTTCAAAAAATTTTTATCTTACGTCTTAGAAAAAAAAATTCAGATAAATTATGAAATTAAATATTCCTTTTTCTTTCTTTCTTCTCTACTTTTGATCATTAATACAACAAACAAACATTGTAATTTTCTTTCTTCTTTTCCCTAGTTTTTTTCTTTTATCAATTATTTATGAAATCATAATTGCAATTACAATATCTTATTATCTGATATTTTAAAACAGTAATAAATGAAATTTTTTTGTTATACTAAAATTCTTGCACTTTTAACTAAACCACTAATTTTCTTATTAATGTGATAATTTTTCAAAATATTTGAAAGTTATAATTTTATATTAAACATTATTAGGTAATATATTAAGCAATAACAAATAATCGATTAAGTAATAATAAATAAAATATTATCAGTTAATTGATGTTGTCTTCTTTGTTTGTTTACTCTCTCCCTTTTCCATAGAATTCAAATAACAGAAAGATCATTCACGTGTTCTTTGAGCAACACACATACATATACATACACACACACACACACACACACACACACACACACACACACACACAGCTAATGTAATTTGAGCAAATTTTTATAAAATATTTCAAATTTCGAGAAGAAGAGGAGGAGAAAGAAATGTTGGGAAAAGAATAGAACCGAATTTTTTAGAATTTATAATGTTGGATGGAAAAAAAAATTTAGTAAATTATCAACTAAAGAATTCAAACTTTTACATCATTCAATTGAAGATTATAGGAACTGAATGTATAATTATAATTAATGCCAAATAATTTTAGATTTTAAAATGATATAATTAAAGTGCAAGGTAATGCTATTAATAGCAATAATATATGAATGAATGCTAAAATAATAATTGAAATTAAATTGATAAATAAGAAATTATGGTACTGTACAGTGAGAATAGTAAAATTATAATTTGTTACAAAATGAAACATTTCTGCTCTTGTGCTAAATTTATAATCGTTTTTCTAACTTTTTTTTTGAAGCAAATAACAGAAAAAATTTAATTATTAACAATTCTAACGTGAAAATTATGAAAAAAGTTTTAAATAGTATAATGGGAAATATGTTTTGAATTTCACATGCATTTTGAGTAATTAAAAATTATTTCATCAAAAATTTTAAGAATTTATATTTTGGACCATTCTATTGATAAACTGAAAAAGAAAATTTCACAGTGATATAATTGAGATAACAAAACTTATTCCTTCTTAAAAATACTAAAAGTTGTTTAAATTTGTTTTAGAAGATTGAAATTTATCAAATTGAAATAATCATTAATTTTTACTATAAATATTAAAATGTTATTCCTTTTTTTCGAAATAATATTTCAAAAAAACATGAACGAAAGAGGAAGAAAAAAGTTTACCGTCGGCTAAAGCTTCAAGCAACGATAAAGTATTCAGCAATTGTTCTTCTGCTTTTGCAACAAGTTCACGATCATTTCCTCTATTGTAAGTTATGGGTTCTAACAATTCATGTGTTCGTTTACCTTCTACAATTATTTAATAAAAAATTAAAATAAAAATTTTTTCTCCCATTTGAGTAATAATAATAATAATAATGATAATAATAATAATAATGGTAATAATAATAATAATCAAAACTATAATTATAGTTTCATCAAATAAATTATTTGAAAGTCTCAATTAATTATTAGCAATTGTTTTGGTTTCATATTTCATTTAATAAATATTTAAATCAATATTTTTATATTGATCATATTTATTCATTTTCCTTTACCCCGTTGATTGATTTATTCAATTAAAATTATTAATTTTTGTTTTTTTTATTTAATCAAAATTATCATTTTTTTCATTTTTATTTCTTTCAAGTCAACTTGTTAAATTTCGTCTAGTGAATTAACCTTGAAAAAAAAAAGAGAACAAAACTTACGGATTTTTTGGGAAAAAACAGCCGAAACAAAAATAATGAAAGAAATAAACGTGGTCATCATGAAAAAGCTAGCAGGAAATGTATAACTACAAGTTTGAATTGGCATATAAGGATGGTTTTAGGGATAAAATGGGCGGAGGTCTTAAATTGCTCTCAATTCATTCCCGAAAATATGTTTCACCCCTTCCCAAAAATGAAAAACAAAAGACCACCCCGCTTAAAACAAAAAAGAAATTGCTATTGTTTAGTTCAATTTTGAATATTATTATTTATTATTATTAATATTAACAGTATTATTACTAATAATAATATTATTATTTTTATTATTAATTATTATTAATATTATTTCTGATAATATGGTGAAAAAAACCGGATAAATTTAGCTAAATAATTAATTTTTTATTTTTTAAAACAAGAATATATCCCTAATTAATTAAATTTATTATGGCTGAAGAAGTTTGCCATTATTATAATATTTATAATTTCTAAAAATTCCTTAATTTCTGCTACTATTTTTAAGTTTTATCAAATGCAAATAAATTTTGGTTATAATCTTTGATCTTTTCGTTGAAAATAAGCATAAATGATAAAAACTGATGTAATAAAACGAGAATTTAAACAAAGTTGATCATTTTTTTTTTTTTGGTCATGTTGTGCAATTGCACTACGACGTAATTTTCCTTTCTCTCAAGTAACCATAAAATGGTCTAGCAAGAATCTTGAAAGCTTTTTAATGAGTGAAACTAATTATTCCTAATTGTGAAAATAATTCTACTTTCTTTAGAAAAAAAGATTTTTGTAAATATTTTGAACATTTTTTATTTCATATTTTCATTTCATAGCATTTTTTTCTCTCCTTGTTTCTTACAAAACAAAAGTGTTTGCGAGAAAATTTTTTAAATATTATGGGAGTAATAAATTTATGTGAGAATTAAATTTGTTATGGAAAATTTCTTAAGTAGATTGGTTTTTTTCTTTGTAAATCAAATTTCGTGTAAATTAATTATTTTATATTGTATATCCGTGACATTCTATTTTCAGGGAATAAATCAAGCAATAAACGAATTACTAAACGGTTATTCAAAGTTCAAATTTTGAAGAATTTAGCTTTTTCTTTTTCAGACAGTGATTTTATTTGATTTATTTATTTATTTTTTTTTGTCATTTTAACACAGAATGTGAATACTGTAAATGACCAAAACATTGGTGCAGTAAAATTTAATATTTAAATTTTACGTTCTGAGCTGCATATAATTTGTTCGAAATTTTTGTAAATTGAGAAAAAAACAAAACGTATAGTAATTCTTTTTTTGCTGGAAAATTATTTTTTCTTTTTCTTTAAGTATCAAAAATTGATAAGTGAGGAATCATATTCATTTTAATTAATTTAATATTTAACTTAAAATAATACTATTTTTCTGCTTTTGTCAAGTAAATACCATAGTTTTTAAAAATTGCTGAAATTTATTGTTCTGAGATTGCAAAATATGAAGCTTAAATTCTAGTAATTATTTGTTTGCAAAAAGTTACGGGCCTAACATTTGAACTGAAATGTGTATTTAAATAAAATTAATATATTTATTCATATTTATGCATTACTTTATTAAATTTTAATTTGGTTCAATTTATTTAAAGTCTTATTTCTAAAAGCTAATAAATTCATTGTAGAATTGTTACTTTCTTAAATACTTAAATTAATCTTCTTTTAAAAATATTGCTATCTAATTTGTCAGTTCACTTTATCGTTAACTTTTTCATTTTCATTTCAGGTGTGATTTTGAAATAAGATTTGTATTACAAGTAAAAATATAGGATAATGCATCAAAAAAACATTACATTAACAGATGAATTGACTAAATTAGCTAATAATTATACTAGTGTGCTCTGTGCTCGATCTCTTTGCCATCCTCTGTGTTCAAAAGAAAATTTATGTTAAAACGAATTACGGTAATAGATAATTTCTGAAATTATGGTTTTTAAGTCTGTCATTTCTGTACATTTTTAAGTAATCGGTTAAAAACTCTCTTATAGATTGTTAAAACCAGAAAATAAATGCAAAAAATTAGCCATAAATAGGAATTTTTTTTGCCGTACTTGTATTAATGAAAAATAATTAACAAAACATAAAAAAAACGAAAGAAAAAATTTTTAATTATTTAAAATTAGAGCAGTAATTTTTTAGTCTTTTTTTTAAAAATGCATAAGCTAAAAACTAAAATTTGTGAAAAAAACATTATAAATGATTAGTTTTTCTTTTTTCTTCTTTTTTACATCAATTACTTGTAAATAAATCATTCATTTTTATGCGATACATTTTCCAATAATAGTAGAGCTCAACCATAATTTAGATCAATTTGTTATTAAAATATTTCGTTAAATTCATAAAGTGATCTGATTATTTGATGAAGATTTCAATACAAATATTTAACGAAAACTATTTGGAAAATTTAATTAAAAAATAGAAATTGAAGTTTTTAATGCAAATTTATGTTGTTTCTGTTTGTTTATTATTATGTTTATTTGTAAAATTATTTCAAAATGGTAAATTTAAGTGCAACATGAATTAAACATATTTTAGAAATCTCATTTTAAAATAGAAATTAACCATAATTTCTCTAGCTATAATTAATACAGCGTGAAGTGATGAAACTTTTAAAATCATTTAATTTCCAATATTTTTTTTGAGAACATTTTTTGTTTAATACATACTAATTCGTGCTGATTAAAAGTAAAAATACATAAATACATTGGTTTATTAAGTGGAATAAAAATCGTTAGTTCATATTTTAACTAATAAGAATTGCTAATTCCAATAAATCTTTAAGCAAAAAAGAAAAAAAATTGGAAATAATTATCATATACTATCTATTTTTTCTTCTCTTTTTTGAATTCAAAACAAATTATTTATTTTATATCGTAAAAAATTAGCAAAAATTTGATGAAGAAAAATTAATATGATATATACTAATTATGCTTAATTTCCATATTTATATTAAACTAATTGTTATGTCATTTCAGCCAAAGATGCTTGCTTGCACTATGCGACGTTCCTTTCGTTTTCTTTCTTTTTGATAATTCTTTTTTCCTTTTTTTTTTGAATTTGAGCAAGAAAGCAAAGCAAAAATTTCAATCTTTCTATAAAAAGAGAAAAAATAAAAAAAACCTCTTTTATTTATATAGCTTAGTCCGATTATTTTTCCAATCATTTTTTTAAAATTAAGGAAATAGCTACTTAGAAAGATGAAAAGTTAATGTTTTCTTTTTCTTTTCTTTCGTTTTTTTTAAATTAATTGTACCGCTAGATAAGCTTAATCGAATTAGTGCTTATCATAAATTATATTTAAAGGTTTGGATACGGAAATTTGAACTAATAATTAATTCAGCTATTGAGTAATAAAATATATAAAACAAAATCAAAAGGCATTTTTGAGTTATATTGCTTGATATCAGGTATGGGAAATAAAATTTTCGACGTCAAGTAGCTTATTTTTTGTCGTTTTTTTTTGATCGATTTTATCAGATATTGGTTTATTAAAATAATTTCGATTTGTTATCAATTTCTTTATCGTTTTCCTGTCAGCAATTTTTGTTAATTGTTATATGCATTTATTATTATTATTATTATTATTATTATTATTGTTAACACTTAATTTATATTTCAAATATTTCCACAAAATTGTTCAAAACTTAGAACCAAAAATTGTTCGATTTTTAAAAAATAAAAATAAAAAAATATTACCATTCAAAAGTTTTGAATTTAATCTTGAATTTTTTAAAAAAAGTAAAAAAGGATAAAGAAAAATCATAAAATCTTAAGTGCAAAAAGGAAAAATTTCCATAGTAATATTCATAAAAAAAGGAAAGAAATTAAAAGTGGGATAGTAAATGTTTTGTTGAAAAGAGATTTGTTAGTTTGGAAATTATTTAAAAAAATGTTAGATCAAAGTACCAGTGATAAATTTTTAAATAAACTCAAAATAACAGGAAGCTATTTTAGAATATTTCTAAAATGAAAATTACAGTAAAATGAAAAGAAAAAGAATTTTAATAATTATTTCAACAGAGTTATGAAATGAAAAAAAATAGTAATAAAAAGCGTATAAAAGACAAAGTCTTTTGCTGTGATATTTCATTATTTGAATTATTGAACTATACGCATTAAAAAAAACAAATTAATATTAATATTTTAATAACAAAAATTAAATTTCTTTTTAATTATTAAATTAAAAATCAATATTCCACCTGAAAGTGTTAGAAATAGTTTCAAGAATGTGATGAGAGAGAAAAGAGAAAATGAGAAGAGAAGAGTATTCATTGATTTGATGAAGATTTTTTGCTAATTTTTAAAATATAATTATACGTGAAATAGATAGTTTCATTCGTTCAATTCATCATAAACTGTAAGTGAATGCATGCATGCATGTACGCATATATGCATGCATGTTATATGTACGTGCTATAACTGCGCTGCACTTATTATCATAAATACGAAAAATGAAGACGATTCAGGCAGTGATTAACAATGAATTTCTGAAATGGGTAAATTTCATGTTTTATTTGAAACCAATAGAATTGCTGTTTAAATGTTTAAAATGCAACTTCCACAAAATTTACTGTTGAACATAAATATATGATGCGATATATCAAATACAAAAACCATCATTCCGTGAAGAACCGAAATTTTAAAAACATCTTCAATTGATGGAACGTTTACCGAATCGGATGAATTCATTCTTTCGTTTATTAAATCTGCAAACAAATCTGATGATGCCACTTAAATATGATTTAAAATTTTAAATTTTGTTCGAAAATTTATAATTTTTCTTGTTGAAATTGTGAGATCATGCTACACCTGACTGAAAATAATCTTAATTATGTTAAATCAAAAGATTTCAGTTATTTATTTGGAGCAAATTATGCCGTAATACACGGATATTCAGATATGCAATAAATTGTTCGTTATTGATTCAAGTGAAAAAAAAAATTTTTTTTTGATTTCTTGAATTTTTGAGTTTTAAAAAAAAAAATTTGTAGTTTTGAATCATTGAATTTTATAAAAACAAAAATTTCGTATTTTAGTGAGAATTACTTATATATGTTGAAAACTAATTTGTGAGGAAATAATTCAAACTCATATTTGAATTGCAAGAAAAAAAGTGCAATATGACAAGGAAACATACTTCATGAAATCATCCCTTTTCCCGAAACGAATAAATTCGTTTTTGCGTTTGTCAGCTCGAAATGGCTCGTTCATCCAGTCACCATTATTCCTCAATCCTACAAGAATTTAAATTTAAGATTAATTACATATCAAAGCATAAAATGTGTTATACGATTATTCTAGAAATCTGGCTAATTAGACATTTTACTGCTGCTCCAAAAAATTTCTTTTAAATTGGTATCTTGCTACATCTGAAAATAACCAGGTTTATTTTAAAATGCTACACCTGGCAGCAGTGTTTACTTAAAATCATTTATATCATTTAAAAGGCACAATTAGGTCTAATGTTTATTTCTATATTTTTGTATCGCATTAGATACGTTTAACGATGCATTTCAGCTTTCTTTGATTGAAAAATTTTCAAACTTAGAAAGAATTTTTTTGAAAACATAAAAAAATCTCCAAAAGCTAAATTTGGTTATGCAACTCTCACACTGCTTTTTATTTAGTTTTTATTCAACATTATTTGATGAAATATAGAAGAAAGGAAAAAAAGAGAAATGAAAAAGACGAGAAGAGAAATTGATACATTTACAAATTAAAATAGTAGTTTTACATCCGTTGCATGCAAAATTAGTCGTTAGAATGTTCCATGTGTATGAGTAAGACATTTTTGAATCTTTAGTATTGCAATATTTCAATATATTATAATACTGTTGAAAATTATACCTGAGTATGGCACGAAGTTATAATCAACCAATGGTGGCTCCTGGAAAAGTTGAAATTATCGGATAAATAAGTATTAAGCAAGCTACTGGATTTATCTCGTACTTTTTAAAAATTTCTTTGTATCAATTAAAACACTACAATTAGACTTAATTGCAGCATTGTCATAATCAATTTAGCATATTCGTATTTCCTTTGTGCCCCATATCACTCATTTCAATAATTTATAGTTGTTGCAAAAATTCTTCGTTTGTCCTTTCTAAAGATATTTAAATCTGTAAAGGGGAATTAAAAAAAAAAAGCAATATCGGATCTTCAATGAAATATCAAATCTAATTGTATTTGAATACGACAGATATCGGAATTATGATATGATTATAAAATGCATTACATAATTTCCACTAATGATACAAATGAACAGTGATTCTTCTTTTTTCATCATTCTGCGGTTTAAAAATCTCCGAAAATATAGTATATTTTACTCCAAAGCACACTTTTTCTAACTTGGCTCAGAATACATTTCATGAATACATGCGTAAGCATATTTGTATGAAGCATTTTCGTAAAATTTGAAAATATAGATGAAAATAATTCGTTGACATCATTTTTAGTCTTCTCTGTATCAGTTTGATCCACGCACGATAAAATTCATGAAGACCTAGTACAGAGATTGTGCTGTGTATTAAGTACTTGCTAATTATTTCATCTTACTTGTTATCTAACTTTAACTTTGAAAATTATTTTAAATTATAAAGAAGAAATGCACTTAAATTCTGCTAATCATGGAATACATAATATGATACCTTACACTTTTCAAACAAAAGGAAGGGTGACACTTCTAAAATCAAACCTGTGTCGTTCAAGCATTGAATGATCAAAAGCAAAGTGGAATTTTCAAAAGATGATGCTCAATGAGCATCGTCTTTTGAAAATTCTTTTGATATTATTAGCATCATCTTTTGATATTATTAGCAGGTAAGATTTATTTTAATCCATCATTATAAAATAGATTTAATGTATTTAACTAATAAATAGTACGAAATTTTAAATCCGAATTTTATTAGAGATAAATTTAACCTACATCATATAATGAATCATACACGGGAAGATGGGCTGCTAACGGCAATGGTAGCACATGAGAGACCAAAACCATAACCAAAAGCATTTGAATAAAGGCATTGGAGACAGAAGGGACACAGGTCATTGCTTCTTGAATGTCGCAGTTTATTTGATGAAACGGTACTACGGATATATTAGCTTTTAAATGATCCTCTGAAAATCATTGTGGGAGTGTTTTAGTTATCAATTCGTCTGTACTCACTAAGAACTCCACCTTTCGATCCATTCAAGTGCTCCTTTTTCTATCTCACTTCTCTCCGCATTCCTCTCTCACCCATCATCGAGTGACATTTTTCCTGAAATTAAATAAACCATCGCTTTATAATAATTAATAATAATAATAATAATCATTTTTAACTAAAAATTTTTCCTTCTTTTTCTTCTTCTTTTTGGAATATCATTAAAATACCATAATTTTGTCACATCACAACTTTGCACAATCCATTATTGATCATACCGTTACACTTCTACAGTTAATGAAATGAAAATTAAAGTAACCTAATTGATCAAATCATACATGCTATCATTAAGCATTGTCAGTTAATTAATTATCCAGTGGAAGAAGAGTTCTTGTCCTGAAAGATTTTTCGTCAATTTTGTTTTAAACGATATGGATAATCCTGTATTCAAGAAATGAAAAATGTATTGCAAGGATTTATTGTTTCGTTTTGAAATCTAAACTTAAATGAAAATTATATCAGAGTTTTTATCAAGAAATGGAAGAAAATTACCACTGAATAAATAACCACCAATTGAAACTTTTGCGCCAATTATGCTATAAATGAGTACATTTAATTGAAAGAATCGCTCGCAATTGTTTGCCATCATTGGTAACTATAACAGCGACTTCGCTTCACTGGATTTATTTGATTGATCATCAAAAATATCAAAAGGAAAGATTATCTGCAATTAAATCAATCACAATCACTTTATTACAACCAAATTAATCGATAAAAAAAAGAGAGAAACTTAACATACCACAAAATACATGATAAGATTTTATTCACATACAGATTATTCCACAAATCTGATGCAAAATGAGTAATGATGATAAATAGAAATATTGCGCGAAACGTAACACTGTCATTCACGTAACCTTACGAGAACTGAGTCGTCAAATATTTAATCACTTTGTTATGAAGAAAACAAAATTGTCATTTGCGAATTATTGTTAATGCATCCAGACGACACATCAAATAACTCTCACTAAATCTGTACGACCAGAATGTATTTCTCAAAAAAAAAAAAATAATCTTATAAATAAGTTATTTGACACAAAATTTGTGAATAGATTGTAAGAATGTTAAGCATCATAGAATAAGTGTAAATCTCTCATCAGATACAATATCAATGCATGGAATACCTGTAATATCAAGCATTTTAACTAAAAATTTCATTTTTTTTTCTTTGTAACTTTGGAACTTACTCATCATTTTAATTAAAAGTTCAAGGAAAAAATTTTAAAACTTACTTATCATTTTAATTAAAAATTCAACAACTAAGTTTTTCGATATGTATGATGAAATTGACTTTCTTGAAATAGAAAGGTAAAGTTTAAATTGACAAATGTCCGGTTTTCTTGCTTTAGGCTTGCGTTTTAACTTATTTTTCCTTTTTTTTTTGTGAAGCCTTACATTGATATGTCGTTTTGCAGTTAGATGAATAACAAATTTTTCATTACAATCGATAAATGCCAAAGTTGGTATAAAAGTTTTAGGAAATTGAAGCTTAGTAAAGATGTTTAGTTTTCTGATAAGAAAAATAGCTATTTGAATGGAATATTTTAGAGAGATAATATTGTGAATTCTTCAAAAACATTGGTACAAAAATGTTTATATGACTGATTCTAAAAAATACTATATTAAAACTCTATAAAAAAGAAAGAATTAGTTGAAATAAAAAAAAACATTAAAATCTTTAAATTAAAAAAACGAAAAACAAAGAATAGAAAAAAATAAACTAATAATAATAATAGTCGCATCAAATGATCAATCTAATCTGCAACAGTATTTTTCTTCTCCATCCTTAATCCTCTGCTAATAGATTATACTTAAAAAACATTGTTTCAAAACGCAATAAATTTAACATTTTAGAATTTTAGAAGTTTACGTAAAATAAATATCCCAAATAATGACTAATTCGCACCTAATTAATAATAAAATAATAAAACATCCGAATTTTTTATTTTATTGAAATACGAACTCGAAATTCTGTATATATGTAAATGGGAATGACTGATTGGTTATTGATTAATTGATGCGTAAATAAGTAAATTTCCAAATCTGAACAAAACTAATTGCTATTTTAAAATGCAATCATAAATAGCTTGAGACTTAATTATTTCGTCATGTCGTCTGCGAAAATTTGTTCCATTCGTGTATTTCCGTTTTCTTTTTTCTTTTATTGTATTGCTCAATTGGTCTTAGCTAAATGTCTTTATTTGTATTCCGTCGAATGCGAATTTCCGAGTGATTTCAGGGTCTCCTTCCACCAACATTCCGAAATTTCCGTTTTAGGAACTAATCCATGAATGAAGAATGTGATGCGTTGAAGAATACGCATAAAACAACAACTTCAAATCATTGCACTTCATTCGATGAACTTCTGAAAAGAATTTCGAATTTGAGACAAAGCCAACTGACATTTGGTTAGTTTAGGTTTATTTTCTCACAAATATTCATAAATATAACATTTCTTCTAATTCAGTCATATATCCATAATTGTCAAATATTTCACTGTGTTAAAAAAAATGGAACCATTCCCTGTATTTCGTAGAAATTTATTATGTGCGATTACTTTGGAATCAGACTCGAAGTGTCCAGTGGCTGAGTCAATCAGGAAATAACATTGTTTTATCTCACATGATTTATTTTTCTATTGCAGATAAAGGTTTCGAAGTTATCTCAAATCATGAACGGAAGTGGTGCAAACTTTTTGCTGATTTTATTGCTGGAAACGCTTACTGCAATGCAAAAAATTGTGCATCACATAGTGATGATATGCTTTGGTACGTATCTGTGCAACAAGTCAGTCGAGACTTTTGCGTTGGTCAAGAAGTAAGTTGCACATAACTTCGTTTTTCCTGAGTTCGAGACGAGTTGAAATAGAAGTATGACTGAATTTATGTAATAGTGCAAATTTAATGTTTAAATACTAAATTTTACTCCAGTCTACACCACCTGTAATTCATAGCTACATGTTTCTTTATGAAAGATTTTTAGTTCTACTTTATTTTTTGTTTGTTATTGTTTTGCTTTTTCTGTTAATTGTTAATCAGAAATATTCTCAAAAAGTACGGTAACAGTTATTTCTGAGTCTATATATGTTGCTCCGGAGTTGTGGATGTAATATTTAACTTTGTTTAGGATGGTCAGCTTCAAGTATACAGACGTCAGAGTCCTAATAAACCGGTGCTCAATGATCCTTCGATAAACTGGGAAGAAACCGTTTGTTTAAACCTCATCCTTCAACAGGTGCGTTCCACCGAAGTGCTGTACACATCTGCAAAACATTTGATGTTTCCCATATAAGTTACTTATGGTTAAAATGCAGGATGGAGTTTATGTTTCTAGAATAGAACTGCAATTCGATTACGATAAAGGAAATTTCCATCCGCATATGGACATAAAATTGCAACTGATGTGTCATATTTATTCTCATTACTGCATGGGATTTCTTCAAGTGATCGGTTTTTAGAATTGAAAATTAGGTTGATTGCTTTTAGGGAAAAAAATAGTTTTCCCAGAATTTGACGAAATACATTTCAGTTGGATTTTCAAATCACTTGTGCTGTTTGTATTAAGACCAGTCCACAGAACTTGCAAATTTTGCGTAGAAATTGTCAAGTAAGGTCTCTTCAATATTTTTTTTCCTGCTAGTATATCTAAATTCAAAAAATTTTGAAAGTTTAGAAAAGGAAATTTTTCAAGTATATTTATCTATACAAATATATAAGTATATCTAAATTAAAAAATTTACCAATGCGCCAATATATTAAAAAAAGGATATCCAAAGTTTTGTTTTGAAGAGTTATTCAGTGTCTTGTAATTTCTCGTAGGGGATAGATGAACGATTTTCAGCGGGTGTACCCTTCACCAAGCAAACGACGGATGGATAGTAAGGGTGAATGTGAAGAAATTACTTATCCAAAGATCTATTTTGCAATAGATGACTTTGAACAGGTTTATTTCTCATTTGATTCTCTGTGAATCTTTTTAGTTTGTTAGTTTTATGATATTCAAAGGGTAGATGTCGATGTCTTTTTTTTTTTTTAATGCATCTTTAACGTATTTTCATTTTGACTTCTCATTAGTTCCAGATCTTTAGTGATGTAGTTGTTCGTGATGGTGAATGCGTTTGCGTTGAATTGGTAGCGAAGGATAGATGCAAAAATTGTGAAGCAGTTATTTTCCTCGGTTCAATTCGATACGAAGTTTTGAAGCAAGCATATGATGCACGAGTATGCTAAATTTGTTGCATTTATTTGTTTTAATTTTATTTCTTGGTTGCATTTTCGATTTGTGCTGTTTGGTTGAAAAAGAAAGTTCACTTCTATATTTAGACATCTTTCTCTTGGCAGTGGGCACAGAAATTCATTACTCCGAATCAACGACGCCGTGAATTCGTTCGAATGAGAGGTCCACATGGGAAAGGTATAGTTGTGCTTATTTATTTATTATGCTTAGGGGATTATATTATGCATTCCATAAACGTATGAAATACTTCGCTTAATTTCTCATCCTTATCTATTTAATTTAGTGTTCTCAACCGCTGTCACACTTAAACATATGTCGAAGTAACAAAAATGATGCAGTTGTATTGCAGCAGTTTTTATGTTAGGGATGCTGTTGTAGGCTATGCAGAGATGGCAGTCATGCGTCTTCCAAATTGTGGCAGTGAAACACCTTTGTCAGAAAAGTCGTTGAATTTTGAGGTTGTAAGTTTTTAGTTCTTCCATTCGTTGCAGAAAATTTGTTTAAGCTTGCATATAAATTTACTGATTTCAGAGACACTTCGCTTTGATCTATTTCATTGAAACTTCTCCAATTTTTCAATCCTTATGAAAACTTTTATATAAACTTATTTGTGATATCACATGTTTTAAGTTAGGACAATGCGGGGTACGACGCATGTCGGATACGAATTTAAGTCATTACCCACAACGATTAATGGTGACATCTGGATTATCAGACGGGCATAATGTCAGTAGAGGACGACGTTGGCAAAGTGAAACGGACACTTTAAATCAGTATCGAGAAGTTGAAGCTAGTAGTATTGACGATGGTATGGACTTTTATGTTGGACCATAATCATAATTCGTTGAAATAATAGGAAATGTTCATTTCAGATCAAAAATGTTATTCCTTTAGAACATTAGTTCTTTGTGGTTTGTCAGAGAGATCAATGTATAATGTTCCAGTGCTTATCATTTCGAGTCGTTTTTCAAATAACCTTGATATGATATGAAATTGGTAATTTAAAGGCAGAGAAGACGGCAAATCATTTTTGAGCTCTATAACTTCCACAGAAAATACCAAGTAAATTACTGGGAAGAGATGAGAACAAATGATACAAAACATAGAAGTTGAGAATATATCGAGTAAGGCGAACATCCAACTTAACATCTTCAGCAATAATTTCTAAAGAAATGCGATTCGTGGAGGTGTGTATAATGTGAGATGACTACTTGTTATTGGTTCTGCTAGGTGGCCCAGCTAACTTTTGTACTTGGTGGCGTTATTTTATTTTTTTTTCTAACGAAAAGCCCTGCTGCATCTCTTTGAGTTACTGTACCGTTCTCTTTAGGGCCGGTTATCGGAATGGGTACAGTTTAAATCCGTTAGCGAGGATCTGTGAGAGGGAAAGTATGGTACCAGCAACCGCTGTAATTCCAGCTCTCAAAGCGTATATCGTTATTACTGTGATTAAAAAGTTCATAGTTGGATTTGCGATAGTTTCTGCGAAGGGCGTTACGGAGTAATATCTTGGTGTAATAGTTTTCTTATGGCAGTGATTTACAGTTGTGTTTGTTCGTTTAGTGCTAGATGAAGGCATGATGAGCCGTTTGTGGTCGGTTCGTGGCTTTGGTCAAGCATGGCATTGGCTTCGAGAGAAGCGAAGAGCTGAAAGTACGCCACTGAATGCTTTCTTAACGTACATCACATTACCATGGTCGACGGTTCTCGACGGTAAGTAACTGGGTATTATATTCACCAAATCAAATTCAATTATGTATTGAGATTTACGGTTTCTTGCTTATTTCAGTGGCATAGAATAAAATATGATTAATTATTTATCGAGTAGTTTTCGGAAAAAATAGTTATTTTAGATTTACTTATGGAGCGACCTCGCCGACCAATTCTTACTTTTAACCTCGGTAACTTGGAAGTGAAGTACGATCAGTAGTATTTAATGGTTTAAAGTTTTTAGATATTTTTTTGGAGATTATGAATTTTTTACTCCTATTTATTTTGAAAGATGTTTTGTTTTTTCAAAGATATCAGCGGTGTTCTCTACCTTTTTATAATGAATGATACAGCCTGAGATCAAATGTCAGATCACATTTTATTACGTTTTAATCTATGTTCTACATAATGAAAGCTCTTGTTTTACCAATAGCAACGGTATAAGATTTAAACATAGATTATATTATTTAATTTTTTTTTTCAATGGATTTAGAAAGATGAAGTCTTTTTAAATGAAAAGGTTCTGGATTGTAACTGATGGATTTGGCGCTGAATTGCTTTCAGGTTTTGAAACAAATTTTGTTTTTCATATGTGCTGTGCTTTAATCTAAGGATCTCTGTGCAGTGTAGATTTATGAACTTCTCCGACTGTACCTGAAATATTAATTTCCGCCAGATTTGAGACGATTGATCGCCTATGTATATATTTGGATATCTTCGATCATGAAATGATTCCAACAGTGTGAGTTCCTGTACTACCTATGGTATTGCACTTATTGTCTGTTGTATGCTGTGATAGTAATTTTACCAGTAAGCTGTCATTCCAAATGGTTTGCTTAGAATTGATACGCCTGTTTGTATTATTTTCAACCTTTCCATTTCATTTATATGCTTGGAAATTGATGAAAAATATACGTAGCAGATATTCTATCGTTCGAAGACATTTTAGTACCTTGTAAATGTGTACTGACTCAAGACTTCTAAATAATGATTTCAAACTACCCGTAAGTTTGCAAACGCATTTTGGTGAACGTGAATTTAGGTGAAACAATATGTCAAAATTTTTAAATTTATTTCCAGATGGATGGTATGATTACTTTTTGATTCTGAATAATTTGATGAGATTTAAATTCTTTACGAATAAGGGTGGAACGAGAGGTTTAGAACCATATGCACATCCTTTATTAGGTATATTCCACTGTTTTCATGTCCTGTAATTCTAAATTTTACCATGTTTGTTTTTGTAATATTATGATCGTTTTACTTACGCAATGAAGCTATGGAAATTTTCGTATGGTCCATCGATTAACACACTCTAACGTCATCAGGAAGATTATTTGTCGAGAAATTTAGTCCAAGTTAGTATTCTAAAGTTTATGTTGCATTTATATTATTTCTTTTAAACTTATAACATTTGAGTCATTTGAAATGGTTCTAAAGTGATGTGTTCGTAGTTTATCTAGTCTTAATTCAAGAAACTATTCAAAATATTTTTGAATTAATTGGATCAGTACTTTTTAGGTCGTCAATGTGATGTGAAACTTATATTAAAGTAGCTAAAAGGGCCCGTATGTTCGAAGGAAGATAAGGATTATTGATATAGTCCATCAAATTATAATTGGTAGAAGTTGGTGCGTCCACTGTTACGACAAATAATTGTGCAAGCTACATTATGCTGTATTATATTACTTAAGCTTATTATACTAGTTCCTTTTTTTTTTTTTTTTTTTTTTTTGAAATTACGACAGTTTCGATGCTGCTTAATTTACTTTCCTAATTCAATTCCAACACCATATTATCAATCCACTCCTTCTTGAATGCTTAGAATTCGCTAATGTATACCATTTGTTTAATTCATTTATTATTAAGTTTATTTAACATCAATTCATTAGCCCTGTAATTGGCCAAAATTGCGATGGCTTTTAGCTTGAAATTTTTGTAAAAGTTGTAACAACCACAAAATTGAAATTACACACTGTTAAAAAAGAAACAGAATTAGTTGTAGAGAGTTTTCTCAAATTTTGATTTTAAATTATGTTAAGCTAATAAATAGAATTACTTCTCCATAAATAAACGCTATCACAATGATCATTTATTCTGATATGATTATTTAAATATCAAAAGGAGTGGAACTTAGTCTAAAACTTTACGAAATTATTGAAATATTTGTCAGCATCTTAGCGCATTTAATTTTGATAACCTATAATGTTTTTTCCTTCATTTGCTATTCGCAATTACTACACTTTTAAATTGCAAAAATTTGTAATTGTAAAAAAATTTAGCATATCTTATTAGAAATCTTTTAAACAGAATAAATATCGTTACTAGGGAAAAAAAA
>SSBO01000012.1:10331625-10357886 GCA_005281725.1 Wuchereria bancrofti | reverse complement strand
AGCGCATTTAATTTTGATAACCTATAATGTTTTTTCCTTCATTTGCTATTCGCAATTACTACACTTTTAAATTGCAAAAATTTGTAATTGTAAAAAAATTTAGCATATCTTATTAGAAATCTTTTAAACAGAATAAATATCGTTACTAGGGAAAAAAAAATTTTTTTTCTTCTGGCAAAATAAGTGATAGTAAAAAAAAATTTCCATTATATAAATTATTTATTAAAATATCGAAAATACCCATTTTCAATTATAATTATTCTTTTCGAATTTAGGAAGTTTTAAAATTCTTTAAAAATTTTGTTTCTTTTTTCTTTTTAATCGTAATTATGATTTTTATGTATATCATTGTTCATGTTAAATTTACAGTTCCTGAAATTTTGAAAACAAAAAAAAGTCGATTGAAATGTACGCAATTAATTTGTATGTTGCACAGAATTCAACATGGAAAATATACGATGGTCAAGTTCTTATTTTAAAAATTCTATGTATATCTAGATATTTTTTTTTCTTTTTATTTTCATTCATTCATTGATATTTTGTAAAGAGAAAAAAAAGTGATGAACTTAATGAAAAAACGAAATGTCATTTTTAGGCCATTGAAAGACGTACCGTTACATACAACTCCTACATATATAAATTTATACAAAAGGAAAAAGAAATCAAAAACAAAAAAAAAAAATATTTTAATACAAAATAGGTGTTTGTATAAAAGTAGTCAATGATACGTTTTTCGTCTTCATTCACTTGATTTATTCATCCAGTCCAGTTTTTTTTCTTAACTCTTAGTGATCAAATTGTATGTTTTGCATTTATATATGTTCCCTTTTCCAACATTTCCTTTTTTTTTAAAAAAAAACTTTGGAATTTTTTTTTGTCCTTGTTTCTTACTCCATTATTATTTTTTTCTGTCTTACATCTTCCATCTTTCTTTTCATCCTTCTTTTCCAGTTTTTTACGTTTTCCGTTTTTTAAATTTAAATCCAATACATTTTCTCACACATTAGTAGTAAAAATTTAATCAGGAATTTTATTTTCATAAAAAAAAGTAGGAAAAAGAATTCAAATTCTAAAAAGTATGTCCATTAAACGATGAGATGAAGCTTAATTGTTCATAATGTTATAAATTAGTAATGACGATATAGTTAAATATATCAAATTAAGACTTAGATGAAAATTTCAAAATTTGATTAAAATAATTTATTAGATAAACCAACAAGCTTTTGACCATTTGTTGACGTGATGTTATTTTGTTACACTCAATACGCTGATTGATTAATCGTGTCACGTTATTATATCAGTGAAGAGTTTAAGACCTTTAGTAATTTCCGAATAATTTTGATTGTAGCATAGATAAATTTTATTCAAAAATTTTATTTGAATTGAATAAATTTCTGTATGGAATAAAATTATAATTATGATATGTTGCAGCAACATCGAATGATTCACCTTCTATTAGCTATAGCACTAATCACTGTATGTTGTTGCATATAATTTGTTTACTTTTTTCTTGATATATTCTTTCATTTAAAATAGAGTAGAATTTTTATAAATTTTAAACAAAAATGAAACGAAATGTTTCCTATTATTTAGTAATTAATAACAAATATTACAATTTTTATTTGAAAGAATTTTTGATTTTTTCTCGTTGCAAATTTTTAAAAAAATCTTGCAATAGATTATAAAGACCAGATTTTATTTCAATCTATTTCAATTACCTAGATTTAAATTATAAACAGTTAAAATTAATGCTAAATTAACTTTATTAACAGGTGTGCAAAGGCCAATATGGTGAAATTGCTCCACCAGCACCAATACCACCATTAAATTATGCATCAAATGATCCTGATAATATACTACATACAAGTCAATCGTCATATTCTACAAATGAATATGAAAATTTAACCAAACAAATTATTCAGTCACAAAATCATCAGTTATCATCTGTACAACTATCTCATTCAGTTGAAAATATAACTTGTGGTTTATTAGCGGAAGGTAATTCAGTGATACCAATAAATTCAATTCCATCAGTGATAAGGCAATCAACAACTATCCATCAAAAAATTTCAACATCAGCAAGTGCACCTTCAACAACATCAAAATTATCACCATTTAGACAACATATTACAGCTTCATCATCATCATCGTCATCATCATCAAAATCTCAATCATTTTCAACTAGATCATCATCTTTAAAAATTACACGACAAAGAACACGTCAACCGATACACTTAAATGTTACCACAAAACATCGTCGGATTATTTCAACTTCAAAAAAACCAATATCAGTTGTAACACACCAATCGGAAACAACACATTCCACGCAATTAGTGAGCAGAATAACTCAGAATCATACGGTATAGCTAATTGATGATTAATTAATCTCTTGTATGAAGTTACTGTTGCAAAAAAAGTTGATTTTTATTCATTGGTAAAATTTTGTGGGAAAATTTTATAAGGAAAATTTTATAAGAATTTAATAGCATATCATTTAATTTTGTGATACTTTCATTTTGATTCTTGGAATTTTGAAATAGTTTAATAAATCAATTGATATACTAATTATAAATATTAAATGTGAATTTAAAATTTAGAATCTTGTAAATAATGTTATCAAAGAGGGGTGATAAATAAATTTTTTAATACGAGATTAGAAGAAATAAACATATCAGTGAATTAATTAAATTATAGCTTTTCAGAGGGGAACATTGCGATCAACTCGTTTACCATCAACATTACCAGTTCAACCGGATAGTACAAAAAGACCGGAAAATCGACCAATCTCATCTCTAAGCGGACGATTAGGTTATATATCAGTTTGTTATACCAGCAAACCTTTTTTATTCATTCGATCACTGCTTACAAATTAATTACAAAATGTACATTAATTACAAATAAGTTAGGAAGATATGTTAACACAAATTCAATTTAAATCACAAAATTTAAATTAATATATAGCTTCTAAATTATGATGTTTTGATTTTTTTAATTCAAAAAAAAACTCCAATTTGTTGAATAGAATTTAGAAAAAAGAAGAGGGATCAATGTAACAATTGAAATAATATATGTAATTTTTCACTTTAGATTGCTCATTAGCACCTTTTGATACGCTTTTTGTGGTAGATTCAACTAGCTCAGTTAGACAATTTTTTGAGGATCATCGTACTTACATTATTGAAATCATCAATTTGATTCTTCCTGAATTTGACAATGATACAAGGATTGGAAGTATTTTTTTTTTTTTTTATTTTATTAATCCAACTTCTTGATAGCTAGAGAAAAATTGAAATATTAAAAAAAAATTTTTTTTCTTTTTTATAAACTTTATTTTTTCATTTAAAACAAAAAAAATTAACTTTAAAATGTTCTTATTGATTTTTGAATTTAAAAAAATGATTTTACCATATTTAAAAAAGTTTTTATATTTTTTTTATAATCTTGTATTTTACAGTAATTGAATATAGCAGTTCATTACGACGTCAAGTGAAATTACCATTTATAGCGCATAAAAATCGAACCGAAATTGTCGAAACTGTTAAAAGTAATTTTTACAATTTAAACTTCCAAATTTCGAATTTAAATTAAATGAAATTAATCAATGACCACAGTGTTTTATGAATTTTAAGTCGAAAATTCGGCCTAAACATGCAAATATTTCATGTTATTTTTTATAAATACATGCAATTTTGTATTAATTTCTATCATACGTATAGTAATTTGCAGAAAAAAAAGCTTTCCATTTTTGATAATTTATTTAAAAAAAAAACGAAAGAAAGTAACTTTTATCAGATTAAACACTGATTTTAATCATTTTATGTATAAATTTAAATTTCACATAAATTGTTTGGCAATTAATTATTTTCTTCCAGAGTTACCATTCTTTGCCGGTATAACTGCTACGGGAGCAGCATTAAAATTAGCTTTGGAGATATTGCAAGATCGACGTTCCAATGTACTTACTAATGTTGTCGTCCTCACAGATGGTTTCAGGTGCGATATAATTTTTAATGAAATTTACAAGGAAAAAAAAACTTATAAAATTAATCATAATTACTTGTGAATTTTTAGCTTTCGTCAATTGTTAATTTAAGAATTACGTTCTGCTCAGGAAAGAAAAAAAGTAGTGAAAATCATTAGAAAAATGCATGTAGGAAGAAAATGCTAAATTAGAATTTCCAAAATTTTAAAATTCAGAAAAAAGAAAAGCAAAAGGAACTTTTCACATAATTTAATCCATCATAGGAAAAAAAAGTGAAAAATCTAATAAATTATGACGGAAAATAAACAAAAAATTTTATCAATTTTAACTATTTTCTTTTGAAATATTTTGCCTA
Organism: Wuchereria bancrofti; assembly: GCA_005281725.1. Taxonomy (NCBI): domain Eukaryota; kingdom Metazoa; phylum Nematoda; class Chromadorea; order Rhabditida; family Onchocercidae; genus Wuchereria; species Wuchereria bancrofti. Next base: position 10,353,549 of record SSBO01000012.1, on the reverse strand, counting down.
AAAATTTCCAATAAGCTTCAAAATCTTAAAAAACAAGAAAAAACAAAAAGGTATGAAAATAAAAAATATATCATTTTTACAAATAAAACTAAAAATAAATACATTCAAATAAAACAAAAAAAAATAAAAAAGAAAAAATCAAGGAAAAATAGTTAGCATTGCATTCAATTACATTATATCATCATTATCACTATACTTACCATATCATTATCATTTAAATTGTTACCACATATCTTATCAAAAGCATACATATATACATATACCATCATAGCAGCAAAAAAAAGGCAGGCAAGGTAGAAAGCATTGCATTGCATCATTATAATCACCATTATCACTTAAAATGTTATCATATATCTTATGAAAAGCATATATATACGTATGCATATATACATGTAAACATTTCATCATAGCACCACACGCATACATATACAATATAATCTCCAATAAGAAATGTCGTTCATAACGAGAACAGAACGAACCCACTGTATTGTGTAAATCATTGAGACCACCCACGACGTTTACATTAACAATTTTCCACTGATATGTTGGCAGTTGTTAATGTTGCTGCTCAAGACCACCAAGAAATCTTTCAAATACAAATATTTATTTGTTGAACGAAAATTATAGTTCATATAAGAAAATGTATACACAACATTTTTTCGTTGTCATTGTTATTTATTAGTAAATATTTATTCGATAAATTTTAGTTATGATTTAGTTGATGAACCATCATCAATGCTTCATCGTTTACCTAATGTTCGAACATTTACAGCAACAGTTACTGATTCATGGAGACAGTATGCATTTAATTAAATATTAGCTTTTTTTTTTGGAATACATATGTATTTTTGTCTCTTCTAAAAATTATTTGAGATATTAAATTAGAATTTCTTTTTTTGCTATATTACACAGATATATATATACATACATGTATGTGTTGTTACTATTATTGTTATTAAAGAATACTACATGAAAAAAAGAAAAGAAATAAAAATGAGTAATAATTAGATGAAATTTTACAATTTGATTAAATGATAATTTTATCATGTAGAAAAAAAGAATGGATAACAATAATTAGGTAAAACTTTATAATTTGATTAAATGATATTATCAGGGAAGTGTTATTATAAGAAAGAGAAAAAAATATATAGATGGAAGAAAAAAAAGGAGAAAAAGAAAAAAACGATATAGTACGAATAAAAAAAAATTATTTCATAAATTGTTTAAACGTAATACTTTTATTTTAAATCATTTTCCAGATATGAATTAGAAACAATAGCCGGTGAAGGAACTAGAGTTTTTAAAGGGAAAGATTCCACACGAGATTTAGCTAAAGCACTAGCATCATGTGATAATGGATCACGTCGTACCGGTATACGACGAAATAATTTATTGAAGTGATAGGATTTTTTTTTTTTTTTGTCATTTAAAGGTGTAATTGCTTGCAGCATTAAATAGGTGCAATTATGTTTATAATCATTGAATTCAAAATATTTGCTAGAAATATGATTCATATTTTAGGATTGTAATTTTTAATTTGTATTAGTTAATATGTTTACATGTAGTGTAATATGCTTATTAGCAACTAATTATTTGAACAAGCGCTGTAATATTTATTAATTAATCCTATAATAATCGTTCAGCTAATCAAATGCTCTTTTTTTCCTTTTTTTTTCATATCAAATTACTTGATTTCAGCAGATTAATTGCATTAACATTAAAATCTTTCGGTTTAAGTTTTTAAATGCATTTATCCCGTTTATACCTCAATATCACACAATCAATATTCTATTTAATCTATCATATTTAGCTTTCTTATTATTCTAAATGTCAATGTAAATTATCAAATTGATGAGAAAAATCCCCTACCTCTAACACAACTTATAATATATGTATCGATAAATATATTAAGATAAAATTAAAGGGAGAAAATTTTCGTACTTTTACAATTTTACTTTAGTACATTTGAATTTAGAGGTTAGAAGCAATATTTTTTAGGACAGCTTTTTGAATTTCACGAAAAAGATGAAGAAAAACATGCTGAAATAATTTTAAAACTTACAAAAGTTTAGAAAAAAAGATAGTTGGAGAAAGAAGCTCAAAAGGAAACAAAATTTTAATAGGGGAAGTATGGTTACTAAAGTTTGAACTGCGATAAAATTAAGATATGACCATTCGAACTAAGAATTAGCTAGCTATGTCCAGAAACGAAAACAAAGATCATCCATATAGTTTGTCATGAATTTCGGACAATAACTGAAATTAACTGCATTACGGTGATGACATTTTTACATCATCATCCATTTTGATCGAAATATTTCGTACTTAACCGAAATTGTAATATCATAACAATCTGCACTCGTTACAGCTTCCCGAGTTTGACAAATTCTGTTAAACTAATCACTTTATCTTAGGTTCACATCACACAGCAGACCACCGAGTGGCAGAACTCAGATAATACAATTAAAAAGAATTAATGGCAAAACAACTTTTAATATTCTTCACTAAAGATTTTCATCCCGTTCTTCCATTTTTACACCACTATTACTCTTTAGAAAAGTAAAATTTCTAAGTTATCGCATGAACCTTTTATTGTCCTTCATTGTGATGACAATTGTACAAATTAAGTAATACAAATCAACAACAATCCCCCTCAACTTAATTCATCGGTGTTTTTCGTCGTGAACAAATGAAAGAAAAAAAACTTCAGCCTAAACAGTAACGAATAGACGTAATTTTATAATTTTATTTACTTTTTTCCTTCCCCCTCCCCTACATCCTAAATGAAAGCCAAGGTGTAAATAAATTTTGAATCAGAAAGATACATAAGAAAGAAAAATACAAAATCCCCAACAGAGTTATGCATAGAGCTTAAAGTAAGGTATTTAAAAAATATTTAAACAGCACATAAGGGTAATAACTGTCAGTGCTAAAAAGGATAAAAAAAAACATTGAATTGAAAGATTGAATTATTCAAGGCAAACACAGGAAAGATTGTATGACAAAAATATTACGCTGTAATTTCATCAATAAGAAAAATCAAAGACTTCATCAGAATGATTACACACAGTACGCGTTGATTTCGATTAACATATGAGAGCCGAAAGTAAGAAGAATGAAATTAAAGTTTATTTTTAGCATAATACAGAACCGATAGTATATACGTGGATGACAGAAGTTAGCATCATTTTCACTTTAATAAGGATAGAATTTTGGGAATTTCAATTCAGGTAATTTCTTGGGGCTCTTTGTTCCTTGTTCAGTTGCTCCAGTTCCAGTTCCACTTTTGTCTGCAAATTTGGATTTGAAAGAGAACGAGCTGGAAAGTTATTTTTTAGAAAATTCCTACTGAGATTCTCAGTAATATGCTTCCAGGAAAAGAAAAACATAATTATTGTATTGGAAGGACGGAAATATGAAACAAAATTTATTTTTGAGCATAGCTTTGATGTGTTTTAAATACACTAGAATGTTTACTAGATGCTAAAGCGGTGGCTGATCGCTCAATAAAGGTGATGTTGAGCGATCAGTCGTCGCATAAGTATTTGTTGTCATTTGAACAACAGGCCAAAATAGCGCATGAAGCGGTGATGCACTATGCAAATTTGATGGAACATCTAATGGAACACGCAAGGAATGCAGCGGCAGCCGAAAGTAGCGCCAAATATTAAAACTATAAAAGACAAAGATTTTCTTAAGGTACAAATTCATCCAATTTATACCTTTTAGGATTTCTTTTGCCGCTCCATAGTAAGCAGTTTTTCGTTGGCCTTTGTTCTTATTGTCCTAAAAGGTATTCAAATATTGCAAGATATTCAGTAAAATGGTAGCTCTAACCAATAAATTCATCAAAAGAATTTTACTGATATAAAGATATTAACAGTGCAGCCTAGAATAAAGCCAAAATATCCAGGCAAGATTCTGATAATAGTCGTGGTCGGAACTTTTTGAAGAAATCAGGAAATCATAGAAGACTATTAATATTACCTGTTTGAGAGTTGACTGACCGCAATGTTTTCCTGATGGCACCGTGTGGCTGCAATCTACTGATTGAGCAGGCATATCATGGCGCATGTCCACTGGTTGAGGCGACATATCATGACGTTTGTCGACTGGTTGACGAAGCATGTCATATCGCATTTCAATTGGTGGAGGAGTCAGGTCATAGCGCATGTCGACTGATTGAGGAGCCATGCCATACTGCATGCCGACTGGTTGATAAGGCATACCATGCCGTATGTCAACTGGTTGATAAGGCATATCATTTCTAATGCCGACAGGTTGAAGCGGCATATCATTCCGCATGTAATCTAGTGGTCGCTCTGACCCGTTGCGCATTTCTTGTTCAAGCACAGCATACTGCTCTTCAATATTTCGCATTCTATTTTCAAGTCTCTAAAACAAAGCTTACATAATTATAAAAAATGAAGTACTTAAATAAATATCACCTGGAAGGTGTCACATATTCGTCAAAGGAAAGTTTTTTGTATGCTATAGCATTTACGATTTACTCAAGATTATTCTAAGTGTCATTAACTTCAAACTAGAAATTTCATTCATTTTGTAGCAGAAACAATTGAAAATACAAATCTCAGATCTCAACAAAAAAATTAAATTAATGCGAATCGAAACATACAATCTGATCACCACCAATCTGCTCAACATAGTGCAATGCCGCTTTTATATTATATCTATCTCTCCAAAGATTTGTCATTTCGGCAGCGTACTCCTCGTTCTCGTAATTGACCCGATTTCCAATGTCCTCCATTGCTTCAGAAAGATTATCAAGCCTACTCTTCATTCTTTCCTCGGTTGCTTGAATATCATTCTGTTTACTGTCAACGACAAGAAGTAAATCGCCCAAACTGTCAATGCGCTGTATCACACTGGTCTCTAATTTCTAAAAAAAAAAGAAAAAAGCTATTCTCGGACTTCTTCGTAAAAATTGGTTTTCATTTTCCTGTTTTATCATTAACTTTTCGTTATTGGTAAACAAAGATAGTACTGCAGAAATGCTAAATCTACCACACACAGTTATAAACTAACTGATGACAACTTGAAAAAATAATTTCTAAAGGTGATGGAACTAAAAATTTCTTTTTTTTTTTGACAAGCATTTAATCACTTTTCTGCTTTTTAAGAACGAATTTTCAGAATTTAGAAGCAAATCCTTATTACTGAGTGTTGCAACCACTACCTGTTCTGTACAACTCATACAGCTCATGATTTTGGCAACGCCTCCAGAAATTTCTTCCGAATATCTAGCATGGAATTTTTCCAGTGTGGACTCAATTTCCGCGATCACTTCTGCTTTGAAATCCTAGAATACCTTAGTACAGTAAAATCTTGATCTAACATGATTATAGAAGGAAAATATAATATAAATACCTTGAAAGCTTTCTCTTCCGAATTGTTTTCCTTATCAGCGTTCGATGATTCTACCGACTAAAATTTGTCAAAAATTAATTCACGATACTGCACTGGAATCCAAATGTTTTTCACATACGACAATCTCACACAGATTTGTTATAGAATACTACGTAATAATGGAAAATAGGATACCTTTGTGCCTGCTTTAAACTTTGCTTCCATGAAAATTACAAGCTGTTCTGCCAAGTCTATAAGATGAGGCTCTTTCCCGAGAATGGTTTTGATCACTGCTTCAAAACCATCCAAAACATATCGCACATTTTCTTCTCCCATCCATGCAAGGTCTGGACTTTTCGCTTCATCTTTGAACTTTTCCATAATCGAATTCAGTTTTTTCTCCATTCGGCGATCAAACTCTTCTCGTGTCATTTCCCCGAATTGCATATTTTTAAGATTATCAGCGGCTAATTCAAGATTACGAAGTAGTTTCTTGTTATCATTATGAGCCGTTTTAAGCATTGCTTCAAGTGCCACAACCTTATTCTGGGTGGCACGATACAACTGGTCCTTTCCTGCCAAGCTCATCTCTGCTGAACGTATTAATTCGCTCTTTTGTTTTTCGAGTCGTTCCACTGCTTTAAATTCCATATCCTAAAATGATCACGAAAGCGTTTTCGATAACAGAAGATAAGTAGAAGTGAAGTTGAAATTTAAGCTAAGTTGGAAATTTAAACCAAGGAATTCATGACCACATTTAATAAATAACATTTTCTAACCAACACAGTATCTTAGTAAAATGTTACTCTTACTTAAAACACCTTTTTTGTTGTATCAAAATGTTGTATCACTAAGCCCTTTCTTAATGAGATGATTAAAGATACATAAAATATAATAAAGAGAATGTAGGAAGTGTAAATAACTATCTTTTTCAGTTCTCAACAACCGAACATACCTGTATAGCATTTGATAGCGCAATATTTGTTTCTTTCTGTTGTTTCAATGCTATTTCCAGAGAAATGACTTTCTCCTGAGCTTTGGCTAGCTGAAATTTTAATAATAATTATTCATTAAGTTCCTTTTTATTTCTTGAGAGATCCCAGCCGCGACACTATAAAACAAAAAAAATTTGTCACTTTTGCCAATGTAACTTGTCGTTCATTAATAGCCTGATCTATCTTCAATTGATAAGCAGACATCTGTTGCATCATATCTGTCTGTACGGCTTGCAACTTCGATTTCAGTTCTGTCTGTAACAAAAAACTCGACGCGTGCAATTAAAACCGAAAATTTCCGTACATAAAATAATGGTATCATCAATTTTTTTCGACACCTTATTGGTTTAGTTAAAATCGAGGCTTAGTACCATAAAATTATCATTCTATGCAACGTAGATAATAACTGATTTCGGATAATTGTAATAGTACATTGCACTACACTTACACAATGAGCTTTCCATTTCCTGATTTCTTCAGTGCTGTCATCTGTGTCAATAATGCTTGAATTTTCTTGCTGTTTATCATCTATCTGAAAAAACAGCTAAATCTTAAACAGTGTGTCAAGTCACTTATCACAGTTAAAAAAGGATGCTCAACTATATCACCCTTTCATAAATTAAAGGAAGCGTAATAACAACTTTTGTATAGAAACTTACACATTTCCCTGTTCCGATTTTATCCACGTATATTATTTCATATTCTTTTACCTGAAATATATTAGCCGACAGGAATTGGCAATGATAAGAACAAACAAGAAAAATCGATACTATGATTGCGAAAGTTGAATTACAACCTTTGCATCAACAGCCGATAATTTAGATTGCATGACTTCACAATTTGGACATTCATTTGGTGTAAGTTTGTCTTGCTTTTCCGATTTCGTATTGTCTACTATAATATGAAATTCATGTCAGCATATCATTACTGCTAAACGTTATCCAGAAAAAATTATCTTTAAATAAGCGATCAGAAAGTTAATTCATTTGTCAACAATTTAAATACATTAAATTATTAAATATCAAATCAATATGACAAGCGTTACTCTCTTCCAATTCTCTTTCCGGCATTATTTCTTGCTCCACTGATGCAATGCTTCGTGGAAATGATGGACTCATATTGATAAGACCGGTTTCAACCTGCGATTTTCTTGTTTTTTTATTAAGATAAATTTATGCCTTTTTCCTATTTCATTTTTAAGAAATTCGAAAGATTTGACAAATCTTGCTTTAATCAAATCAAAAATATCAGTTTCTTGTGACAATCAGCCTTACTTCTTCGCTTAAATTCATTACCCAGTTCTTTTCTGTTTTGTCATTTCCAGTACTGATACCATCTTTGTCCATTAGGCTACGTCCGTCTGCAGAACAGTTTCCACGATCCTGCAAAAAAGAAAAAAAATCTTTTCTTCTCTTTGTTCTTTTTTCTTCTTTTGTTTATGCAAAGAATGAAATACTCATCTGTCATTCCGAAAAAACGTACTGGAAGTCATCTTCTTTTCATTCCGGAATGGCGCAAAATAATCAGTACGATATTTGAACAGTGCAGTATAGAAGGTCATTATGAAACATCCTCGGATAATGGTTAAATTTGATCAAAATACTTCTCTAGTACAATCGATGCAATCAGGGCAACAATAAAGAATAAGACAGGAATAAACAATTATTAGTAGTATTAGGAAAAGAATACCCAAAGCTATACTTATTGCTATCAAGAGAATATTGATTAACAACGCAAAAAAACCTGAACATAAAGAATGTTCGGCATGGATTCTGATAATGCCGCTCGCGTCCCTTGCTGATCGTCTTCAAATTGCTGAAAGTAACTTTGTACATTTTGTATGAGACTGTTAAGTTCCAGCTTGATAGTTTCATTTTATTTTATTCGGTGCCTAGATGTTCCAATCACCAAAAAATATATATAAATGTCAAGAATAAGGGAAAATCCATGTTAAAATAAGACGATAATTAATGGAAGAATGGCGACATAATGTATACGATTATATTTGCCGACTTATTCATCGCCTTAGTATCACTTGGAAACATCGCAATGTTCAATTCGTTCAGATAAACTGCAAAGTTCCATCAAATTAACGTATCGTACATAATTATAAGCAATTATTTCATGATAAGCTCACAAAATTGAGATGGAAGGAAATGAGAACTTTTCGAGGAATTAAGGAATTTCATAATTGATAACGTCAAAAACTGTTTTTTTCTACGTAACTTATACCCATAAAAGCATTACTAGAGCATCTGATTTTAATCAGATGCAAGTGAAAACGAAAAAAATTAAGACCAACCTCCTCGTATCGCTTAGAAATGTACAATGAATAATAGTTGAATCTTAAGTCCATTAACAACCTTCTCCCCCGCTCATTCGTGGATAAATGATCATCATAGGTTTACGAATGAACAATATCAAATAAGCTTTAGATCAAACTATTGAATCATTGTTCAATATTTGAAAGATATGAGACGGCCTTGTACCCCTCGAAATGTGGAATGAAGCAATAGTTGAATCCTAAGTTTATAAATACCCTCTCTCCCCGCTCACCGTGGGTAAATCATCGTCATAGCTTTACGAGTGAATGGTATTAAACAGATTTTAGACAAAACTATGACTGAAACGAGACGGTCACTTCTACCTACAACTGGTTGCTAAAATACTGAAAGATAACAGTAACAGTAAACCACGCCCGGAAAGGTAGTTGTTTTGAGACAAAATAAAATTTGCATATAATCAACTTACAACTTAAATGCCTTCTTACCGACTTACGTACAGAACATACTAGCAATTACAAATTATATTTCATAATAAGTCAAAATATTGCAAGGATTTGGTGAAAAAAATGAAAAAAATTTAGTCAAACTTCATGATACTAAAAATTTCTCATTTGTCCACGTAACGTAAACCAACAAAACTTCTAAAAACCAAAGGATTTCATAAATTGTAAACTTTGTATTTTTTCACACAACCTCAATTAACAAAAACTCCAAAAATCAGGAAAAGTTATAATTGTTAACGCCAGAAACTCATCCCCATTTAACGTATATCTATAATAGCGTTACTAAAGTATCTGAATGCAATTGAATTCAACTGAATGTCGGACAAAATTGAACTAACCGTTTCGTATATACTCAAAAGTACGCAATGAAGCAATTATTAAAACTCAAGTCTATTAATAAATCCACCTCTTATTCATTTGTAAATGATTGAAAATATTTGTGGGTCGGCAGAAAGAGGTGATATGATAACGAAGTTGTGATAGCAATTTAATCACAACAATTTAAGTGATAACAATTTTGTCGTTATACTTTCTTCAGAAGCAAAAATTGGTGGATTAAATTCTATTGTCGCTTTGATTTAAAGATGGAAATTCTCAGAATTTTTAATCTTTTTGAAGAGATATTACCTTTAATTTCTGCTATTTCGGCAGAACAACAGTGAATAATGACAGTGTTTAAACATACTCGAAAGATAAAATATAATTTGTAGAATCGAAAAGTTAATTTAACAAAATTTATTTAATCGGTGTCAGAAATAATTTAGATAATTAGCGTTATGATAACTTTAAGTTGAAGTATATATTGTGATTATAATCAGATAGAATTGTTATTATAATCGAACAATAAAAAACAGGTAAGTTATCATAGTATGAGGAATTTTAACTTGTTGCCTTACTCATTAATTTTAGGATTACAATTTAGAAATTTTTAATTTAGATGATTGGATTGAAAAATGATAATGAAAAAACTATTTCTTCATTAAGAAAAATTTATTATTATGTATTTATTCAGTGATCAGTATATTACCAATCTTTTTTGGCATAAATTATGAGTTTTTTTGAAATTTCTCGTCATTGAAGTTAATGAAAAAAACAATTCATTGCTTATAAAGTGATTTTGAAACAATAAAAAGTTTATTTAATTAGTTAATTACTAAGTTAATTAATATTCATTTATTTTGTTTCTTTCTCTATTTATTTTTTCTTTTATTTATTGATTTATTTTTTTGTTTATTTATTTAATTAATTTTGTGTTGTTTATCTATTTTTTATCGTTTACTTGTTTGTTTATTTATTTTGTTTTTCTATTTGTTCATTCATTTTTTTATTTATTCAATTATTTGTCTATCATTCATTTACTTGTTTGGCTATTCATTTACCTTGTTTTTGTTCATTTGTTTGTTTATTCATTTTTTTTACCGTTTATTTATTTATTCAATTTATTTGTTTTCATTTTATTTATTTGTTTGTTTTAGTTACTTATTAGTCATTTACTTATTGTTTATTTTATTTAATTGTTCATTTATTTGTCTTTTTTTAATTAACTAATTTATTTATTAGTACAAGGTAAATTATCGCAATAGGAAAAATTTGAACCTGCCATCTTTTCTTTTCTTTTTTTTTGTTATTAATTTTAGGATTATTTCTTCGTTTCTCATTTTTGCATGTAAGAAATACTTTTTTTTTTTACTCCCTTCCAAATAATAAAATAATTAAATTTTAGGTCGAGATGCAATCAAGAGACTAACAAAGAAAAAAAACAGACGAATTTAAACAAAAAAGAAAAAGGTATGGTATAGACTTGAGAATATCATGCTTGAGTGCTTCATACATCATAATTAATGAACAAGTGGCTAGTTGATTAATATAATTGGTCACTGTAAGAGCTATTGTTATTCCTTTAAATAAACACAAACCTTATCCCATATGGATTTATTATTATTATTTATTATTATTATTATTAATTATTATTATTAGTATCATCATATGTTTTCCTCAGAAAGTCATTGACCGATCTCCTCTTTTTTCCTCCTTCTTTTCTTTGTTTTGTTCTCGTTTTTGTCTTTTATTGTTCATCTTCAATGCTTTATTGCCAGTGAACTCAATGCAGGCGTTATGTTCTGATGGTACTCCGACCCAATTATCCATCGACGTCCCTACATCATTTCTGACCTTTCCTCTTCCTCCTCCTTCTCTCCTCATTTTCATGTTTCAATTCTGTATCAATTTCTATTATTGCAATACCATATGAATCAATTTACAACAGCTTACCATCTTCAAATCGATTGCTACCTATTAATTATGGTTACCACTCGTTCTTCTTCCGTAATGTGATAATTATCTGGTTGCTTTAGTTCAAATTATTATTATTATAATTTTAAAGTTTAAATTGAATTGAAATTTAAAATTTGTCAAAAAATGTGGTCTATTGATAGATTATTTATTCACAATGATCGAATAATAATTTTTGATGCATTCATTTTAGCTTCAAATTTGTCAATAGATTAGCGTTTTGATAAATTTAATTATTCTAATTACATTGATTGTATTTGTTGGATTAAATTTTCAGTGATCTCAAAAATGTTTTATATTTGAAAATGAAAAAAAAAACAGGTTCGTATTTAAGAATTTTTATTAACAAGCCCAATTTACATTATTACGAATGATTTCTTTCATCATCGCATTTATGGAAAAGAAAATTAGTGGAAACTAGAAGTGATTTCAGGATATCAGCAGTCAGAACTGAACAGATAAAAGTAGAATTTTGCATTTTATCAGATTATTTCCATTTGATCAAATCTTTTAATTAGATTATTCGACAACTATAACAAATTGGTATTCTATTTTCTTCAAAATAAATATCATTTGTAATCGTTTATTTTCGATTTCAAAAAAAAAGAGGAAAAAACTTTGAATTAAATTTTTCGGCCGTCTTTGAAATATTGTCTAAAAATTAAAAAAGAAAAAAGCAGGAAAGTAAATTTGATTTTATATTGTAAAAAAAAATAAAAGAAAAAAAACAAACAGGAAAAAGTTGGTTTATTCAAAATTATGCACACAAAAAAAATAGAAATTAAAAGAGAATAACAAGAAAGGAAAAGAAAAAAAGGACATTCATATTTTATATTTTCTTTTCTCTTTTTAAGAAATTTTAAATAATTCAGTAAACTTGTTAAAATTTATCCAAACATTTTTCATTGTGTTTTTTTCAAAAAGAAAAAAAAGCGATGAAAAAAAATGAAAAAAAGGACAATGTTGAAAAGTGTTGAATTAATAGAAAAGGGTGTGCAAAATGTGAACCACGAATGCAGGTTAATTGCTTTTTAAAAATTGTCTCACCCTGTCACATATCATCATTACATGCTTTTTTTGCTTTTTTCGTTCTTTCTTCGCATTTTTTGCTGCTTTTTTTGCAATGTTATTATTTTATTTTGATATACCAGTTTCACTGATAAAATTTTGAAATAATTTCTCAAAAATTCTCCATAAATGGTGCATATAATTTATTCATCTCTCGAAAAGAAAAGAAAAAAATTTTACAAAATAAATAAGGAGAAAGAGAAAGAGAGAGAGGCAGAGAGAGGGGAGAGAAAAGAGGAAAGAAAAAAGAGAGATGAGTTAAAGGAGAAAATGAAAATTGGAAATGGTAATAATGAAATAGAATCATAATATTATTTGAAAGTTTAAGTAATTTTATTTAAACTTTCAAATAATTTCAACAATTATTTTCTAAATTTGATTTAAAAAAGAAAAAACCATCTCTCTTTCTTTTTATTTCGCTAACATCAATTCTAGCGTAAATGTTTAAGTTATATAAAAAAAATTACGAAATGCTATTATCTAAAGTAACGCTTCTTTTTCGGTTTTCTTTTTTTTTAAATTCTTTTCAATTTCGGACTGAAATGAAAAATTGAAATTATATGATATATGAATAATATCAAATGCAACTGTATAATGTATCATCTTTTCTGTCATTTCATGTCACCAATCATTCAGTTCATTTCTATTTTCAGTTTTGTCCAGCTGCTTTTCAGTACGCAGAAATTAAACAATTTTCATGTCATCATTTTACATACATTTTTCTTCTTTTATTTGAAAACTGAATTTTTTTTTAATTATAATTTTTCATGTGAACATAAATTAGCCTTGTTTTTTCATTCTTTAGCTATTTAAATACATTTTAAAGCTTTTATTATTGTTATTGCCATTATTTATTGTTGTTATTATTACTATTATTATTATTGTTATTATTATTATTATCACTATTTTTTCGTTGACGAATTAATTTTTTTGTTGACAAATTAATTTCATTCTTTTTTCTTATATCAAAATGTTGAAATTACATTAGTACCTAAACTAATGCATCATAATATTTTTGCTATTTGTTTAATTGCTCAATTACTGATACAAAATGTTTACTTGCCAAATGATCAATGGAAATTTTATGATTGTTTATTAAATAAATTGATTTTTTATCACCTTATTTAGGAAAAAAATTTTTTCTTCTTTGGTAAAATATTTTATAATAATTTAATCGATTTGCTTATCAATTGTTTAGCAAAACTTTTCGTTTTATTATGCTTTATTTTTTACACATTGCAGATTTATTAAATATTAAAAAGATACCTACAATGCTTGAAGGAAATAATGAGTAAGTTAATTGTATTAGATATAAATTTTTAGTTCTGAAATATTATTTGAGTGGAAATAATTAGCAAACAATAATACCTGTGCAATTAATATAGGTATTATTGCTTGTTCATTGAAAAAAATGGAATTTTTATCGAATTTTTTTCTTTCTTTCTTTTTCATTTATAATTATAACATATTTAAACGATTATATTTTAGAGATAAAACTTCACGATGTTTGTGTAAAATTTTTAAAAAACATAATACGAATGATGATAGTAAAGCAAAAGGTATTGTGGATATTTACCTTCAACGTAGCATTAATTGTCCATTTGGAATTGGTTTAACAGGTAAAAAGAAGAAACTTTTTTTTCAATATTTTTTACAAAAATATTAAAAATATCAGTTAAAAAATTTAACATGATAAATTTAACAAAAAAGAAAGGAAGGGAAAAAAATAAAACCTATAAAACTATATATACCAATCAGTAATAAAATAAATTTTTTGTAAATTTTTTTTAAATTAAAAAAAATTTTCAGTTAATTTTTTCCCTTCACGTTTTTAGTGCATATAATGTAAAAATTTGTAAAAATTATTTGTTACAGGTGGGACAGATCAATTACATCCGCCATCAATCACATTTCTCAGACCGGGAAGTGTTGCACATGTCAGTGATCAACTACGAATAGGCGAACAGTTGAAGCAAGTGAACGGAATTGCTGTAAATTTTAAAAATTTTTAAAATCATTTTAATAGCATTCTTATGATATGATGAGCGTTTCCTTTTTTCTTCTCCTTCTTCTTCGTCTTTCTGTAAAATTTTAAAACAGAAAAAAGACAAGAAAAAAAAAAGCAATAAATCTGAATTATTTCAGCTAAATAATCTTACACATCAGCAAATAATGACATTATTACGGAATTCCGGAAATTGTGTTTATTTACAAGTTGAATATAATCTTGATGATAACGGTATCATTATTAATTATTTTCATTAATTTTCGAATAATTTTTTTTTGTTTTTTAGCAAATAAAAGTTGTTTCATTATATTGAGTAATATAAAATGAGATCATTAGTATGCTAAAATGAAATGATAAATTTCTAAAAATTTCCAATGCTTAAAATTGGCAAATTTAAAAACGCAAAATAACATTATTAATACTTAAATCAATTAATAAATTTTTTAGAAATAACCATTTTGATATTGTAACTAATAAAAATTTTAAAAATAGAAGTTGTTAGGAATAAAGGAAGTGAGAAAAATATATTTTTTTAAATTTTTAAAAAAAAAATTTTTTTAAAACAATTAACAGATTTTAAACAACCAACAAATACTCGATTAGCATATGCGGATATTCGATTAATGAAAGAGAATAATCGAATTGGTATTACATTACGTGGTGGCGCATATGGACCTGATCGAGAGAAATTACGACCTCTTACAATTATGAATATTCGAACCGGTAGTCCAGCTTATCGGTAATTTTTTTGATGGATTTTTTTTTGTAACATTTGTTACAATCTAATAATTTTCCACCGATTAATTAGTTTCTATTTTCTTTCTTTTTAAATAATTTAATCTAAAAAATCATGTATAAGGAGATAAAAATAAAAATTAATCTTAGGAGAGAAAAGAAATTCGAAAAAGAGATTTTTTTTTATTGAAAAGAAAAACGTAATATTTTTTAATAATATGACGATTAAAAATAAACAAATAAAAATTAAAAAGAAAGAAAACATATGCAAATATAAAAAATAAATAAAAGAATAATATGAAGATTTTTTTTTTCTTAAATCAAAATTTTATAATCATTCATATATATTTCAGGGAAAAACGTTTACGAATTGGTGATCGTGTACTTGGTATTAATGGCGCTGATGTATTCAATGCTACCTTAGCTGCAGCGCAAAAATTACTTTTTGAAGCTGTTAATACGGTTGTACTAACAATTGAATATTATATCAATACAATTGGTATATTTCAATACATTCAAAAATGCGTGACAAAAAAAAAATTTCTTTTCAAAAAAAAGATAAAAGAGTGAAAAGAGAAAAAAAAGAAATGAAGTGTAAAAATTCAATTTTTATTATTACTATAAAAAGAAAAATGATAACATAAATTTTGCTTTGATAATTTAAAAGTTAGCAAAATAAGAAATGAAATTTTTGTATAAGACTTTACATCTCAATAATATTGTATAATTTGATATGATATAAATTACAATAATGCTATTGTTATAATTAAAAATTGAGTACAAATTTTTTGGAAAAAATAGACATATTTTAATTCCAACAAATTTTTATCATAAATAAAAAAAATTTTTTTTTCAGATATGACATATCGAAACAATAATTGTGTTTGTGTGAAAATTGAAAAAGGCTTCAATTTAGATATTGGAATTGAACTTATTTGTGAAATTGATCATACAAATAAGACAACATATGCATTTTTTATCGATCATTTAGTACCAGCATCAGCTGCTGATAGGTTTGAAAACTTTTTTTTCTAAATTCAAATTTATTAACATTTTCAATAATTCTAGTAATGATTGTTGTAAAATTAATTAAACTAAATTTTTAATTTGTCAATTCATTACAAATAAAATGAATGTAAGAAAAGATAGAGAGAAGAGAAAATGGAAAAGGAATGATAATGATGGCTGATTTGATGAAAGAAACTTTTTTTTAGTTTCAAACTATTCAACTTTCAACTACTGTTTTTTCAGTTCATGCTAACTGTATTATTTCTTTTGAACTTTTCAAAAAAAAAAGTTATAATTTTAAATTTGTACATTTTAATTAAGAAAAAATTTTAAATATTAATTTAGGAAATTGCAAAAATTTTTATTTTTAATAATTTCAGATGCGGTGCTTTATTTCCCGGTGATCAAATTATAGCAATAAATGGATGCAAACTTGATTTTATTCCATTTTCAGATGTTTATCGTCTTCTTCAAGCATCATTACCAATTACTTATCTGGAAATTATACCGGTTAATCAACAACGGTATCCAATTTTCCTGAGATTTCTTTTTCATCTGAAATATCTTTTGAACAGTAATTTATTATCATAGAAATTGATTGATAATAATGTAAAGAATATATTTGCAACTTTTAATTTGTAATTAATTATAATTGGAATTTTTTTATGTATTTAAAGATTTTATTATAATCATTTATGACAAAAAGTTTGTGGGATAATTTATTTCTATCTATTTCCAATATAGCATACAGTAGACACTAATTCATAGATGATATACTATTACAAATAATCAGTTAATTTAACGAGTATTATATTAATCGAAGATGTACTAATAATTTTGAGTGAAATCAGTTAAAAATAAAAATTCAGATCGATTTCAGAAAATGGATAAATCATTTTTATTTTGAAGATAGATCTGAAAAAAAGAAATTATCCAAAACAAAAGTTACCAAAATAATTTAAGCCTATTCGAAATGAAGCTAAAGCATTAATTTAAACTATTTGCACTTTTAAAAGATAACAAGTAATTTTATAAGATATTAAGACTATTTGAATTTTTTTCTTTTCAATTTTCAAAAAAGAACAATTTTTTTTTATTTAGTAAACTTTCTTACATTAGTAAATTAAATTTAATATCCATTTTTGAGAAAAGAATGGAACACATAAAAATACATTGAGAATATGTAGTTCTTTTCTTTCCGGAAAACAAGTCACATTGTGTATTATACATTTTTTCCGGTTTATAACTTATATTAACATAAATATGATTGTTTGGTATATTCCAATCAATTTTTTACCCCATTTATTTACACTAAAAGGTAAAAGAATTTATATAGTTTAGTTATTTTATATATGTATGTATAGTTTAGTTATATTTAGCTGTCCGGAAAAATTTTTTTCTTTTTCTTTTCTTCTTTTCCCTCCTCTTTTTTTAATTCTCGTATTTATTCACTTCATCATTTAATTTGTTTTTTTCTTTCTCTCCCCTTTTCTCCTTTTCATTTTCTCTTTTTTCCTTCCCCAAAATGTTTTTTTATTAAAATTGTTTCATTCTTCTTCCTGCCACTTATACACTGTACAGTGTGTATGTTAAAATTTCAACATTATTCATCTTTTTTGAATAATTTTTATTGTTCATTTCTTAAATATATCAAATTTAAAATTTTTTAAAGTTTTAGAGATAAACAGTTTTTACCATTAACAAAAATTTGCATTGTAAATGATTATTCATTGGATCAATTAAAATATCGAAAGCAGTCAGGTAATTAATTCATTCATATATTTCAATTTATTTTTTTACCTCTATTCATTGCCCTTTCTTTTTTAAAAAAAAAATTCAACAAATATATTACTTTATTAATAATTAAATGAAATATTAATCTTATCACATATGTATAATTCTATTTTTGTTTTTTTTTCAAGAGTGATTGATTAATTTAATAGTTTTGAATTGATTATTTATTATTATTATCATTATTTATTATTATTAAAAATTAATTCAAATATAAAATATAATTACAAATATTTTATCGTTCAAAATTATTGCTTTTCATTTTTTTACAAGCAGGAATAGTCATAATAAAATTAGAGGAAAAGAGAGAGTGAGAGTCGGACGGAGGGCGCGGGGGAGAAAGAGAGAGGGAGAGAAGAGAAAAACGAATAAAAAAGAGAAGAAGGAAAAAAGGCCCTTTTATTGATTATAACAAGCATGGTTTTACCGAAGCCATCAAGCATTCCCTTTTTTTTTTTATTACAGGTGGTGACATTTGCCAGCAATGCATTGCTTTATCATCGCAAACTGCTTCATGTTGCTTCGATTTTTTAAAATTTACAAATCGGTAATAGTTAATTATTTAATGAATTATGATTAAAATTAATTATGAGATAATCAGTCAAGTATGGTATGATTATTTTTTGATAAATAAATCACTGTTTATGATGTCATTTCAAATGTTTATATGAATAACAATTTATCATAATAAATTACGAAAAAAAATTATTTTGCTAATATTTATTGGTTAGAAAACGAAATCTGATAAAATATTTTTTTTTTCTTTTTTGCTCTCACTTTCTTCCCTCTAATTAATATTATTATCAGATTAATGAATTCGTTATTTTATTAGAAATTAAACACGTTATTTTATTAGAAATTTGAAAATAAGGACAAAAATTTTTTTGATAACTTTTTTTCGCGCATTTATTCATTCATTAAATTGTTTGTTTCATTCCATTTTTTCTTAATCATTAAAAATTGAAACGAATATATACATTTTTTCCTTGCCTTATTATTTTTCTAATCATTCAATATGATATAAAAATTGTAATAATTATATAAAAATTATAATTGCTATATAAAAATCATAATAACTTTTCCTTTTTTTGTAGAAAGGAAAACGTGATAATAGTTTTAATAATAATATTAATTTTTTGCTGTAAAATTTAAAAGACAAAATTATTTTTTATTTCTTTCAGACTAAGAATGTTACGTCGAAGCTTTATGAAACGTAATAGCAGCAAAAGAAGTGAAACGAAACAAAATGAAAGCGATGTAAAGATTAAAACATTATCAAATAATGGAAAATTTTCAAATAGTAAGATAATACGAACTGGTAAAATATTTCATATTTTTTACTTTTTATCCCTAGTTTATTTCATTAAAATCTTTAATTTAGGGAAAAGAAAAATTATTCTACTAAAATTTAAAATTTTAGATTATATTTTTTCCTTTTTTTTATTTTCTTATTTATTACTATTATTTGTTTATTTGCTTGTTATTATTTATTATAATTGCCATTAATCATTATTAATCTTCTTAACTTATTAAAAAGATAAATAAATTCGATTAGTGAATAATTAATTATGGGTTTAATTGTTTAAAATTTTTGTAAATCCTAACACTTATTGTTTTTCTTCTTCTCTTTAGCCATACTAAAATTTCATTTAGAGATAAAATTAATTTAATGCGTATTCTCATTTTCATTTATCTGACGAACATTTATGTGAAATAAATTAGAAAATAAAAACAGTAAAAAAAAAAATAAAATAATAAAGGGTAGAATAAATTTTAGAATAAATTACATTTCATTACTTTAATTGTCGCTTCTTTCAAGAGTAATTTTTATTGAAATGGAAGAAAGAAGAAAAATAAAAGGAATGATGTAAATTTGATTTGCAGCATTTTATTTGAATTTTTTTTATTGATTAAGTAATTATACAAAAAATGATGCATACACATTCATTTACACTACAATACATATTGCATTAGAATGAATGAATCCAATGATATAAAATTAATTTGTTATATTAATTTATCAATTGATTGAACAAATAATTGATAAATTGTTTCATTTTTCTTTTTTACAATTAAAAATAAAATTAAATAAAGTAAAAAATTTAATTAAAAAAACTTTTCTTGTTAAATTTCTTTTTTTTCAAGCACATTTCTGATTTTAATAGTTTTAATAAAAAAGTAAAATCAATATTTCACTTTCGCTAAATGATTAGTTGAAAAAAATTAGAAATTTTGGAATATTGAAGAAGAGAAAGGGAGAGAAAGAAATGAATGAAAGTGATATCAATTAGAAGGGTGAGATAGGGGGAGAGAGAGAGAGAGAAAGGGAAAGAGATTGAAAGAAGAAATGATGGGAAAAAGATATATTAAGAGAAATTTGAGGATTTTTAAACCACTTGTTTGCTTATTCGGACAAAAAAGAAATTCTTTTTTTTTCTTTCGTATATTCTGTGGAAAAGTTTCACATTGTTTTTATCTCATATCTATTTTGACAAAATATTATTATGTATAATATATATGTATGTTGTATATAAATCGATTGATTGATAATTTATCGGTTGATTGAAATGACTATTTTAAAAAGAAATACTTCAATTATTTTCAACGAAAAAAAGAAAGGGAAGTGGAAAGAAAAAAAAAAGTTGATTCTTGCTATATCCTTCTTTTTTCTGAAATATTAGAATGAAATCAATGAAACAAATAAGTAAAATATTTTATTTTTTGCAAACAAAAATTTGTCATTCTTTCCTTTCTTTTTTTGTTTTCTTCGTTTGCTTATCCAAATCCTTTTTTTATTTGAATTTTTTTTGAAATGAACACACACATACACATGTATATATATACATATATAAACGGATGGACAGACTGACACATACACACACATACATAACATTCCAGAAAAAGATCTGACATACATAAAATATATAAATGTATGACATACATCAACCATTTTTGAACATTTTTTTTTATTCATATTTCTATTCGAGTACACGTTTTGTTTACTTTTTCATTCTTTTTCAAAAAAAAGAAAGAATATGAGAAAAAGCTATGCTGTTATTCCTTCTTAATCTTATAATATTAATTCTTTTTGTTTTTTTTTTTTGTTTTTTGTTTTGATTTTTTAAGAGACAAACAAATGGATGAACAAACAAGTAAATAAATAAGAAAATCGGTAAATAAATTTTTTTAGAAAAAAATAATTATATTGGTTAAATTAGTGTAAAAAGATGATAATTGAATAAACAAATAGATGCATAAATGAGTAAATAAATGGAAAAAAATGAGTAAATAAATTTTAAAAAAGTAATATTAGTCGTTTCAAAAAAAAGCGAGAAAAAAACAAAAGAAATATGATAATAATTTAATTAATTAACATATGGCATTATTTTGATACTTATTTTTTCCTCTTTATGTTTACTAATTAGTTACACATGTAGTAGAAATGTATATTTTTATACGTGAAAAGAAATTTTTTTCCATTTGGTAATTAGTTACACGTGGTACACGGATATTATTCTTACGTGTGTGTGCATGTATATATGTATATGTATATATTAGTTATAAGTATGTAATATAAAGTGATAGAAGAAATGCATCAAAAGTTACGAATGATAAATGTTTAAATTATATAGTAAATTTTCAAAATAAAATCTCAAAAATTTTAATTTCAAAGAAAAATAAAATTCCTCCTTTTTCCTTTTCTTTTTTTCCGTTCCTCGTTATTTTTCAAACAATCAGTCATTTGCTTTATAATTTATAAAAGTATTTAAGTGACTTATTGTAATCATTAATTTCTATAACACACAGCTAACTTCATTCATTCATTCATTCATTCATTCATTCATTCCATTCATTCATTCATTCATTCATTC
>SSBO01000012.1:10285245-10331385 GCA_005281725.1 Wuchereria bancrofti | reverse complement strand
CATTAATTCATTCATTCCATTCATTCATTCATTCCATTCATTCATTCATTCCATTCATTCATCCATTCATTCATTCATCCGTTCATTCATTCATTCATCCGTTCACTCATTTCATTCATTTCGTTTCATTCATTCATTTCACTTCATTTTTTTCATCCATCTTACGTGAAAGTAAAAGAAAGCAGAATAGTTTCAATTAGTTTAAATGAAAAAATGACGAAAAAAAAAGGAAGTTGAATAATTTTTCAGTAATATAAATTGATTTCGTTTTGAAGAAATTATTTTCGAACTTTTGTATTAGTTTAAATCTAACTCAATTTATTATCAATTTTATATCGATTTTATATATCAATATCAATTTTATATATCTAATTCAATTTTTATCAATTCATTCCAATTCATCTTACCTCCTCGCTTTTCCATAATATCAACTTTCGCTATAAATGATAATAAATAATAATAATTCCATCTTATTAATCATTTTTGTGTTAATAAAATATTTAAAAATATTTTGTTGCTACGTTTTAAATTTCTCGTATGTATACGTGTACGATAGCTTTATACAGTATATTCATATTATATGAAATTACGTGAGATATTCAAATGAAATTATCATTTCTAAATACATATGATAATTTTGTTTTAATTTTCATTTATTGAAATAATTACTTATATTAGTTTGGACGAGTGGAAAAAATAATTTTAATTTCTTGGATGAGAAATAAGCAAGAAATTACTATTTCTTGCTTATTTTTAATATTTCATATCAAAAATAACTAATGATATGATTTATTAATAAATCAAAAAAGGAAAAAAAAGGAAAGGAACGAAAAAGCGAAAAAAAAACGAAACGTTTGAGAGAGGAGTGAATGAATGATGAGTGATAAGAAATGAAATATCACAATGATGTAATGATTAGTAAGTTTAGTGATAAAAACTGAAATTTTTTATGTGTTCTAAAATGTGAAAAGTTTATCTTTAATGTGATTTAACTGAAATCGATTTGATTGATTGAACGAAACTGAAAATTTATCGTGAATTTTTTCTTTTTAATTTATTGGATTTTTTTCTATTTTTCACAAATCACCAAATTAATATGATCCAAATTTTCAAAAAGTTTAAGTTTTTTTTTCGAATTTCAATTCGTGTTGTTTAGATGGCATAAGAGGACTTCTGTTTATTAGATTTTTTCTCTCTTTTTCACAAAAATTACTGTTATCAAAATTTTTAAAAAATTAAAGGTTTCTTTTTCTTTTTTTTTAAAAAAATTGCAATTAGTGCTGTTTAGATGAAATATAGGCGGTAAATGAATTTTATGATGATTTGCAAATTCTCTTTTCGCCTATTATCATCAACTAACTATCTTTTCATTTTTTTTCCTCTCCTTTTTTCTCCGCCCCTTCTCATACTGTTAACTAATTCATTTCGTTTTTCTTTACCCAATAATATCAACCAGTTGTTCCAATCATTCGTATAGTTTCTTGCTCCTTTCTTTTCATTTTAAAACAAAAATTTCCTTCAAAGCCAATAATTATTTCGAATTTAACAATGTATACAAGATTGATAGAGTAAAAAATTTAAAAAAAATAGATAAATATTCAGGTACCAAAAAGAAAAAAGAGCAGAATAAACATTCCTGTTAAATAGATTGACTTCTTTTTTTCTTCATTTTTTTCACACTTACTATTATTATTATTATTACAATTACTATTACTACTATTATTAGTAGTATTGTTATTACTACTGCTACTACTACTACTACTACTACTACTACTACTACTACTACTAGTATTTGCAATTTTTATTTTATATTCTACTACATACTGTCCTATTATTAAACAAAAAAAATTTAAAAAATATTTTCATTTATTCATAATGAAAAATTAATTTTACCATTTTAAAATTTGAAATTTATTTAAATTCAAAAAACAAAAGAGGAAAAACACACACACACATACACACGCTTCCGTTCAATTTTTCATGTCGTTTTTGGCTTGGAAATGTTTACGCTGTGTTTTCATTATTCAGGAATTGCTGGCATCGCAAGCATTTGTAAGTTTTTCATTTTAATTTAATCTTTAATGTAATGAATAATTTCAAATTATTTGCGGGAAATAAAAAAAGGGAAAATGGATCGGAATGAAAAAAAAGAAAAAAGAAAAGATAGTTGTTTTTTCTAAAATAATTATTACGGCAATTTTTTATTACTAATTAGAAGTTTATCAGTTTATCAAAAAAAAGGATACTTTTTTCCATAATGATTATCAAGACAATTTTCCACTGCTAATTAAAAGTTTACCGGTTTATCAGAAAAAAGTTCGAGGCTTTTTCCATAATAATTATGGAAGCAATTTTACATTACTAATTAGAAGTTTATCGGAAAAGAATTGGATGCTTTTTTTATAATAATTAATAAAGTAATTTTTGTGTTAGTACTAATTAGAAATGTATCAGTTTACCAATGCATATCAACTATTTTCTTTTTTCTTCTTTTTTACTAAATATATTCAAATTGTTAATAATTAAACTACCTGACGAATTAATTAAATTCTGATAATAATTAAACTACCTGATGAATTAATTATCATTAACAGTTAACATTGCAAGCTTTCGTTCAGAATGTACGTATTACCATTTATGTTCGATAATTGATTGATATGATAATCCAAATTCAAATGAGATAATAAAAGTTACAGTTTTGAATGAAAATATTTAGGCAATGTAAATGAGTATGAAAGAGATGAATGAGAGAGTTGAAATTGAAAGTAAATGAAGTAGTCGACATTACGACATACTTTGATGATATTATTCATATATGAATTTGGCTTTTAAAATTTTTATCTCACACTCAATCACAAAATTTAACTTTACAACCAAAATCTATCAATCATATGATAAATGGAAAATGTTAGAGATAAGCTACAGATAATAAAACACAAAAATAAAATATCTAGTTTATATTATAATATTTACTATTATTAATTATTATTATTCTTATTTTTATTACCGTTATTATTTATTATTATTAATTATTATTATTATTTGTATATCATTATTATTATTACTATTATACTTGCAGTTTAATATATATAAAATGAAATATTTCAGTTATAATTTAATATCCATTTCCCAATAATAGATTTTCTTTTCCCTTTAAAAAAAGGAAAAACTCACATTACTTATATTTCATTCAAAAAATTTTCCCTTAAATTTACTACGAGAGAGGAAGAAAAAGTAAAAGGTCATAGATAATTTTAGTGGAAATCATTTATCAGTTACTTCATTTTGAAAGTGCTAAAATGAATGATTTTCATAGTTAATTAATTTTTTTTCTTCCCTCTTTCAAATGTTATGCAATTCATTTAGTTATAATCACTCATAAATTATACATTATGAGGAAGATGAAGTTTTTTTTTTTAATTTTTTTGTTTTTGTTATTTTTACTATTGTTTGGCAAAAAAAAGAGAAGGAAAAGGAAGAGAAATGTTAAGGGAATGGAAAATGAGAAGGAAGAGAGATGAAAATGAAATGAAGTAATTCTAGTAAATAATACGAAGATTTAGAAATGAAATTTTAAAGTAAGCAAAAGATTTTCTTTCATTCCATTCTTCATTGTTCATTCTAATTTGTCTACCGGAACATATCAATTTTCATAAAATTCACCCATCATAATATTCATATTCTCTTATTCGAAATGCTTCTCTCTCTCCCTCTCTACATAAACTAATATTTGATTAGTTTATATATGTATATATCGAATATTATTTGTTAATTTTCAAAAATTTGAAATTCTTTGAAATTTCGAAATGCTTCTCTCTCTCCCTCTACGTAAACTAATTTAATTTTATTTAATACTTCATAAATTAAGCATTGATATGAGATAAGTTTAGTAAAGAATATTTTTTTCTTTTTTTTGAACAATATCAAAATATTTGTTGATTTATTGCATCATAAAATTCATAACTTAATTATTTACAAATTCATGTACTTGTATTAATTCGTTTGTAATTATTTTTACAAATTGCTATTAACTCTTTAATATCTAATCTTGAAATGATAAATTTTTGGAAGGTTAATTAGCATTTCACGTCAATGCTTCATCATTTCAATTGATCGACACTTATTATACTTTCAATCAAGGTTGAAATGATTGATACATTTCAGTATTGGTTTTAACAAATTATTCTGCAATTATAATGCTATCGAAGAAAGTGAAATCAATGTATTGATTGATTAGAAGTGTTCATATTAAATTTCAAATATGTTTTGTGAATGTTTTTAATAACAAATTTTGTGCTGTACTTCACGTTTGTTTAATACAACCAATAACAATAGTAATAGTAGTAAACAATAGTAATTATGATTATTATCATAATCATAACAAATATTATTTCTGCTATTATTTCTGATCATCAATAACTACCATTTTTAAAATTATCATTATCAATTTTTCATTAATTGGTTGAGGTGATTAATATCTTATTCAAATCGTTAATTTGGTTTCATAAAAAAAATTAGTTAAAAAAATTACAATTAGGCATGATAAATTAGCTCATTATTTTTGGTCATTCTTAATGAAATTTTTGTGTTTTTAATATTTTTTCCTTTGATTTATTATTTCATAAATTAATGAAATAGCGATTTTTTTATAATTGAAAAAGAAAATTTTTTTTAGCATCATTGTTGTTTTGTTTAACACTGTTTCAAAAAATTCAACAAAAAAAAAACAGGAAAATAAATTCGAGTGTTTTAAGAGGAAAATTTAATAAATTTGTAAATTTTGTTCATTTAAATTTTGAAAATGTTAATAATTAGCAATTTTGTCATTCATTGAAAACACATAAATATTAACAAAAATATTTTAATACATATTTATTCTAGCAAAATGTACGTTTGTGCATAACATTTCAAAAGTTTAATAATAGTAATAATAATAATCATAATACCGTAACAATAATAAATCAATCATTATTGTTAGTCATATGTTTTAATTCGAACAAACTGTTTTTTTTTTCGATTTATGGCAAAAATTTTTTTTTAAAAAAAGATATTTTTTTATTTTGAAAATATTACTTTAAGTAAGTTAAGAAATTTTTTTTTGGTCAAAATAAGCCTAGTATAAAATGTGCAATTGGAATCATTCCAAAATATGTAAAAATGGATTTAACTAGCGTTCTAACTGACTAAATAACTAACTACTAACAAACTAATAATGGGTAGATTAAAATGAAATATAGTTTATAGGTAGGTAGGATAGGAAAATCATCTTTTTCTATTCTTTACATTTTTTTATTTTTCTAAACATTTATTTTTAGCTTTTGAGGCAATCAAATCAGTTAGAAGCATTTAGCTTTGACTATGTAAACCAAAATTGATAATTTATTTATTTAATTTGGGCCAAAAAAAGCGTTATCTTTTCATGACATTTATCAGTTTATTTTTTAAGAAAATAAAATTGCCTTGTATTGAAATTTTTTAAATGTGCATATATTTTTTTCTAATATTTTAATGCTTACATCTTGTCAAATTTATTTAGAAAATGAAATAGATTTCCTCTATAATTCATTCATTTGTTGAAACTTTCTTTTGTGTAGGTAATAATTCCGATTTTTTTTTTTTTTTTGAATTTCAGAAATAATTTTTTAATAATAGTGAGAAAGCAGTGAACTAAACAGAGGAGAAGCTATTAATTAATCATTCGTTTTATGAAATTTTATCATTGATTTAGTTTTTAGTTCTCTTTAGTATTCCTATTTTCTTTTTCTAATTTTCGTCGTAATTTTTTGAATAAAATTCGGAAATCAAAAATGAGATTTAATTTAAATTCAGTTAAGAAATGATATTTATATTTAATTTATAATANCATTCGTTTTATGAAATTTTATCATTGATTTAGTTTTTAGTTCTCTTTAGTATTCCTATTTTCTTTTTCTAATTTTCGTCGTAATTTTTTGAATAAAATTCGGAAATCAAAAATGAGATTTAATTTAAATTCAGTTAAGAAATGATATTTATATTTAATTTATAATAATTAGTTTTTTAGCTTTTCTTCTTTTGATCTCTTCAAAAAAGAAAATGAAAAAAGGATAATAAAAAAATTTTTTAGAACTAATAAAAACGAATGGAAAAAAAATACGCCAGTAAAGGATAATAAGTAACTTTAATTTTGCACAGTAATTGAAATTAAAATGAACTTTATTCTTTTTTAGCTTCTGTAGAAGGGACAATGTCACGTGTGCCATGTGGTCGAATATGTCATCAAGAAAGAATGGAAGTAACATTACAAAGTTACGCACGTGGTTCGTTTGGTTTAGTTGTACATGATCAAATTTCAAAATCAAACACACCACAATCAAAACGTCATCCACTTTTTATTTCATATATGGAAAAAAATTCACCTGCTGAAAGGTAAATTTTGAAAGATTTGATAATATTGATAATAATAATAATAAATAATAATAATAAGTAACAATTAATAATAATAATAATTAATAATAGCGATAATAATAACAATAATAATAACAATAATGGTAATAATAACAATAGTGTTAGTAATAATATTATTAATAATAAAATAGTTTTGAATGGTTTAATTTGATTTTATAATTTGTTAAATTAATCAAATAAAATCATAATTGTATGTAAACAAAACAAACCAAAATTCAAATTATTTTTATTTTTTTAATGCATACAATAAAACAACATTTATAGCTATGAATTGAATTTTTTATGAAAAAAAATTTTTTTCCATCTTCTTTTTCTTTTTTTAAATAGAAATAAAATGGCAAAGATTTGATAAATTTAAGAAGAAAAAAAATTTTTTTTTTTTTCATCATAATATCATTTTGTTTTAATTATGAATCATTTATTTATAAAATAGCAAATATTAGACGTTTTATTATAATTTTAGCAAACATTATAATTTCATATTTGTTGAAGAATTTCGAAATTATTTTTTTCTTAATAGTTTAATTTAGTTTTTTATTTTTTTTAATTTTTTTTTTTTTGATTTAGAAGTGGAGTATTACAAGTTGGTGATCGTATTATTGCTATCAATAACTGGAGTAGCATAAATGGTACCGCTGAAGAAGGCAATCAAATATTAAGACAAGCGATAAGTCCGTTGAAATTATGCGTTGAATTTGATGTAATTGGTGAATTTTTTTTTTCAATTATTCGAAATATAATTTTGTATTTAACTAAGATTTTTATTAATTACTTTTTTATGAATGATATTTTTTTTTTGTAAAGGGTTTTTTGTTTAATTAATTATTATGTGATTCAAGAGGTTTGTGGTTATTATTTTTTGATTTTTGGTAGTTGAAAGCTTCATTTTTTTTTTATATTAAAGTCTGGATTTACATGCATTTCATTTCAATTAAATTTTCACTTTTCATCCATATCGTGATTTTTTAGTATATGAGTTTTGTAAATATTTTTTGTTCGAAAGTGTCTTAATTCTATTTTTTTTTGCTGAAATTATAAGTTAATATTTTAATCTTGCCTTACTCTTTTTTTCTGGAGATTTTATGGAAATGTTATATTTATTTTCCTTGAAAAAAAATTAAATTAAATTTTGATGTTAAATGAATTATTAATTTATTAAACAATTATTTGACATGAAAATTATATGGATAAATCTTAATAATTTTTCATAATAATCATTTGAATTTTTGTTTTTCTTCAATAATACAATTTGAATAATATATAATTTCAATAATATATAAGATTTGTCATTACTAACAATAACTTTTCATTGCATTATTTCTAAATTTCTATAGAGACAAAAAAGAAGAAATAAATATCATAGTTTAATTATTGATTAGTATAAATTTATTCTTTAATTAATTAATAAAAAAGTTAATTAATAAATTATTATTAATTGTAGAAAGTGCATTACCATTGGATGGTATTTTTGATGTAAAATTAGCAAAACGAGGAAATAATCTTGGTATTGTGGTCAGAAGTGAAGCAGAAAATACAAAGGGTGAACCAGTGATCATATCAGATATACAAGTTGGAAGTGTTGCTTATCGGTTAATTTAAAAAATCTTTTAAATTTTTTAAAAAAATTTAAATATTAATAAAATATGAATGAAAAAAAAAGAGAGGAAGAGAAAGGGAGAGGAAGAAAAAGTGAATGAAAAAAAAAAAGAAAACTCTAATTTATATAAAATATTTCAGTTGTGGTTCACTTCGTAATGGTGATCGTATCATTGCAGTTGATAATATTTTCTTAGAATCATGCACCGTTGAAGAAGCGATGCGTTTATTGCAACGTTCCGGCGATATTGTTAAATTACGAGTTCGTAAAAATGTTACATCTGAACAGGTATTTAATTCTAAAAAATTTCATTAATTTAATTTTTTGAAATTAATCTTACAAAAATAATTGAATATATTCCATAATAATAATAATAATAACAGTAATAATAATAGTAACAATAATAATAATAATGATAATAATAATAATAGTAGTAATAATAACAATGAATAATATTAAATGTTTACATGAATTAATGATATTTCATTTGTATTTCTAACATATTTTATTAATAAGAATAAAAAAGTGAGAAATTTTGTTACTGTAAAAATTAATCGTTAGAAAAAAAAGTTTAAAAATTAAAATTTTTCTATTAAAAATACTTTAAATTTAATCATTATTTAGAATAATCAGGATAATGCAGTACAATCATTAATTTATTCCATTGAATTAAATCGAGATGGTGGACCATTAGGTATAACAATTGCATCCAGTGGTGAACGTTATGAACCTGTATTAATATCATATCTTGCACCAGGTGGATTAGCTGAAAAGTATGATTATTGATCATGAAAAAAAAACGAAAGGAGGAAAATTTCATTTTTAATAGTTTTCTATTTTCTAATTACTTTTTCTACCATCAGTGATGCTATTAAATAATAAATATCTAAATTATCACTGAAAAAAAAAAAAATGAACTAGATTTGAAAATTAAAAAAAGATAAATATATTACATATCATGCTTTACAATTCAATTAATTAATTAGTTTTATCTTTTTATTCCAATAATTCTTTTTTTTGTATAATCATTAATCAATGAATCATTAATTTATATACAACGATATTTATTGATTATACTGGTTAATTAATTATTTCATTAGGTGCACTAAAGTTTCTCTTCACCCTCTGTGAAATTTGTAAACATTGGTTTTTTTTTTTCTTGTTAGTTGAAAGAAAAAAAAAAATTAGTGCTTAAAAAACTATTCGTAGACAACTAACTGGTGGTCATTTTTTTAAGTATATTTAATTATATTAATTTTGTAATTATATTAATCATTCAATTATTTCTGTCAGCTTTATAGGACAGGTGCAATACGTGTTGGCGACCGAATTCTTGCAGTAAACAATGAATCAATTGAAGGTATGAAAGCAGCTGATGTAATGCATTTATTACAACAATGTAACGATCTTGTTACAATTAAAATTATGCGAATTATTGATTCATCAATAAATTATTCTACAGGTTTGTTGTTAATTTAATCATTAACTTTTTTTTTAGTCAGTAATTTTTTTTATTCTGTTGTTATTTCTCTTTATCGTCTATTAAATTTGTAAAAATTGCTTTTATTAATTGAATGAGAAAAAATTAATGCATAAAATTATTTGTAGGCACTGGTGGTCATTTGTTAAATTTATCTCAAATGGATAGAATTCGTTTACAGCATAATGTATCAATGTGTGATTCATATAGTGAAACTTCAGAAAAAATAGGGTTTTGTTTTGTTCTAATTTTTTGCAACGAAAAGCAAAACAGTAACAATAACAGCAATTTTTACAATTACTTCAAGTTTGAAAAGGATAATATTGAAAAGTAAAGAGGAAAATTTAAATACAAAAAATTTTTAAATAAATTTATGATTGAAATTTCAACTTATCTTTAGTTCAATTTGTGAGTTAATTTATTTGCTTTTTATATTTATATAGATTTCTTACATTTTTCCATTTTATAATTACCAAATATTTTATTTGTTTGACGATCATAAATAGTTCCATTTTCATTCTTTTTTTTCTTTTTTTCGTTTCAATAGTAAAATATTTTATTTTATCATTTAATTTCAGTACACCAATTCAAAGTATTGATAGCGCTGTGGAAAGCTTGGATGATTCACCAAGTAATATACCAAAATATCACAGTGGTACACAACGATACGTAATTGATGAACAAATACCAAATACTTCATTAAATTATGGTTTATTTTAAATTCAAATATTTTTCATAATTTTTTACACCTAATGTTGTTTTTTTGAAGGAAATGATTTTATTAAAAAACGAAAAAAATTTGTATTTCACTTTTTATATCAATTTATCAAGAAAAATCTTTTTTCTAAACTTTTAACTTTTAAAGAATTAAAATTTCAGATTAAATCAACCTAAAATCATTTATTACTTTATTTTTACAAAACACAATAATCTTTCACAAATCATAAGAAAATTACATTTTCGAGCATACATAAAATGCTAATAACCTTATATTACTAGTATTAATCAAATGAAATATTAATTTACAGTTGAAGAGTTGATTGATTATGAACGAATAACTTATCCGAGTAGTAGTGCACTTCCATCCGGACTGACCATCCCATTCAGTGGTGAATCACGAAAAAAGCCTGGTTAATGCATATTTGATC
Organism: Wuchereria bancrofti; assembly: GCA_005281725.1. Taxonomy (NCBI): domain Eukaryota; kingdom Metazoa; phylum Nematoda; class Chromadorea; order Rhabditida; family Onchocercidae; genus Wuchereria; species Wuchereria bancrofti. The sequence goes on along the minus strand of SSBO01000012.1, from coordinate 10,320,713 downwards.
AAAAAATTTTTAAAATTTTGAAAAACTAGAATAAATTTTCACCATACTTTTTGGAACGTAAAGCCGAAACTATTATTAACTAAAATATGAAAATAAAATATCTCTTTTACCTTTTTTAAGCACTGATTTTAAAACTAAAATATAAAAGTAGAAATATTTCGTTTCCTTAAAAAATTAATTTTCAGTTTATATTAGAAAGCCAATCAATTTTAGATTTATGTTGGATGGAGCAACATGGACAAGGACAATGGGAAAAAGATTTAAGCTTTGCTACAAATAAATCACTTCCAGAACGATGTAATTGTCATAAAAATACAAATTTAAAACCGGAAAATTGGTATATATACGTATTATATTAGCTTTTTTTAAATATTTACATTTCTCTTAAACAATATCATTTTTAATCCTTAAGAATTTAAATATTTGAGCTTTTTATTTTCTTTTTTCCGCCTTACCTCTAAAAAATTGATAAACTTTTCGGGTTTTATTTGACTTAACGAAAAAAATTATTTCTTTTTTCTCGTGAAATAACGTTTTCCTTTTTTCTTTCATTTTTATTATTTTTTACAATTTTTTATCTTCTCTCTATCCTTTTTTTTCTAGTAAAAAACAAAAGAAAAATAAATATTAAAAATAAAATCTGAATATTATAATGATATAGGATTGAAGTATTAGAAGCACTTGAAACAGTTGGTGAAGCGGCAATGCTTCGGAAATTAGAGGAATGCACAAGTGGAAACAGTGATGGAACGATAAAAACTCATAGTAATCCTTTAATAACCAGGTTAATATTTTTTTTTTTGGAACTTTTTAAAAACGTGATATAAAATTAAATTTTAGTTTTATATCAATAAATTAAAAGGATGAAGTGATAAAAAGAAGACAGAAGTATCAGAAAACAAGAAGTAAACAAAACGAACAATAGCATATTAAAATTACATTATGAAATTATTATACTACAAATTATAAAATTATATTTGAAGATGAAATGATCAAATAAAAATAAGGTCCTGTTGTGTCATTTTTAATCCCCATTTTTTTTTAATCCTTGACCAACAACAACAGCAACGAATAAATTAAAATTAATAATTGTTTGTTTTAATTGTTAATTTATTGATAAGAAAAAGTTTTTTGTATAAATTTTGTGTACAAACTGTATAAATTTTAAAAATAAAACTTTAGGATGAATGAAGAAAACGAAGGCAAATTAATCTTTTATTTTACTAGTTTATATTTTTCTTTTAGAAAATTTTTATTTACCTTTTTTATTGATAAAAGAGAGAAAGAGAGAGAGAAAGGAAGGAAAAATATGTATGAATTCATATTATCTATAATAATGCTTACATATTGAAATAACTTTGATTTTGGTCAGTTATTTTTGTAATCATTATAATATTTTCCTTAAAATTATTAGTCATTACCAACAGTTTTTAAATCATTTAAGATTTAAATTTAATGAAAAATTATATTTATAGATGTAATGAATCTACAATTGTTCAACGTTCTGATTTACGTTTACCATGTGGTGGTAACACTACTACTACAACTGGACGACAATTTTATCCGTTTACTTCATCATCGACAGGTGCATTAGTTCGTCCTATGCTATCACCTTCCGCAAATCCGAAATTCACAAAATTCGAAACACAACGTATGTTTTTATGATTGAAAAATTTATGATTGACTTTTAATGTTACGTTAATTAGAAATAATGTTGTCTTTTTGTTTTTATTTGATGTAAAAAAAAATGGAAAAGAGAATCGTAAAATTCGAAATTTCTTAACGAAAAAAGGACAGGAAAAAGGAAAAATAATTTTAATTCAAAGATTTTTTCTAAACTGTTTATTTATTGATTATTCTGTTTTTTAAATTGCTTTATTACTAATTTTATTATTAGTATTTATTATTATTATTTCATTTATTACTAGTTAGCTTTATTACTAATATTTATTATTTACTTATTGCTTTATTATTACTAACTTTATTATATCACTTATTATTATTAATTTATTAGTTTATATTCATATGATTTACGTATGAATTTGCATAGGATTTTTTTCTAAATTTATTTATTTACTGATTAATCCACTTTTTTAATTGCTTTATTACTAATTTTATCATTAACATTTATTACGATTATTTTACCTATTTATTTGCTTCATTATTAATATTTATTATTTACTTATTGCTTCACTATTATTAACTTTACCATTTATTGTTATCAATTATTATTATTAATTTATTAGTTTATATTCATGTAATTTACACATAATATTGTATATTTTGCAGAAAGCCAATATTCTAGCAATGATCGAATGGATTCGTTAAGCCTTTCAAATGATTCACAGACTAGTACATCACTTGGTGATATATCGTATCATATTGTACCACCAAAACCACCACGTTATGGTACCAGTGATATACAGCATTTATCAGTTTTATCAGAACCATCAAATGTTAGGAATAGTATTTCAGATGGTGGTTTATCAACACGTTCAATGCACGATTTATCTAGGGTAATTGATTAAATATGTAAAATATGCAGATGTTTCATTTATAATTTTAAACTTCATTTTTGAATGTGTAAATTCTTATTGATTTCGAAGACAATAAATTTTGTGATTATTATTTGTGTAAAATTGCTAATCAGTAAATTGAATTTTGTTCGTTTTATATGAGAAAACGACATATTATTTTTTTTGAAAAAACGAGAAGTAAATGAAAATTTTTCAATTTAAAAGTGTTTATCAAAATCATTTCAAAGCTTTAATTATTTAATAACCAAAAAATAATTTAAAATAGAATAACTAAAAAAATTTTCTTTCCTTTTTTTATTTCAGTCAAAAAATATCAGACTGTTACCACCATCTACAGCACTTGTACTTCATGAACTTAGCAGTAAAACATTTACACCAACTAAAAGTGGAACAACTCATCAAATTCGATTACGTAAAGTTAGTTTTAACCTTTTATTTGAAGAAAAAAAGAAAGACGAATCAAATCTTTACAAATTTATGATTTTTAGAAATTTTACAATGCCATAAATAAAAGTTTTTAGAAATTTAACAATACCATTTTCTCAAATTTTTTAAAAAGAAAAAAGAAGGAAATTTCATATAAACTTCGTAATTAATCATACATGTGATTAATTAACATTGATAATTTTATTGCACACATAATATGAAATAATTTGATAATTTTAATAATTATTATTACGGAAGTAGGACAATAATTTATCTGAGAAATAATCAATAGAATTGGTAGATTAGAAATTTCAAATAATGTCAATTAATAAATTTTAAAGTACTAATTAAATTATTCTATATGCTAATTATTTTATGTGAGAAATAATCATGAATTTTCTTTAATTTTTTTAAGGATCCATCAACAAATAGTTTTGGATTTAGCGTATCAGATGGTATTGGTGATAACGCTGGAGTTTTTATCAATGAGATTTTACCAGGTGGTCCAGCAGATCGATGTGGACAAATTTTACCATATGATAAGATTTTACAGGTTTATAGCTATCTTTTATTTTTTAAAACTTTTTTTTTCTTCCCTTTTTGCATCGATTTTTTAAATTTTTGTTTAATTTTTTTTGAAATGAGAATTATAAACTTGTTTTATAACTTACGTTTTAATATTTTCCTCTTTTTTAAAAAGCCATTTAAACAAAAAGCTATTGGATGGTTTATGATAACGTAAATATGTGATAACCTAATTTATGATAAGCGTTTATCAATGAAAATTTTACTGATAAATATTCATATTTCAGATAAATGATACATCGTTACAGTATTTGGATTGTGATTTAGCTCTTCCATTACTTCAGGTGGATGAAATTGAAATGGTACTTTATCGTGAAACTGATTCATCAACAAATATCATTGATGACGATGAAGAAAGCTATCGTAACAGTATTAATTTAAGTCTACGCTATTCAGCTGTGTAATTTCATTTTCTTTTTTTTTTTATTAAATAAGTTTTCTTACTTTTTTTTAACACTTTATTATTTTTATCTAAAACGGGAAATTGTTAATAATAATAGTAGTAATAACAATAATGGTAATAATAGTAATAATTGTTATTATTATTGTTGTTATAATTATAAATAATTATGTCAGTGTATTTTTGCTTCTATTTCCTCTTTTTTTTCCTTTTTCTTAAATTATTTTGTAAAAATGTGGAATTAGATTTCAAATTTTAGTACGCAAATTTTGTTGTACGATCTCTGAATATTTGTATAACTCCATCATATTTTTTATTTTACTTTATTATTATTACTTTTTTCTTTGTATAACTAAACAGCATGATAATTAGCTGATAAAGAAAAAATGTTTACTGAAAACTATCCTATCCTTTTTTAATTTTTAGTGATAATGATAAAAACATTTTTTAGTAGTAAATTTTCTTATTTCCTATATTTGTCATAATCCTTTCATTTCTTACTTCAAATACTATTTTATACAATCATCATGATTTTACTCTTCCTTTTTTATCTTATTAAATGATATAAATATGTGAATAATGGATCAAATATTGAAAAAGAATAGATTGTTATCTAAAATCATGATTTATAATTACTTTTTAAAACATTTGATGTAAACTGTCTTTACGGTTGAAATAAAAATGAAATGAATTTTGTGATGAAATGATTTTATAATTCACATATAAGCATTTATAAATTTTCAAACAATTTCATTATTAAGATCTTGTTGCAATAATTGATGAAATGAAATTTGTTTTAATAGAATAAATTCATTTATTTATGTATTTAAAAAAAAAAAATTAAAAAGAAAAGTAATTTAAAATTTATACCAATTAACTAAATATTTTTAACTCTTATGTTTCTTTTTCTTGTTTATTGTTTTTCTTTTGTTTCTTTCTCTTTGTTTTATTTTATCATTTAATACATCAAATTTTAAATGCATTAACGAGGAGAACGATTTGATCGATCAAAGTATTGTTGTTGTTGAAGGTATTGATGTAGAAGGTGTGCTATTAGTTCTGAACGTTCATCATCCATCACGTATCGTTTACCAAAACGAATTAATGGACTTGTTTGGAAAGCCTATAAAACAAAATATACTAATATTTTAATATAAGTTTTTTTATTACTTAAGATTCTGTTTTTATTAAAAAAATTTGTTTTATGTTTCTGATTAATTTTTTTAATAATGCAATATATTTGTGAATTATTCATCATTTGTTAAAAGAAAAAAGGAAAAATTTTCTTTCAAAAACAAGATTAATAATAATTTTAACTAAATTGTAATGAATTTTTTTTTAATTCAAGAATTATTAATTTGAATAAATGCAGTTTAATATTGAATTTTTTCAGTTTTCTTTTCTCTTAATTTTTTAAAGAAGTCTTTTTTCTTTGATCTATTTCAATCAATTTTTTGTTTCGTTTCCACTCCCTTTCTCATTCTCTTTCCCCTTATCTTTCTTTTTTCAAAAAAATATCAGAAACTTTAAAACTTACATCATTACGAGCGGTTCTACCAAAGGTATAATCAGCTCTTCCAAATCCATTACTGTCTCTCAGTAAATGATCCATCATATTTTGATTTCGTCGTTCAGCTTGTGTTAAATCATCTATATATGTTAATTATATCTCATTATTTCTCCTTTTAAGTTGAATATTTTTATCTTATATATAGCAGTTACCTAATATTATCATTGATAATTAATTTATTAAGTGAAGATTTTGTGGAAGTATGTAAGATATGAAGAAAATAAGTAGAGATTCGTAATGATAACATAGAATAACCTAATAGAGATTGATAATGATAACATAGGAACGAAATTAAAATTATTGGAAATTATAAGGATTATTCATATGTTTTTTTTTTGATAATATCATGGTTAACACTAAAAATAAGCATGATTAATTTAGAAAAAAAACCGTTTATCTATTTACAAAATTAATATCAATTGTGTTTATTAACTGTAGACTGAAAAAACTATGTAGGAAAGACAAAAAATTTGAAAAGTATCAAATTTTTGAAAAAATTTCTGAGATTAAGTTATACGGTAGCTCATTAATTCGCTTGTAAAATTGTTTGGCAGTAAAGAAAAATTATAAAGAAACGAAGAATTTTAAGTGTCAAAAAAGTCCGGAAAACAATTAGTGGAGACTGAATTCTTGAAATAGTCTTAAAATTAAAATGAAAAAAAAAAAAATTATGAAGAAAGAATTGATAGGATTTTTTCCTTTGTAGGCAATTTTACATACCATTTGTTAGTTGCATAAAATAAGCGAAAAAATTTTCAAGTCAAATGTTTGCAGTTATATTTTCAATATGAAATTGTTCATTTTGAACTCATTAATATAATTTGATTGATGGTTATTTCTTTCTCTAATTGCAAATAAGAAAACATTTGGTAAATAATGATAGCAATATTGAACATTTTAATTTATTTGTTTTTTAAATTTAATTTTCATATCCAATAATGTGAAACAACTCACCATATTAATTTAATCAATGGTAATTTATCTTTTTATCAGTTGAAAAATTTGCAAGAATTTAAATAAAAAGATGTTCGCAAATTTGTAACCATCATCATCATTTTTTAAATTTATTTTTGCTTATTTCGTTGATTACTATTATTATTATTTCAATTAATTGAACAAAATTCTTAAATATAAAAATTTAAAATTTCCTGAATTTCAAAAATTGATATTTTCAATTTAAAAGACTTGAGGAAATTATAACGCAGCAACCATATTTGTTAAATTACGCAAAAATTAATTAACAAGAACTAATTAATATATATAACACTGAATGAGAGTCGTATATTAAAAAAAAAATTCTAGAAAAAACTTTTTCATAATTTTTTCAACCATTAAATTATTTCATTTCAATCATTTATTTCATTGTTTATTACTCTTTGATTATTACCGCTTTGATTAAGTCGTTTCTTTTTTTTTCCATTTTTTAAGTTAAAAAAAATTTTTTTCTCCAATTTAGTAAAATAACAACTAGCAAAATAAAAAAAAAATTCTGTAGAAGTGAATATGCAGTGAACAAATGCAAATTTGGAATGAAAAAGAAAAGAGATGAGAGCAACAAAAAAAAGTTGAAAAAATTGTCAATAAATTTAAAATGACTAAGAAAAAGAAATGAAATTTAAACTTTACATTCAGTTTGAAATGTACGTATTCCTGTTGATCCCAGTGAATGCGTCAACGTTATGCATGTCAATGCTATAAGCAAATAATTCATTGATTGAAAAGCAATTGTAAGCATTTTCAAATCTATAAATGAAAAAATTATTTATTTGATAATAATTTTAAAATGAATAAAGAAGCACATATGTAATATGTAAAATTTAAAATTATAATTCTAGTAGTATAAATTTTTCGTTAACAAGGAAAAAAGAAATAAATAGAATGCTAAAATTATTAATCGATCGTATCAATTTTACAACAAAATAATTTTTCAATTATTTAACAAACATATTTTACTATGTTTTAATGGCTATTATAACTTATCATTATATGCAACAAAAGAATTGTAGTCATTTTCATGGGTAAAAATGACTAATCGTTAATTCTGAAAACGATTCTCACCGGTTCACAGTTTTTATTTAGTATAAGTCTGGTGATAATGATATATATGTTATTGATTTTTTATTTTTATTTTTTTATTATATTAATTTTTTATTATTAAAAAAACGTCATTTTTGACTATATATTTAAATTATTTAGCTAATTATTAAAATTGCTGAAATTTAACTAAATTTAAAATTTGAACAGATTAACCTAATTATTGTTGTGAAATATCAAAAGGAAAAATTATTTTAGAAAAACTCCTAACTTTTTAATTTGCTTTTTCTTCGAAAAAAATATTATTTCAATTTTACTATCAATAAAATTATACTGATGAGGAAATACTCTGAATAAAATAATATTTCTTATAATGAAAAAAAGAGAAAAGAAAGGAAAATTATTCTATTTAAATAAAAAAAAGAAAGTATAAAATATCAACAATTTAAAAATTTCTTGCAAATCTATTTTTTTGAATTAATAAATTTAAATATATGAAATGAAAAAGAAAGAAAAAGAAAATAAGGTGATAAAATTACTAAGTGAATAGAAATGTTAGCAATTTATTGGATATTTAAAATGCTTAAAAATGATGAAATTATCAAATTATAACCGTATATAAATGAAATAATTCAAATTTCAAATTTAATTATATCAATTGGAAATTCCTGTTTATTATTGCATTAAATTCAAATTATTAGTTGTCATGGAATCACTTGAATTAATTTTTATGCTAAAAAAGAAAAATAATTATGCTAGTGAATTAATATAATAACAATAGCAACAATAACAAGCAAATGATAATAACAACAATAAACAAAATAATATTATTAATAAAAAAAAAAACTAAAATTTGTTGAAATTTAAAATATTTTCATTTTCTACTATTTTTTATTAGAAATTTTATTTCTTCTCTTTTTCTGTTTTTTTACTTATTTATAGGTTGAAGATGAATAATGCAAGTCTGAAATAGATGAGGAAACGAAAATTGATGAAGTTTCCTACTTCAGTCTTAACTTTCTTTCTTTCGTTTTTTCTTTTGCTTGTTTATAAATAATAAAACTAAATAACCAAAATGAAATTTAAATGACATTTATTGATGTTTAAAAGAAAAGAAAAAATTGACTAAAACTTTTTGTAATTAGCAAGAATGATAGACAAAATCATAATATAAAAAAGGCAACAAACAAAACTAGGAATTATAATTTCAAATAAAATGATAATTTAAAAAAAAAAATTAGGAATTCTAATTTTAGATAAATGGTAATTTAAAAAAATAAACAGTTTCATTATCATATCATCAATATTATATATATGATATTCATTCATGATAATAATTATTGATAATATCATAATAATAAATGAAAAATTTTGTTATCTGAAACAATCTTAAAAATTATTATCATCATGCAATGTATTCATAAAATATTTGATAATAAAAGAATTTATTTTTTTAAGGACTAATATAAAAATGTAAAATGAACGAATGAATGAATATTTATAGTCATTTTCTCCTCTTCCATTAATTTGATACATCGTGAAATTTTTTCTGCTAATAAACTTAAATTTAATTCATCCAAACTAATTTTTATGTCTATCATTTGAGATTTCTGTGCTTAGTTGCAATTACATTAATGACAAATTTATATAAATTTATATTGGTAGAGAAGGACCATTTTTACTAATGGATCAAATCATTTTACATACATATAAATATGTAATTTTTTTCATTTTTTATTCCATTTCAATGCTTTTAAGAAGTAATAAAATTATACATCACCCACTAGAAAATATAATCGCATTTTTCATATTTATTTTTTATGATATATGCAATTTTTTCAAATAAAATAGTGTAAAATTTAGGATTAATTTAATTAGATTAATTATATTATTATTATTATTATTATTAAATAAGCATATTAAAATTTCTCTTAAAAAAACAAAAAGACAATAAAAACAGAAAAGAACTAATATGTAGATTATTTAACATATTAATTATCAGATGAATTTTACAAACAATTCCAATGATATATTGTGAAAAAAAAACAAGAAAAAAAAGAAATGAGAAAAGGTAATTTTTTCTTTTTAAATGAATATATTCAATATCTTAGGAATAGTTTATTTTAATAAGATTATATAATCAAAATGTTTTTAATTTAATTAATTTAACTAACTAACAACCACTATATTTTAACTTCCTTTTTCTTTCATTATACAAATAATCCTTTATTGATTTTGATACTAAAAAATGCTACACTGATTTTATTATTTTAAATACTGTGAATTTTGCAGTAAAATTCTCATTTCATTATTAAGTTTTTTAATTGGTGTATACGATTTAAATAATATCATAGACGGATTGCTGTCATCGCTTTGTATCTGCGTTTTTTTTTTTTTTTGCTGTATAAATTATTTGAAGTATTTTAATGTATAAGTTAGTTCAAAAGTATTTTGTTGAATTTCTTATAAAAAAAAGAAAAAACCGAAATTTATATAAAAAGATGATATGTAATCAGTTGTAATGCTAATTATCTTTTTTCAAAAGTGACAAGAATAAATTAAAGTAATACTTAATTTCATCAAAACTAGTGGAATTACAACAGAATGAATGATAATGATAATATCGTAATCAGATGAAACAATTTCAACAAACTGTGCCAAAATTCGGCTACCATTTTAAAATCAATTCACCTACATTGATTTAGACAATTTCAGTTCTAGAAATTGTAAAATAAAGTTTGTCGTAATTTCAAACCAATAATTGAAACTACTCATCAAAAAATGAAATAAAATTAATTATGAGAAGAAAATTATTCATCAGATTGTTTAAAATATTAATTTAACTCAAACTTTTTCATACTATTCCTGATGATTTCATTGATAATTTTGATTAATATGGATAAACATAATCAATGATATGACTTTTTAATTTTTAAGTAAAGGAGCAAAAGAAAGAAAAAGAAAAACAGCTGTAATAAATGTATTTGAAAAATTTATGCAATTGATAGCACCAAAAATCCTTTTATTTACATTTATCTCTCAAAAATTGTAGCATTTTGTTAAATAAAACTATTACATCATTTCATAGCTTTTTCCTTTTTTTAAAATAATTGTTCTTTAGTATATGTTAAAAAAATTTAAATATCAACCAACTAATCGCTTAATTTTATAATTTAAATTATTTGATAAATAATAAGACTATTGTGATATATTAAAGAATAATCACTGCTTCTTCCGTGTTATAATGGTTTGCATTATACCTGCATATGTTTATCTTAATTAATTAAAACGATAATTTCTCATCTCAACCTAATAGGTAGTGAAAATTATGCTTCCCTATTTTCGCAAAAACAATCAACTTCCTTTCTAATACACTGACAAATGAATGAAATGCATGATAATAATGTTGTGACTTCTTGTAGTTAACATTTGTTGTATGTAGTAATTAATAATGGAAAACTTAATCCATTAACCAAAAATTCACATATATCTTTTTACAACGATGTTTACATGCACACAGATGTACATTTTATAATTCCATGTACAAATTATTTCTAAATTACTTAAGTATATTATTTACATTTCTTTTCAATGCTATCATTGATAGTAAAATAACTAAAAAAGGCAAAATTTTATTTGGAAAATTTGATTCATCAATCATTCACAATAAAGTATTTTATAATCGTCGAAGAAAGAAGTCAATCATTTTGAAATAAAAGAAAAGTGGCTAGGAAAGAAATTAATTTGAATGAGGTTGCAGCTAACATTTCACGCACTTTTATGTGATAATGAAAACAGTTCCAGATGTCAAGGTACGGGTAAAAAAACGGAGTAGAGTAACCAAGGAAACAAGTCACTGATAATATGCCATGAAGCAAGTAAAAAAAAAGAAAAACCCTGAATTAAATTCAATTAACAAAGCAATATGCGAAATCAATTTACCAAGGAAGCGAAAAAAGAAAAAAAAAGGAACTACTAGAAAGTGCAATTTTCCGGAAATGTTTCTTGTAATTTTTCGCCATTAAAGCTTGCCTCAAAACTCAACGTTCGAACCCTCATATATAAATTATATCAATGAGTTCAATAAAATTGAATTCAAATGATTTGCATCAGTTAAACTTGAAACATACATTCTTATTTCTAATGTTTTCGGTTTTTTAACCTCGCTACCCGTTAATTGAATTTCTGTTCTTTTCCTCTTGGAAGTCCCAAATCATTACTACATAGTCTATCACTCCTTCTGGCATTGAAATTTTCCGAAAATCATTCAGCTCCGTTTTCTCTACCTTCCTGGAGTTTTATTCTCATAAATTACCGAATGCACGATACAAGACTGAAATGCAACACAACACAATAAATAAATGAGCATCACAATCATATAGTAAAGCGTGATTGCAATTTAAATGACATTTCATAAATTAGCGAATGATTTTTCTCATAACTTAGAGAAGGGTAATTATAAATTTAAGTGAAAAGAAAGTGTCAGAAGTGTCTTATGAAAAAGACCATTAAGCGTGTGCTAGATCAGTCGTCAGAAAATCAAATAAGAAATAATGTCCAGAAATTATTACTAATAAACCGTTGTACAACTGCTGATACAAGACAAATCAGCTCTTTTTATTCTTGACGACAAACAATCTTCCTCGAAGTAACTGAAAACAAGTCACTGCTATATGCAAATTAAGAAGCGATGTTTACATGGACGAAATGAAACTTTATGTCAAGAAGATAGCTCGATCTCATCCATTTGATGTAACATTCATTAAGATTCACATTTTTCTAGCAACAATTTAACACCATTAAGCTTTGTGCTCCAAATAACATAAAAAGAAAGTGATTCCTTTAATATATTCTACGCTTCATTTTTCATTAGTTATGAAGTTAATGTCAATTATGCATTATGATAAAAAATGTGGTCGGATTTTACGGTCAAAATTTCAAATTACATCTCTGAAATCAACTTCAGTATTTGAAAATATTTTAATCATACTTGAACAGAAATTAGCTTACAGATGAGAAGAACTTATAAATGAAACAGGAAGTATTTGGCCCAGTGTCGAAAAAGTGCACATCTGTTGGTTTTGCCATCTTTCGCTTGGTTCGGGAATATAAGGACATTTTTGGATTTGTGATGAAATCGTACATCATGTAAATCCAACTTGAATGCACCATATAATCTTTGTAATATTCAGGAGCTAGAGCACTAATCTGCAAATTCATAAACATAATTAAACAAATAAAGACTGATCTCAACAATAAAATGAATTTCGTAACAAGTAATCCGATCTTTGAAAAAATAACACAAACGAAAAAAATAAATAAAAAATAACTAAAAATAAATAACAAACAACGAACCTTAGGAAGGTTACTGCCACATACATATGGAAAATCATGATGTTCAATGTGATAACCAACGTTGAATGTTACTAAATTTATCGGTCCATAATAACTAAAGTAAAAAAATTGAATAGCACCTGTACTAACTAATAAACAAGAAATGAACGAAGCAGACATTCCTAAAAAAGGTAAGAACAGTCATGAAGGACAAGGATTAAGGAAGAATTGTAAAACTTGAATAAACATCGTTTGAATACCTTGAAATGTCGTAGAAAAAACTTAAGTAATTGAAATATTCAAACAAACAAAACAAAGATCTATTTTTCTGTATAAACACAATATTTGTTAGTTACTAATGAAAATCTTCGTACTATTTTTCGTATTTCACTGCAAAAATTTATGCATTTACTTGACGTACCTGTACGTTTCTTGACCAGGATTAAAGACATAATGATCAGAAATATAATGACTAGCAAGTGGATGAATACCCGATCCAACAAAAAACCCGCCTAACAGATATGCAAAGGCTTTCCAACCGAAAAACCTGATCACGATATAATCAGTAAAAATTTGAAGTAGCGCATTTAAGATTTCTAAATCTGTGACAGCCTAAAAATTAGCGCCTTCAAAGTTTGAACAAAAAAGAAGTGAAATAAATAATATCGAATAACAAAATAATAATAAAGTAATAGTGAAAAACAAATTAGTCTAGATACTTATGTCTTCTTAAGAGAAAAGTCTCAAAAAACTATATATATTCATTCTCCTTTTTTTATCAACATTAAATGGGACATTTAAGATCGAGCTTGACCAACTTTGGGATAAATAAGAAATGGTCTGGAAGCATAAAAGAATGGTTGGAGAAAGACCCATAACAATTTCCCCAAAGTACGACGGAAGTATCGTGTCTCGAAATTTGTCGGTATGTCAGTATCTAACACTTCTTCACCTGAAAAACTGAACTATTCGAAACATAACATCTTCGTTTAGTTTCATGAAAATATGAAAAACTTTACATTTGGCTGTGCAAGTAAAATACAAATATTCCATGATGTTATATAATAAATTATTACCCATGTAACGATGGTGTTCCAAATGATACTTCTTAAAAGAAACCGACATAGGTACCATCATCGGTAGATTAGCAATGAATCCAAAAAAGCGGTTCTTAAATAACTGGCACAATTTAAAACCTTGAAAATACTTTAGGATGGAATCAGTAAGCTTTATCAATTCTTGCAGCTACCAATGCCAAGTTACTTTTCAATCGTCGCCAAGAACGATATTTTCTTCCGTTTCTCTCCTTTCCTCCGAAACATGCCTATCGTTTTAACCAACGATATCAAAATCATATCAAAAGAGTTCGAAATGTAAACCAATAAATCAACTATGTTCCCTTAAACCATTCGCTTTGCCCTCTTTTTCCATTACTCTTGTTAAAATAGTTGCGAAAATTTTGCAATGAATCATTTTCTCAGAGAAATTTAGGGAAAGATTACAATTACTACTTCCTTTTTCCTTCTCTCTATTTAATATATACTTTTTGCAGAATTCTAGATTAAAACTTAGGTAACTGACAACCATCATACAGACCAATAAGAAAGTGTATGTTCTAAATACAACTGAACTAACTGACTGAACTACCTGAGTGTTTGACTTTTAAATGGCTGCTGTTTTTTTTTCTGTAACAAAAAGAAAATGAAACAAACTGCAAGAGGATGAGCACAACCAAATGCCATATTATGTGATATTTCATGAACAGCCAATGTAAGTGAATGTCCAACGGTGCCACCAGTACAATATGCTTGCAAACAAATCAATAACCAGTCTGAATCTGTAATAATTACCTGATCTTTTATGAACAAAATGTAAATAAGTTACACATAACATTTGTAAAACCTTAGTACTCCTTGCAGCAAAAAATCACTTCCTTCACTTGGTTATTCTGTCCAGTGATCTACCTTTTTCTTTTGGAGATACAATGCCGTACCTACTAGATATAAGCAGTTGCACTAGATAATTTTGCATCTTAGGTCATACCTCAAAAATCAGCAGATATTAAATTGAAGTGTAACATCTTAAAACCAGTCCAATTTTCATCCAATTATAGTCCATAACTCATTCGTAAAAATTTTAATTAGGATTTCTTATAAATATGAGAACAGGGCAACTACTTATATCCTTCCTTATCATTTGGTAATAATTTAACAACAAACATAACGTTGAAATCACTTCCGAATTTAAATCAAATGGTTAAAAAAAAAAAAACACTTTCGAATTTAAATCAAATGCTAATTCAGTTAGAAATATACCTCGCAAAAGCCAAGCAATGCTAAATTGTGCTAAAACCATTGCCAATACGACATATTTGAATGATGGATCAACACCAAAATATTTCTTGATTTCCGGATACTTTTGGATTATCTCATTTCGTCTGAAAGAATTTACAGTGATATCGCATCATGGAAAACATTCCAAATCATTTGTATGCTTTCTCTTACTGTCAAATTTAGATTTAATTTCAATTTCTTCAAAACAACAAATTAACCTGCTTGCATGTGGTTCCTCTGTATAAGACCAACCAAAGTCTTGCACGTCAACTCCGTGCATCACCAACAACTTGCTTCTAAGAGAGGTCTTCAAAAGATTTTTAAAAAAACAAGTATTTTTTTTTTGCACAAAACATCGGACAAAAATTAATGATACCAATTAGAATGAATCGCCCATGTCAACACCCACTCCAATTCGCATCTTAAATTCCTTCAATTTTTTTCGCTCTTTGCTAAGTAGCTAACATATTATGCTGACTTGATAACCTCACAAGTCCACTGAATTTCAAAATTATTAATATCAAGTAACTCGTAATCATTTATTAAGCAACAATGATTTAATGAAATTTTTGAAACAGAGGATCCTCTTCTTCTATTTAATTCTTCTAAACATTTAAAATTGCTAATTCTAAATAAACTCTACCTTCTTGCAACAACAATCTTCTAACAAACTATGGCATTTAATTTATTCCGTTATATTTCTACCTAAATTCTAATAAATTAACATGCACTATCAGCACATTTTTATCACTGTGGTATTTCTTGCACGGGAGTGTGACCAACGATTACCAAATGTAAACATCGAACAAAAAAAGAAAAAAAAAGGACCAACATGCACAAAAACTTTTCTATTGCTAGTGTTTTAGAATACCAACCGGTTAGCTATCTTTATCTCACCAAAAATACACCCTTTATCCGGAATAGTTATCCTACCTCATTCTAACATACTCAAATTCGAATTAAAATCAAATTAAGAATTTGAATATGTATTTATTGTACGTTGGGAAAAAAAACGTCTTCATGTAGATAATAATGACACGCCACGGTTTATTTCATCAAACTTTTATCATCAGCTTATCACTGTTAAACGTTGAAAGAGAATGAATTCATCCGAATAAAAGTTTATAAGTGACAATAAATATTGCTATACAAATTGGGTAAAGCTATTGCTAATAAATACATTGATATTAGGAAGCGTACGTAATAAAAGTATAATAATAGACACGTATGTAATAAAAGTATAATAATTATAGAGACTTTGTTTGCTGAGATTTTTTTTAATCAAACCAATATTTGTTTATAGTTATTGATATCAGTATCTCTTCGTTATAAATTATTTGCGTGTTTTAATTACACATTAAATTACTATAAAAACAAAAAGCAATGTAAGGCTAACTACAGAGAAGGCATTTGAAATAGCAAATTAATCTATTATGAAAATTACAGAAATACAATAGTTATAAAAAATCCAATTTGAGCTTTCTAGAACCAAATAAATAAATCACCACAAAAAAACGGGATTGCCATAGAAATGATTGATTATCCAGTTAGTGATGTAAATGAACGACGAAAAATGCTCAGCATTATTACCACTAGAAGAGGATTATCTATGTCAATCACTAAAGCTGCCTACTTTAATATTATTTTAATCCATGCAAATTAATAGACTATTGATAATGTTTTATGCTAGATTAAAAGGACGATTTTCTGCTAGTAAAAGTTAATTATTGGTCAAAATGGCATCCAAAAATTTCCAACAAATTTTAAAATATCAAATAAGTACTAAGAACATAATAGAACAACACTTTTTTTGATGGAAAATTAAACCAACTATGAAGAAGTATGGAGAATTTTCCAAACAGAGATTACAAATAAAAATACAGAAAATAAAAAAAAAAACTTGCATCCCATACCCTCCCAAAAAAAAATCTCCAACTTAAGTTTTAAATATTCACCAAACTTCGAACTTAATATTTTTAGAAGACGATAAATAAAAGAATTATGATGCATACTAATGTTTCATATAAATAAGTAAAAACTAACTGAAGATAAACGGAACTTCAGTGAATCCTATAAAAGTATAAATGGGATATTCATCTATTATACTTCATAATAATAATGTTGATATATCATGAGAATTTGTTTGATGAGGACTAAATACATCCAAAACAAATCTATTTGGAATGACTCCATAAGAAAAACAACACGAAAGTTGCTGTCAAAATCGCTGTTGCAAAATTTGAGTGGAATTTGGATAATTCCATTATAAAAACTGAGATGTCGAAGTAAGATTTTGCAATTTGAATTTAAGAAAGGGGCTACAACTTGCAACCATCACGTATGATGCGTCTGCAACTGAGATTCTGCAATTCAAAATTACGATAATTTTTAAATATGATCTTCATTCATCGTAAAAATTCATTATTAACAGATTGAAAAGCATGTAGCAAAGAAAAAAAAAGAAAAGATTAATAGACCACACTTACCGTGTAGTACCTTTGTATGAGCCTAATGAACAATTCTTCATAATATGGAAATCAAAACACCGAGCTAATTGTGACAGTGCATTCGTACTTTCATCATATACAATAATGATGGTACTGAAATTTACTCGCATGTTAATTTTATTCTTTCGAAAGAATTCAAATTATAAAATTAAGACTCGAAAAATTATGCACTATAATTCCTCAAAAACGATATTTTTTAAGACATATTTCTAGAAACCTCAAACTGAGAAAATAAATTAGAATAAATTAATATTAATGAATTAATAAGTATACATTAGAATGAATTAATCACAAGGATTTTATAGTTAGCATTAGAAAACCTTTTGCAGTGTTCTATCTAGCTATTGACGAGTTGACTAGTTTAATAATAGTTCTTTCAGTTTGAAATTTCAATAACGAATATTGTTTGCAACGTGATGAGATGAACAAGTTAAGGTTTTTTTTTTTTCATGCGCAATCATATCTGATACATAGTTATGCTACCTTCTAAGAGTGAATAATCCCATGGTCAGAGTACTTCCACCTTCGTTTAGTCTTAATTAAACATTTTTCGAATATTTGTATTTCATTACAAAAATTAGTTCAATACAATTTATTTTCTCCCAAATTTGAACAGAACTGATTTTAGTCATAATTTTAGTCAATAAGAACACTTACGGAACAGTCGCAGTATTAGAATCAATACTACCACGTAGGCTAAAAATATCGTGACAATTAATATAATCCTTCACGTAATATTTCCAGCTATTATCAATGATTTTTCTCAATTCTGCATCATAACTTTCTTCACTTAATCGATCTGCATTTTCGACTTTTTCATTGCCATTCCTAAAGCAAACAATTTTTTTTTTAAATTTTCGCATAAAAATCTTACCAAAACAAACAATTAAAAATATAAATTAATAAAAGTAATTTTTCGATTAAAACAGTGCAAATTTCAGTGTAATGGGATCATAGCAAGAGGAGAAACATGTATAACAAAGCAATGAGAAACATATATAAGGAAGCAAAAGCAAATGTTTTAACACTAACAACAGATTGTTCTTGTTATTTCCGGCTAGTTTCACAGGTGTGCCATCATCATTCGTTAACGCCACCAAATCAAACGTTATGATAAGTTCAACACGCGATACAGCGGGTATATATGAGACAGCAGAAATCAGCCAACCAAATTTCGTTCTTTCACAACACTTTAAAAAAAGGTATAAATATTGCAACATGCAAAAAATAGAGTTAACAAGGTGATAGTGTCTTTTCATTGCAACAAGTTCGGCATGTTAGTGGTTTTCAAACTATGATAAAAAATTACTTGATGTTTTTGAATTTCTTTCACCCATTTGATATTCTAATCAGTTTCTCTTATTTGAACTATACACTATAAATTATTCCTCTTTACTCATATGACTGATAATCGTACAAATAGTATTCAATCACATTCCAATCAGTTTCTCTTACTTGAACTATAACACTTACCTGTCGATTTTTTATAAATTTATCGTGAAACGACTTTTTCACCATATAAGCACCAGCTGCTACACCATTTTCGATACGATATACAGACGAAACATCCATATCACGACTTTTAACAACTTGAAATTGTAACAGTCACGACATTTCTTCTATGTTAAAGAATGAATACTATCATCGACATAAACTAAGATCCCACAAAGAAAAAAAAAACAGTTTTACTATGCTAAAATTGACAATACATGCGCTATCCTATGACACTCATATTGGAATGTAAAGTAGCTAAACAAAATTACTACTCTTCTATTCCAAATAACTCACCTTCATATGCAACACAGTTATACATGTCTTTCAAAAGGTTGATGATCGAACTACGACTGTACTAACTTAGATGATCAAAATATCAGCAAAAAAGAATCTGAATTTACAGCACACTGACGTACAACGGAAGAGTAGAAACATTTGCAAATATGGAAACTTAC
This sequence comes from Wuchereria bancrofti, assembly GCA_005281725.1. Lineage (NCBI taxonomy): Eukaryota > Metazoa > Nematoda > Chromadorea > Rhabditida > Onchocercidae > Wuchereria > Wuchereria bancrofti. Next base: position 10,301,038 of record SSBO01000012.1, on the reverse strand, counting down.
TGTTTTCATTGAGTGTTAGAATAAAGTTTGCAGTGTCATCTTTCATGAAGTGTGGCAATAGTTGCGCAAGGAAATACAAAAAACCAGGTAATAAAATCATATCTTCTTCAACAACAATTAGACATGGTGCATATGGGAATAGTGTCATCATATGATCAATGCCTTCCAATACGAAATCTGTAAATGATAATTCGATATATCAATCAAAAATTTTGGAAAAAAAATGCGAAAAAGTCAATGCTAAAAATACCGTTATAAGAAGCTGAATTGTTGATTGGCAAAGCTCTAACATGAAATAGTGCACTCAGATCTGATATTTCACTATAAATGGAATCAAATGCAACAACAACATTTTGTGGATTAATACCGTCTTGATCATAGATGCTTTCCAGACATAAACGTATATTATTCGTATTCAAGCCTGTAATTATGTAACTCCAATTCAAACTTCTCTCAAAATAAGAGATTTATATAAACAAATTTAGAAATACTAGAACTTTATCCTATATTTCCCGAACTACAATCTGTTATGCACAGTTAGCCACTTTTACAGTACATAAAGCACTTGAAAAATACCAAAAATATCATTAAAAAAACCTCCAGCAAGTAATATTGGAATCGAATAAATGCGATCAGTTGATGGTAAATAAGTTTGACTACTACGTGGTACTAACGGCATATCGACATGACTTTCTGAAAACAAAGAACACTGCAGCGAGTCTCAAAATCCTATTAATTTTATTGTTTAATCCTATCAAAAAGTAATTAATTATAAAAGTAGAACAATTTAAAAAAGCTCTAAACTACTATGAACATCTGAACACAAATATCACAATCATCACTTGCTACAAAAAACAAATTTATTATCAAAAGGAAAAATCAAAAGTATAGAAATGCTTAATATGCTATTTTTAAAATACGTTTAATGCAAATATATATAATAAAAGCAAAAGTATACAAAACTATTACATAATATATAAAGCGAAAAAGAAAACAACATAAAGCAAACGAACCATCACAAAAGTCTTCATAACCATCATATCGGGAACAAAAATGTCTCCGAAGCATATTTTGTGCCTTTGGCAAACGATTTTTTACAGTTTTCAGCCCATCCACTAAAAAATTTCGTTTTGAAACTCCAAAATGAACTAATATCATACTTTAAAACACCGTGAAATTGATTGAACCTACACACTGAGGGTACACAAATCGTTTGCCTAATCGGTTTAGCCCAGTCGTTGCCAGATGGTAAATTCATATCCTCGAATGGTGTATAACCATCAATTCCTTTCTGGCCAATGAAATACCATGAAGCACGGAATTTCAAGCGATATATGAGGCTTGAGCCTAACTCGTAAAAAATATGCTTTGCCATGTCTGATAAGCTGAAAAGAAAAATGATATACTGTGTTTTTAATAACAATTTATAAACCACAAATATTTTTCTTAAAATATAAACAACTAACAAACCTATTTGATGCTTCGTCAAAACTGATCACAGCCACAATCTCTCCGGGTGAGAGCTGCTCCAGAAACAAAACCAATGCTGAACTATCTGCAAAGATTAAATTGATTTATAGTGTGAATGACATCTTCCACAATTTTCAATATAATAATTTGCATTATAAAAAACCAGAGATGTTACAGTAGTATTATTAAGCCACTTTTGCCAGAAATATTAAACTAACAAAACAATTTTTTGGCAGTCATTACGAAAATCGATCCACAACAATGGTCATTTACCTTCAAGGTAAGTATCATAGTGCCCAGTGCGCATTACTTGATGAGTTTTAGAATCAATAACAACCAAATTCAACCCGCGACCAGCGGAATTCAGATCTCGATCTATTATTCTGCAATCATTAATTCAAGTATATACAAAACTATAATAACATTGCAAACAGGTGAACAATCCAGAATAGCGACATAACAATAAGTACTACAATGAGAAGAGCTTTGAAGAATGATCTAAATTACAAGGAACAGTTAAGTGGTAAAGCACTAAATAATTTCAAATAATTTGTATTTTACATACACTAAAAATTCCAGTCAAAAATACTAAACACTTACAATCTTCCATTGACACACAACCGAGGAGAATCATCTTTGTCCTTTCCCGAATAAAAAAGCATCGGAATTTCATCTAAAAATTTTTTTATATCAGATACTTATATTCAAACTGAAATCACTCCCTATACTCATCCAAATATGCTCAACAAATGTTTCGTAACAGAAATGGATTTTTAACTGAAAGAAATGATGGAACCTTCAGGACAATTCTCTGGATGACCACAGTTCGGTAATTCTGCACCAAATTTCACGTTCATTTCTTGTCCTTTTACAGCTGATAGCTGAGCGACAATATGCTCATCAATGTGGTGCACTTCAGATACTCGTATCGTAACATTTGATTGCTCTCCCACTGTAAATATACAGACTTTTACAACAAAAAATTAATACAATATAAACCCTAAAATCTGCTGTAAGAACAATTCACGCAATGCAGTGAATTGTTCTTACATCTTGTCACGTTATATAACCTACGAATGCAAGAATAACAATGAATGTAAAAAACTATGGAACTATACACTCCAAATAATACAACAACTTTCATTAAATGATAATTGATTTTAAATGTAGACGATCGAATCTGGAAACTTTCAATAATCCAGAATTTTTTGTGCATTAAATAGCCTTAAAGATAACTGATATAAAAACGAGAAAAGTGTAACATACTCGGTGCCTTCAAACATCTGACATAATATTTCGGCTCTACTATTTCCAGTGAAACAACCTTTAAAAAAAATACAGGGAAAAATTAAGGAAAAAGGAATTTTATTGAGAAATATTGTTAGAAAAAATCCTAATCTCAAAAAGTTAACAAAAAAACTCGTGTTCAACCAAAGAACAACAGTAGAGCGACAACCTTTTCAAAAGCTGCTGGGACCGATAGACCTAACTGTCCAACGAAAAGTAAACTGGTCTCTGTTTTATACTGCGCAAGTGATAAACCGAACAAACGCAACAAATGTCGTGTTTCAGCTGATACCCTGCATTGTTTATTTAGAGTTATCATTCTCCAGAAAAAAAAGTGATTGCATGCGCAATTTTCAAAATTCAAAAAGTAGGAAATACCCATTTCTCCTGCAAAAATCTGAACATGTATAATCTTATTGTAAGGAAGGTCATCTGAGTATGAGAAAGGCAATGACTTAATCCGAATTATGATAAACTGGTAAGAAATAGATTAATGAAAAATATAACTCGACAACTGACACCGCGTAATCTTTCTTCTAAACCGATAAATGACTACGCTGCAATCGCCATGAAACATTTCTGGTTACAAACACTCACATACATACACACTGATATATTCAAAGAATTCTGATGAGAGGTAAAAACTAAATTATTAACTGTATTGGAAAAGCGAAAAATAAAAAAAAAAAAAGACATACTTTGATGAAACGTCACCATATGAAGTTCCCACAATAATTTCAGAATTATGCACTTGCGCCAACAACTTTATAAGGGAAAAATCACTGTCTTGAATGCTTAAATAATGTATACCGACAATGCTTTTGTCACCTATAATATAAAAAGTTTTTTTTAAAAATATCCTTCTAATAGCAAACAATTCTGAACTATGCATCTATTTCAATTCAGGAAAAATCACTTAATGGAAGTACAAGAAGAATAATTTTGTACATTGTAATAAATATGATAGAATGTTGCTACTGATTATTATGAATTAGTACCTATCATTATGAATTAGTTGGAAGAAGCTTTTAACATACTAGAAAATACAACACATTGCAACAAAATATGAAATAAAAACCTGATACCTCATTCATATATCATTTTCCACTAGATGACAATTCTAAATGAATGCATAATAAGCCAAAAAAAAAAAACAAAGATGAGTTAAGTAAAATTTACTGTTTAAAATAGCGATATTCAATCCTCTAACCAATTTCGAGCTATCGAATAATCTGAAAAATAAAATCAGCACCGAGTTTTCTTCTTACATTGAGGAAAAATAAAAAAAACTTCAGGTAATAGAGAATTTCTCTGCTCCAGAAAGAATTAATATTATACGGAGGCAAAATTCTACGCTTTTTCTTTCTTTTTTTTTTGTTCAGCAAGCAATAAACTAATTAAAATTGGAATAGCTTTTTTAAAAGTAAGAATAACTTTTTATTATTTAAACATAGCAATGGTGGCTTCGTTCGGCTTTCCGGTCTTACTAGAATTGTCACCTCGTCATTTGGACAATAAGCTTTTCTCACGCATTCACTATCTACAACAATAATAATTTACATGAATGCTTCAAACTAGAAGTCTCACTTCACCAGAAGGATCAAATTCATACCATTAGCATTCTGGAATTAATTTATGGATAGTTTTAATGACTGCATAAAACCATCAGAAACTGAAATGAGAAAAATAAAAGTAAACGTACCAGCAATTTTAGGAGGAACAATATTTGTTCGCAACTGAGTCCAACCTATAAAACAAAATATTCCCTATACTTTTTCAGTAATGGAAAATGATATAACGGCTCCTGTCCTTTGAAATATACAACAATATACATATACAATAGGTAGAGAAATAAATAAAAAACTCACTATTTCCATAATTAGATAAATTTATGTTTCTAATAATTATCCAAAAAAAAATGAGCAAAATTAGCAGAAACGAAATCCGTTTTAGCCAATTAAAACGAAGCATTCCTTTCACTTTAAGTTCTTATTAAATCTGAAAATGAAAAAATTCTTTATACACCTATAGTTTCACCAATTTCGTATTCTCTATGACATAAAAAAAAAGAAAATCATATTTGGCATAAATGGTAATACATCAGCAGGAAAGATAAACACATATGTATTTATAATTTAATTCATATTATTTCACTATTTTCTTAACATAAATGATTTACCCATAAAACGACGCATATTCCTTTACATGCTGGCAAATGATGTCAACAATAGTTTTGTTGCAAATTTGTTCAAAATCATCTCATCGTGCATTTTTCGCTGAAAAAAAAAAACCTTAACGATTATTATTATCATTTGCATATTATAGATTTTATTAGTATTAGCATCGCAAAACGTTAACAACATAGTTATCAATGAATGATATGTAAACATTCTGTAAATTTTGCAGCGTTTATTTATGGACAAAAATGACAGAAATGAAGAAAAAAACATTAAAAAAGTAATTTAAGTTCAAAATACTTAACTAATCACAATGGTAAAAGAAGAATTTCCTAAAATAACATGTAAGAATCATATAGTTATGTTCGCAAACAAATGCAAATACGATTTGCTAGATAAATTATAAAAATAAACTTAAAAATAAAAACATTAACTTGAAATAATTTTACAGGACTATAGATATAATATTATAGATATAAAGGATTAGAGATATGCTTGAAGATTAAAAGAATTCTCATTCATTTCTGGAGGTGCTGAGGCTAATCTGATTTCAAATTTCAATTAACCGCAAATTTCAGGCTTTCATATTCTGCATAAACTTTCATTAGCGATCGGTGCAGCCGAGGAATTGGTGTAGTATGTTAGAAGAAAGGTTAATTAAAGTGCAAATAATACGATATATTACTACTGTCATTCATTATTAATTATTATTGATATTACCATTATTTGGTATTATTATTATTATTGTTATCACTAATACTGTTGTTATTATTGTTATTAATTTATTATTACTATTATTATTAGAGCAGATAGAGAAATAGGTATTTTACGTGTGCATCGTAGCAACTGACAGTATCCCACGTGCGAAGGACCTGTATGGTCACGCATGTCAGCGAAACTTGGATTTTCACACCTCACGCAAGATATTAAGGTTGCGTGGGTGGGTTTTGTAGGATACTGTATGCGAGAGCGTATTGCCGCGCGTCTCAGCGAGACCTGTATGCTCGCGCTCCAAGCGAGATGTGAAAGGTTTGGGTGAGTGGGGTTGGTAGGTTGCGTGTTGGAGTTTGTAGGTTGCGTGATCGGGTTTGTAGGTTACGCGGCGGGGTTTGTAGGGTTGCGTGAGTGGAGTTTGTAGAATTTCACGTGCGAGAGACCTGTATGATCACGCGTGTCAGCGAGACTTGTATTTTCACACCTCACGCGAGGTATTAAGGTTGCGTGGGTGGGTTTTGTAGGATACTGTATGCGAGAGCGTATTGCCGCGCGTCTCAGCGAGACCTGCATGTTGGCGCTCCAAGTGAGATGTGTAAAGTTGGGTGAGTGGGGTTTGTAGAATTTCACGTGCGAGGAAGACCTGTATGGTGTCAGCGAGACCTATATGTTCGCTCCTCACGCGAGTATTAGGGTCGCGTGGGTGGAACTTGTAGGGTCTTGTAAACGACACAAGTGAGGTTGCGTAAACTTGTTTTTAGATCAAGCGAATGATACAAATAAATCTGCGTATTTGTAGGGTCGTGTAGACGATAGAAGTGAGGTTGCGTGATTACGATTGATAGGATCCTGAGTGCCAGCACGACCGTATGTCCATGCGCCCAGTCAAAATCTGCATAGTTGTGTAGATGACACAAATAAGGTTGCGTGAATGACGTATGTGGATGTAAGTGGGATACGGTAGTGTAAATTATGCAAATAAGGTTGCATTCGTATGGTCGCGTAAAATGAGATGAGTAAGGTTACGTAAATGATATATGTAAGATTACGAAGTGGGATTTGCATGGTCGCGTAAATGATACATGTAAAGTTGCATGAGAGGGTTTCTATGACCGCATAAATAATACGAATGAGATTGCAATAATACAAGTAAGGTTATGTAAAGAAGTAGGCTTGCAATGAATTAGTTACAGCGATTAACGGAATACGTGGCACTGCTTACAATTTAAAGTACGACTAACACAAGAATAACCATTTTCAATCCACCGAACCTATTTGTGGGCACATTCGAACGGGTTTAGGAACAAGTTGCTGTCGAGGTTTTCTAGTGTGTTTTTTTTCGCAAGATGATGAAGCAATAACTTCCAGGATAAGAGCGTTAATATTCGAAGCGTTATGTCTACTTTTCCCAGTAGCGCAAGCGATTTCCAGGATCCATCATTCTGGAAAGAATTTTACAAAGATTCCGGAGATGCGTTCGAATGGTAAGGTCATGGATTGTGTTGCATTACTTGTCATATTTCTTTCTCTGAGCATATCTTGTTAGGATTTAAAATTGAGATAATGTTTATAATTTTTCAGGTACGGTGATTTGAAGAGTTTTGGGCGCGTCTTGACCAAATATTTGAAAACGACTGATAAAATTCTACAAATTGGATGCGGCAGTTCAGAATTAGCGGACCAGGTATTCTTGGAGTTGTCAGATTCCTGAACTTTTTCCAGTTTTTATTTAGAATGTTGTTTCTTCTCGTTTTAAGCAAAGTCGTTTTAATCGAAAAAAACTGCAGAACAGCTTGAACCACGGATGCGACCTTCTTTTTGATAAGGGAATGGAAGGATTTGATATTGTCATCAAACCATTTTGTTACATGCTTTCACTGCACTATGATATAATCTTTTGTAGTTTTGATAATCTCGTTTCTGTCCTTACCATTTAGTGTTTGTAGCAGTGGAGATTTGGTTTTTAAAACTGATATAGTGAACTTCGGATGAATTATGCTTCGTCACATGTTTATCTATATTTTCTTGTTTTATAGCTTTACGATGGTGGTTATCAAGTAATTGATAGTATCGATATTGATGAAGGAATCATCCGAAAACAAATTGCGAAGAATTGTTCATCTAGACCAGAATTACAGTTTATATGTTGTTCGGCAACAAAAGTAACTTTTTTTGCTTAGGCAATTACACTTCATAGCAACCATCTCTGATTAAAGTTTCCTGAAACCTTCCTAAACAATTAATTGTTTAGCTTTTGAGATTTTTGATGGTATGTTAACTTAATTGCAGTGAAGTCTAGCAAATCAGCTGTTTGTATCGTTCGTCTGTTTTTAACTTGATCTGTCCGAAATTTTTAAGATTGACGCGTCAGACGAAAAATACAACGTTGTCTTGGACAAGGGGACGTTAGATGCATTAATACCATCCGCAAATGAGGACACGATGGAGAAAATGGAAGACGTGCAAAAAATGTATGCTGAAGTATGCCGGGTGCTTGCGGTCGGAGGTCGTTACATTGTGCTTACGCTTGCTCAAAAACACGTGCTCAATTCATATATGCCATTTTTTTTGGAACGGTTAGTTTTATCGTTTTTGTGTTGAGAAGAAAATTTGGTTAAATTTAGGATTGGAATAGAACCAACGGGAATTTTGTTCGAAAAGTTGCAACGAAAATTTTGAAATATAATTTTAAGTTTCATTGAGGACTGTTTTCTTGTATTCATTCTTCTCCCTCCTTCCGATAAAAACACTGGTTTGCACAAGAGGAAAAGAACGTAGGAATGGGGTGAAACAATGAAAAAAATCGAATATCATTTTGGAATTCTTCTGAGGAAACATCCTGTTTCTTTTGCGAACATAAATATGAGCGTGAATTTTAACTGAGATTAATGACTATAATGACATATTTCTTTTCTGCACAAGTATGAATAATGCGAATTTATAGGAAGGACTTCATTATACGGGTTGAAAAGAATACTGATGTTAATTGGGAGTTTCCTCTGCCAATATTTTTGCTTATCGCCACGAAACTTCGTGTTTCTCTTGCTTCACCAGTGAATTTTTTTTTCTTTCTTTTTATAACTTTGCTCTGGATAAAGTTTAGATCAGTCCATATCAATTTGTTAGCTTTTTGAATGTTAATTATAATTAAAACTTTTCTGTCGTTTCTTGTCTTTCTGATGAGACAACCGATGATTTGAATGGATAATGAATTAACCGAAATGGTTCACCTAATGGCACTATAAGCTCTTTACCATATATATTTTATGGTTGTTTCTCAAGCAGCAATCAATAGTGTTGGTCGTCTGATTAGTTCTCACGGTATAACGATATCAATTGTGATGTGTTTGGAGCAATTCTGTTGAAATTAATATAGGACAGATATGAAGTTTTAATGTTGATAGCATGGTAAGTATCGGTCTCTTTACTTGCAGTACATGGAGTTAATACTTTCACTGGAAAAGAAATCGGTTAAATTCTCCTCTTTGGATAACTTGATTAATGCGATAAATGCGGAGCAGGAATTCTCGAGATTTCGCCATATGTGTTCCAAGTATAAATTATTTAGCATAAAAGTGTCAGATGTAATTTTAAGCAAGAGAATGTTAATTTTTCAATGACAGGGAGTTTTGCATTTTCAGCTTCTGATGCTTACAGAAATTTGCCGCGGATTATGATGTTAGAGTGAACATAATGCACTTAATGAATATTTCCCAGTTTTGCACAAATTTTATATTTCTAAAAATTTTTCAGAAAATTGGAACATGAAGTAAATTTGATACTGCATGGTAACGATGAGAAACCACGATATCGGATTGCTGTTCTTGACGACCCGAAAGTCAGTGAATTATGTTCCTTCGCTGTCTTCATCGTCCCGGTTGGCAGGTTGTTTCAGATCTTGTGAAATTATTGTTATAGTTGGCGCTTTTTGCTTTACTTTATTGTTATAGTTGGCACTTTTTTTGCTTTACGTCAGTGTGCATATGCATCATAAGATATTCTCAAAATTAAATCTCTATATTTTAGAGATCGTGACTGGTTTTTCGCTACTGAAAGAGGCCGTTCATCACTGCGCAAACAATGTGATAAAGATCGGTTGGCAGTTGCCACACTTTACCGTGAGCAGAAATATGAAAGTATGGAACAGGTTAAAGATGAACTGGGTCCATATGTAATTCAGCTTACTCCATCATCCATGCTTCAAGCAGTTGAGACTTTACATTTATTACACTTGATTTTGATTACTAAATTTTATATCTTATAATGTATTTTGTATTTCAGATAAGCACAAATTATTTTATTTCAGCGTAAGTCGGTGGTAGAATTTCTTTCTCTTGGAAAAATTGACGTTAAGGAAACTCGTGCCACGGGGAATTCCGACGTCAACGGGCCATGGGCAGTGGAAGATGTTCGCATACAAAGTTCGATATATCGAAGACTTGTTTTTTTATCTGCCCAAAATCTAGTACAGTCTGAAGTTAAACTGATTCGTAAGTTTTATTTTAAAAATAAGATACTTGTCCGTAGTGAAAATATAAACTTGAATATAGGACCTTAATTAGGAAATATACTTGATGTCGACCATCTTATGACCTAAACTGTACAGTTTTGGGATCTCTAATTTAATTTCATATTTCAGTATGGTGAGAGGTATATGGTGCAGAGTATTGGAAAGTTTTTTTCTTCACATAAGTAGATCACCCAACAGTTATTTATTCATCATACAAGTAAGTAGGGAAACCATTCTTTTAAGGAGAAAGTATGTGCAAGGCAAACAGGACAGTATTGTTATTCTATTAGAAGCTGCGTTACAGAAACTATCATTCGTGATTTTTTAATAATTTGATTTCACTGATGTTATTGTGCAGGGAACAGAAGAGGTGTCGAAATTGTGGATTTACATACATTAACCTCGGAATATCATGAAGCGATGTTGGCAGCACTACCTTTCATGTTACGTCCTGGTGAAAAATTGAACCATGCAACTAAATTACGGTATGGTCATGCTGTTGTTCGTTCACTGTATTCTTTTAATAGCTTACGTATTTATGGGTGTTAATTTCATAATGAAATTAACCACACAATATTAATAGTCTCATTTCAGATTACTTGTTCTTGGATTAGGTGGTGGTGTTCTGCCTTCCTTTCTGCACATCAAATTTCCATCAGTAAGTCTAAACCTAGATTAAATTTAAACTTATATCTAAGTTGAGGTGTCAATTACCATAAAATAACGATGCGATGGTAGATCGCACATGTGCCATTATAGGTTAAATTTCTCCGTGTGTTGTTTCAGATGTTTATCGTATCTGTGGAATTAGACCCGAAGGTTGCGGAAATTGCAAAGTACTGGTTTTCTTTCAATAGTGACTCGCGTTTGACCGTTGTGATCAAAGATGCTCTTACATATATTAAAGAACTGCTGCAACAGAATGGTAGGTTATCACTCAGATAAAATTGAGTAGTTTCATCATGTTTAATTAATGACTGAATTTCGAATATTTGTCTTAATTGCAGAATCTTATCGATATTTTTTTAAGATTTAAGATATATCAAAATTCCAGATGAGTCACGCTTGTTCGATGTCATATTCATTGATGTGGCTGGAGGCGTTCACGAAGATGGATTGAGTTGTCCATTACCGTCGTTTGTAACAGAGGAAGCTCTCAAGAATATGTATGCTGCACTTCGTGAAAGAGGTAAGGCATTACTATATTGTTCAGTGGTTTGTAGAAATCTTATTTCCATGAGTATCATTTGAATCATTTTCAAATTTTATTTTAGCTGAATTATCTGTTGCTGTTCTTAGTACGTCTCAATCCTTTTTTCAAATTTTCTATCGAAATTATACATGTTCAGAATTTTTTTGCTTATATTGTTTGCAAGATCATCATGCACAATATTCTTTTTTTGCATATAAAACCTATAAATGAAATTAGGCGTCTAGTTGGTAACAATGTACAAACTGAACCAGCACAACAATAAATGGACACAGTAGTACTCATGCGGTAACAGGAAATAAGTAATGAATACAAGTAAAATATTGAATGGAGTGAAGATAATCAGTATGTTTCATAGAAATATATTGCATTTATTCCCTTCGTGTTTCATATTCATTTCATTTGTCTACATTTATCCCTTCTGTTGGTTTAGCTTTTGTGCTAATTAACGTTAGCATAAAAACTATAGTTAATGACTACATCGAAACGACGTAGATATACAAAGAATTGTTCCATTCATGGTGATATGCAGCATTAAAATAAAATTTCTACGCAAACTGCTGGCAAGTAATCTAGGAAGTCAGAAAATTAATAAATTGTTCTATAATATGCAAGAGATCCGACTCGTTTAAAGTCATTATTTGATTGCTACTTTGTTTGCCCGATTTCCAGGAGTATTGGCTTTAAATCTAGTAACTCGAAACGACAGTGTTGCTGAACAAATTAAAGACCGTGTTTTGTCGATTTTTTCTTATTATTGCAGCCATTCCAGCCAGGAGGACATAAATCAGGTATGTCTTCTTTGGATAGGATGCTTATTAGAGAATAAAATTTTGTAGGAACAAAGTGGCAACATGTATTTGATGGCTTCAATTTTTTAATTTAATTTCTGCATTCCATGGAATGAAATTTGTGCAATATTGTTTGTATTTAATTAGCCATTTTGAAATTCGACAAGTTTCGACTCCATGACAGTAAAAAATGCTTGGTTTTGGTTTTGTTTCTTTTTTCCATTCCATAGCCACAATTCAAAATGTATTGTTCCGGTGAAATAGAATTGGAAACTGCGTTCGAGGCTTTTGTATTTGCTTATTCCTTTGCAGGTTTTGATTTGTCCAAAAGTACGGAAGAGCTTATACGATGTTCGAAAAGCCTGTGAAAATTACAAAAAAGAGAAAGGTACACTGGGAAATTTATTCTCAAATGTTTCGATGCTGAAATTTTATGAGAAACGAGCCAACTGACAGGTCTTCGCAAAACGGATTTGAAATATTTTGAATGTTTTTGAATTGTTATTATTACGCTTTAAATGAGGGATTATTTTTTCTTCCTTTTTTTCTGTAATATTTTTCCAGAAAATTTTAAGGTTAATTGAGAGGTCGATAAGATTGAAAGTGATGAAGTTTAGAGGTTTTTTTCTTTTACTGAAAGCGCAAAGAGGAAAAATGTAAAGTTTTATGTGACGGGTTCCTTTTCATAATCTTTGTTTCCAAACATTTTTTCCCCGTCACATTACTAAACTAGCAGCTGATTAAATAACATCACTTTCATTATATCTGTAATTGCTTTTCCTATTTTAATGCACCTTTGAACGAATTTTCCAAAAATTGGACCAGTCCATAGTATGTACGTGTGTGAATGCTTACGTTAAATGCATTCATTTATGAATGGTTGATTAGTTATCTTTTTCTTTACCCTTGTTCGTGCTATACTAATGTTAGTTAAGTTAAGAGAGTTACACCTGGATGGTTAAACGAATTTGCTAATCTAATGTTTATTTATAACACTTATTTTAAACTTTCAATAATTCTAGAAATCAGTATTCACCCTTGATCTCTTTCTTTCCGCCACGCTATCTCTCACATCGGATCACTATTAGCGTTTTGTAATAACTCATATGGAATAAGAAGTGCGTTTTGTTCTGTTGACCTCTGTCATCTCATGTAATATTCATCTTTTTTTTTAAAAAAAACTGAGGGAATTATATATTCAAATGGAAAAAAAAAATAATTGCAGTTTTTTGAAAAAAGATTTTTAGAGATTGAGTTTAGCGCAAATTTATGTGAACGATAAAAATAACTGCACATTTTGATGGGAGTTCATTTGTTCTGTTAGAAAAAGGAATTTCGGTTCTTTAAGCATGGAACTCATTTCAATGAATGTACTTTCTGTGCTATAGTGTGTGGTATGGTATAGGATTGTTAAGCTATGTACGTAGGAAAAGCTATAGTAGCAGTTGGAATTAAAACGATTCATTCATTTATCCTCAATTTAGTTGGTTCAGAATTTGCAGCCTGAAGAAGGAAGAAGGTATATAAATCTTGCCAACATCTTTATGAACTTAATCAATATTCATAATGCTGGGATTACTGTTTAAATATACCGTTCGATTTCCATTGAATGGTAATCTCTGAAACAATGTGATGGAGGATTAGCATAGTTCTTTCTTTTTTTGTTTATTTAAGGTTCTTCAACAGTACCACTTGGCTTGTTAACTCTTATTTTAAATTGTTTTTGGAGTTAAGGTTTCTTGTAAATGTAAATTTCTTGTTTCTAATTGTTGTTTGTTTTTTCCTTGTTTTGTTGTTCTTTAACGCATAAATTTTAATGAATTTCTCAGCAACATATTTAAATGATAAGTAGGATGAAATTCGTTGCAGAATTTTCATTTTCACAACGGTACATTTTACTTTATTCACTTTTAATCGTTCTCAGCGTCGTCAAATTGAGATAGTAAAGCTTGGGTTTTTTTTTTGTTTTTGGAGTAGGGTAAATTTCATTTCAAGTTACTTGTTTGTCCCCATAAAAAGTAAAATTTTATGACAACTGGGACGAGTGGGGTACTGTACAACATGATTATTGTTTAGATGAAAAAAAAACCGAAAATTCCGAATATACCTATGTTGGCAAGAAAAACGCCACAGCATAGCAGTAAATATCTGTTGAGTATACATATTTCTTCCATAACTCTAGAGACACGAAAGATAAATTAGTAAAAATTACTAATTCTGAATATAAGTATTTTCGAAATTCATAAATTTCTGTTATACAGCATTACGTATTCATTACACTAGTTCAGTAGCTTGTTAAATATTACCTGATGTTATTATTGATTTATTGATATTTTATCAATAAAATTGATAGTTTTTTTCTTATCACGTGTTTATTACTAATATTACATATGACAATTTCCCATTTTTTTCCAATTACAAATCTAATAACAATCCAATAGTAAACATTGATTATAAATGATTATATCAATATTTGTTAGATACTTTTTTCCTTTTTTTTGGAAACATACAAATAAATTTGTAATGATTATAATTTAGTTAAAATATAATTACTAATTCATATATATATATATATATATATATGTGTATGGATTTTTCCTTCTCCTTTTTCATTCTATTTGAGATATTTTAAAATGTTTTTTTTTATTTTATGACTGAAATAACTGCGAAGATGAAATTTTATGAAATCAACGATAAATAATAAACATATCGTTTGTTACTGTAATGGTAATAATAGCTGTTTGATTACAAAAATTTTCCTTTTTTTTTGCTTTATTAAAATGTATTAAAATAAAATAAGATGAATAACATTATATAAAATATGCTAACATTTAATCTTCCTTACAACTTTTTAATTCATTAAAAGTTTACAAAATTGATGAAATTTTAATGTTTCAATTTGTAATCTTCCTTTAGTATTATTAGCAAAAAGTCTTAATCCTTTTTTCTCAAAAAAAAAAAAAACCATTCATTTATCATCGATGTACATATGGTATATGATAATTAATAAAAAAATGCTAAAATCCTATAATTTTTCTTATTAAGGATTTCTTGTAATCAAAAAACAGTCAAATTTAATTTAGAGTTTTCTCCTTGTTCAAATACACAAAATTGTAGAGTGAATCTGATGATATTTCAATTAGTTTTAAATGTATAATATTAAAATATTATTATTAATTTTACTCAAAAGACACACACACACATACACACACATGCACATACAGACACATACACATAAACAATGATAGATGTTTGTAAACAAAATTGAAGTAAAATAAAATTGATAGGATAACTAATTAAAGAGGAGAAAGAAACGAGTGATAGAGGAAAAACATAGTGAAATGATAATAGCTTTTTTATTAGTATTAGAATAAATAACGATGTTTTCGGCATGTAAATAATGATTATAATAATGATAATGATGATGATTATTGAAATTTCAGTGAACAATTTTTTTAAAAAAGAAAACAAAAAAAAAAAAAGATATAAAAGAAAGAGTGAGAGAGGGAGAAAGGGGATGAGAGAGAGAGAAGGAAATATATTAAATAAAATATATAAATAATTTTTATCATATCAAATGTTATTATTTCGATGCATCAGTTTTTAAATAATAATATTTTCAAGGCAATTAATA
>SSBO01000012.1:10263625-10285234 GCA_005281725.1 Wuchereria bancrofti | reverse complement strand
AAAAAAAAAAAAAAAAAAGATATAAAAGAAAGAGTGAGAGAGGGAGAAAGGGGATGAGAGAGAGAGAAGGAAATATATTAAATAAAATATATAAATAATTTTTATCATATCAAATGTTATTATTTCGATGCATCAGTTTTTAAATAATAATATTTTCAAGGCAATTAATAAAAGTGTGTTCTTTTTACTTTTTTTTTAATTAACAATCTTGATATTTAAGCAATTAAAAGCATTAATGATTTTTTTATCTTTTTTTAATTTCTTTTTTTTTTCATTTTTCCATTATTATTACTTATCATTTGTTGATGGATGGTGGAATGGAAAATGGTATGAAAATATATCGTTTTAATTTATTTCTTTTTTCATTTTCGTGATCCTTAATTTTAATGTAGAAACTAGGAGGATTAAATAAGTCAAAAACTGGTTTTTATTGAAAATATTTGGAAATTATTACTTATTTTTTGTTATTATGATAGAAAAAGTTAATTGATTTGCAAATTTAATCGACTATTAGCATCATTCTTAATTCTTTAGTAGGATATAAAAGAGATAAAAAAGAAAACATAAGGAGAAAGAAGAAGAGAGAGAAAAAGAGAGGGAGAAAAAAAAATAAATCTGTACTTTTCCAGAAAGTCTTTTCTTTACCTTTTGAAAAAAGTTATTTTTTTCTCAACCTTTTTCATTTAATTTAAATTGTTTGCAATTAATGAAGTCTTTTTCTTTCTCGTTCCTTTTTATTATAATATTTAAAGAAAGAAAAAACAAAACAATTGTATATTTTATTGGTGTTATATTAAAATTTTAAAATAATTTCACATTAAAACTTCACCATAACAAAAAAAAAAACGTGCTAGCACTTATTTCCACTTCATATTTTGTTTTATTTTCTCATTCGATATTATGCTAATGATATATACTAGTTGTTTTTTTCCTTTTCTACTTGTAATAATGCATTTGTCATTAACATGAAAAAAAAAATTTTTAAATAACATTTAAAAGAAGTAAATCGAAAAAGTAATTAAATTAGTGAACAACAATATTTTTTTAATTTTTTGTTTTCCTGTTTTTTAAAATCATTTAAAATATTTTTTTTAATTTGTTTAATAAGCATAGTAGATTTCTTCTTTTTTCATTTTTTCTTTTTATCAATGATAATAGTTTAATTTAACATTACTATTCGATTAAATCAATTATATTCAAAAATGTATGAAAGAATTTATCAGATATTGTTCTACTCGTAATATAAATGTAATAACTAATATTAGATAAAAGTTTTAGCAATTTTTTTACCTCACCAAATTTGAAATTTGTGAGAAAGAGACAGAGAGATATTGTAGGGTAAAAAAGAAAAAAAAAACTTTATAAATAATAGTTCATGCGATTTACTAGCTAATTTGATGTACAACAGTTGATCAGATATTAGTTATATACATTTTAGAATGATTCTTCATGAAAAAAATAATATAATAATGATATCACTTCGTTTCAATTCGTTATCAGCAATAGATAACTTAAATGAAATCATCGTTTTTTGTTTTTTTTTTGCATAAATTGAATATTTCTACCTAAAGTTATTAATAAATATCCTGCAACTGAATTTGAAGTTTTCACTAATGTGAAGTGTTTAATTAGGAAAGAAATGATATGATGTATGAGTAAATATAGAATATCGTTCAATTTGAAATATTCAAAATGATTTAAAGATTTTCGAAATACATAAATGAAAATAAGACAATGAAATTTTCCACTAAGTTAATAATAATAATAATAATAATAATGTAATGATAATAATAGTGACAATAGTGATAATACTAATATAAATAATAATAATATAATGATAATAATAATGAAATATTGATAAAAAATAATAATATAATGACAATAATAATGATAATATTAATAAAAACAATAATAAAAACAATAATAATAAATTTTAAAAGTATTGTTATTATCACTATTCTTCTCCAAAAATTAATATGCATTACGGTAAAGAATGTTTATTTCATTCCTTCCTTGCAGTGAATGAATGAATTGAACAGTAATAATACCAATTTAAGCTATTTGTAACTTAAATTTCAATTTTTAACTTCTTTAGAGATTTAGATATAATATAATGGGTGCTCATATCTTTATTAAATTTAATTTTCAATTGAAATTAAGTTAACTTTATATTTGCTGTATGTATCTTATTATTATTATATTATTGTCACAGTCACTTAACCATTTTATTACTAATTTTTATTATCGGACTGCCAAAATTTTTTGCTTCCTTTTTGTTTCATTTCAAAAAAGGAAAAAAAGGAAATGAAAGAAGAAAGAGGGGGAAAGAGAAGAGAGAAAAAAGGTAAATGAAAAAAAAGAGGAAGAGAGAAAAAAGGGAGGTAGAAAGAAAGAATGGATAAAAGTAAAATGAGTACAAAGAAGTGGAAAAAAAATGAATGAGACGGGTATATGTGTGATGAAGTAAAATGAAATGAAATGAAGAGTTGTTTTTGTAAAAAAAAAAAAATATTTGAAACAGTACAGGGCTAGTTTATTTTCAATGAATTGAAGTGGTAATGGTTGGAAAAATGTATGAGATTGCTCATCGCTTTCATTCTCAGTTAAATTTCTCTTTCTTTATCCCTCTTTCCCTCCCCCTCTCTCCCTTCTCCTCTTTACTTTTTCTTTTTCCTTCTCCCTTTCTTTTTTTAAAATCTTTAAATCTTCCTTTTTATTTCATTTCATTTCAAAAAAGAAAAAGAAGGAAATGAAAGAAGAAAGAGGGGGAAAGAGAAGAGAGAAAAAAGGTAAGTGAAAAGAAAGAGGAAGAGAGAAAAAAGGGAGGTAGAAAGAAAGAAGGAAAGAAAGAATGGATAAAAGTAAAATGAGTAAAGTGGAGAAAAAAATAAATGAGACGGGTATATGTGTGATGAAGTAACATATATTCTTTTAATATATATTCCCTCTTTTTTCTTGCTCTTATATATACAATATATATGAAAAAACTTAAAAAAAAGTGAAAATTAGAGGCATCCCAGCCTTTTTTCCCTCCCTCTCTCACATTTTTCTTCCTTTCCTTCATCAAAATTTTTCTCATTTATCAACACTTTTAGTATCATTTTTAATTTTTTTTTTAAATATTTCTTCTCTAATTTTCTTTTATTTTTTCCTATAATTTCAAACGTTTTTATGGATCTTTTTTTGATATAGCAAATCTTATTCCATTTTATTTTTATTACCGTTTTTTTTCATTATTTTTTTAATTTAAAATTTATTTACTTATTTTGTTCTGTTTTTTTTTTAATTTTACAATTATTTTTTTGTTCCAAAGTATTAAAATATATTAAAATTGTTGCATATGTATGTGTCGCATAATGCTTCTTGTCTTTTTTCCTCTTCTTGTTCAACCTTTTTCCCTCTCTCTCTCTTTCTATTTCTCTTGTAATGTTTTTTATGATTTTTCTATACTTTTTTTTGTATGAGTTATTTTATTCCTTGAAACTTTTAAATATTGTGAAAAATCTCATCTTATATTGCATACATTCAATTATAATACTATGAAAAATTTTTTCTTATTCTTTTTCTACCTAATTAAATGACAGGTAAGTTGTATTCTCGTCATATTCATAACATAGCAATTAGTGAAACACGTAATAACGACATTATAAGTAAAAAAAGTGTAAAAAAAATTTACAGTTGATTTATTTCTTTCCTAATTAATTTCTAAATTAAAAATTTATTAATTCCAATAAATTGAAGCATTTTAAACTGCATTTTTAACTGTATTTTAAACTGTTTTTCATTGAAAGAAAACATATATATATTAAGGAGAAAAAAAAATTTTTAAATTTTAGGTGGTTTCATTTGATAATTTTGCATAAAAACCATTGTTTTTTGTTGTTTAATTCAAAAACAAACAAATAAACAAATAAAAAAGAGCTAACACTGTGATGTTTATTTTTTTCATTTCCCGAAAAAACAATTATTTTTAGGGTAAATTTTAGAGTTAAATAGGGAAAGGTTTTTTTTTCTTCATATGTTGGCTAAAATATTTTCTCGTTTGTTTTTAAGCTAACATTTGTTAATTTGAATTGTTTTTTCTTCTTTTGAAGTTGCAATATTAGAATTCTTTTATTATCCTCTAAAAAAAAAAACCAGAAAAAACTTCCACGCAAAACTGCATAAAATAAATTTTAAAATGTTAAAGTTTTCTTTTTCTTTTTTTTAAAAAAGAACACAATTCAATTGTAAAAAATAAATAGTACGAATTTGTAGCAGGCGATTAAAAAAAAAAAAAATAGAACTATAAAAAATTAATTGTTTGTAATTTGTTGAAAAAATGTTCCATATATTTTTCATTTTTTCATTTTCAAAAATTTTTTTGCTATTTTATTTGAATGAAATGAAAGATTAATATATATATATATATATATATATATATATACATATGTTTACAGTAGAATTTTCCATACTATTTCATAAATGACATTTTTTAAAAAAAATGCTCCTAGCAGTTGTAATATTTTGATTAATTTGATTTGAAAAAAATCAAAGAAAAAAGAAAGAAAGAAGAATGAGAAAAAAAATACAACCGAATTAAAAATTTAATTATAAATGCATATTCATAAAACATCATAAAAATTGAAAATTTATAAAAAATGTATAAGCACATATATTATACCTAATAATAACTATAACAATAATGTTAATAATTTATTATAACAATAAAAGTTAACAATAATTTTTATATGACTAATAAAAATCTTACGAAATCTTTTTACGTTTTGTTTTTTTTTCTGTAAATTTTAACAATATTTTTTAGAATATCAGCATTGCTTAGTTTTCCTCTTTTTCTTTTTCGCTTTTTTCGTCTCAATTGTGTAAAATAATGAAAAGATAATTAAAAAAAATTTTGAAATTTTGTTGAATTTTTTTTTTCGGCAAATTGATTAACGACACAAAAGTAATACAATACAGTAAATATTAGTTCAATTGAGCGATGAATAGCTCAGTATTTCGATCAATTTCAATCACTGATTATCTTCTTTCATTTAACATTTTTTTACATTTTCACTCACTTATTTTCATTTCCGTCTTCCGGCTGCTTCCTTTTAATCCTGCAATGCACCTGTTTTATTTTTTATTTTTTTAATTTATTTTTTAAAATAATATATGGATGCATAAGGATTAACAATCATTTATATGCATTATTATATTGATTTGATTCATTTATTTAGTCAGTTCAACCAATTAATTAAACCAGTCATATTATTAAATTGCAGAGTTAATCAATCAATTTTGTTGTTAGAAATCATTTGGATTTTTTTTTGCTTCTCTTTTCATTGTTTTTAGTTATAAATGAAATGTTATGTTATGTTATTGTTTTGAGACTAGTTCGTTTCATATTAATCCTTTTCAAAAATTTCATATCATTTAATAAATTTGTTAATAATTAATTTAGTGAGATAATTTTAAAATTCGAGAAATTAAATTGCTTCTGAAATTTAATTTAATCAGTTAAGGTCAAGCTGAGTTCGTCAAATTCGATGAAACATTATGACGTATGAATGAATAATGTCTATCATTTATCATTTTCATTTCACTCTTCCCCTCTCTCTTTCTTTCTTCCTCTTTCTCTCCCTCTCTCCTGGCTCTCTGTATTTTTTTTCTCTTAATTAGCGTAATCATTTAGTTAAATTAGTTTAAATTAATTAGCAAACATGGATATGATTTAATTTATACGGTTATTCAATAATTTATATACATATGTATATTTTATTCCATTTCAGTAATTTCCAATCATTTCATTTGAATTAAAATTTTTATTGAAATCATTTCGTTCATCTTCTCTTATACCCTCCTCCTTTCTTCTTTCCATTTCTTCTTCCTTCTTCTTTTTTCCTCTCTTCAATCAATTAGTTCATTGTTACTTCTATCGCATTTATTTCAATCTTAAAATTCGTCATCATTCACAAATAACATTATCATCATTTTCCTAAAATTTCATTCATTTCGTTTCTCTGACATACTTTTCAATGTTTTATGACGAAAAACATTCTTAGCAAATATTTCATTTTCGAAACATTTTCAATGTTATTGTATCATTTGGTGATAATCATAATTATTATCATTCATTATTATCATTATTTTATTATTATCATTATTTTACTAATATTATTATTACTACTACTTTTGCTACAGTTATTATCATTATTGTTTTCGCTTTTCTTTTAGGCATTTATATGAAAATTAAATTAATTAATTTTAGCTAACCGAAGAAAAAAAAGGAATAATTCAAAATGCCGGATTATATCAAACAAGTTACGGTTACCGGTGATGTATCAACAGTTACCGATAATGTATGTCTAGTCTTGTTTTTTTCTCTCTCTTTCACCTTTTTTATTTTCAAATGCTTATATGAATTTAAAATTTTCTAATAAATAAAATTTATTTATAATGATAATTGTTGGATGGCTTATTTAGTTTATTCAAATGAATGTTTTACTAATTAGCATTTTTGTTCTACTCGAAAAAAAATTGGAAATTACCAATAAACAGTAAACAAGTCGAGTTAATTTTTTCTTTTCTTTTCTTTTTTTTGATATCTTCTTTAAAAGAAGAAAAAAGCAAAATTAACACATAATCATAAAGCATTTGATAGAGAAGAAAGTAAGTATTGTTAAGATAAAGAAAATAAATCAATGAAATACTTCAAATTTAATACATTAACTCAATGAAATCGTATCAAATTTATAATGATATGCATATATCAACTATGGATTAAATGTAAACTGAATTCAAATATTATTTAAAAAGTTATTACTGGAATTTTACAAGAACTATCTCCACTTATCCAATAACATGAATAAATAAATAAACAAATAAATGAATAAATATTTTAATAAACTAAATTTAAAATACTAATTCATATCATTTATTCATCCTTCGTTTTTATTTTTTATTCATTTAAATAAATAATAAATATAAATATATTTGTATAAGTAGTAAAATATTGGCTTCTGGTTGATTCAGCACGGTTGTCTAATCCAAATAAACATTTACAATCTTTATCAACAATAAAAATATGACACTTCAGAATGATTTTTTTTTTGGAAAATGTTAAAGTGCATAAAAAAGTATAAATGGAATATTTCAAAATATCATTTAACAACTTTTATAGAAAAAAAGTAAACGAAAAATAAAAAATTGTTATTCGTTTTCTTTCTTTTCTTGCTTATAATTGTTCAAAAATTGTTAATGATTAAATTTATTTTGATCAATAAATGGATCAAATTGTTATTGTATTGGTACAAATAGAAAAAGAAAAATTGGTAAAACATTTTTATTAGCGAAAAATTTTATTATAGATCATTTAATTAAATTTCATTTATATAAAAAAAATTTTTTTTCTATATGATTTTTTTGTTTTTTTTTCAGAAAAAAAATTCTACAACCATTTCTTTTTTTAATAATTAAGCAAAAAAAGACAAAATATTTGAAGTTTATTTTAAACAATACAAAGTGTAGGATTTCAGGTACTGTTTACCTGAGATTTGAATAAATGATAATTATTACGAATTTATCATCATTTTGCTAAAGGAATGAATAATTCACATTAATGATTACATGTTTATGAAATAGAATTTTTTTTTGTTTGCCTCAAATTATTTTTGTTTGCTTCAAATTATTTCTAAAATTTTTCTAACCATTCTCAAAATTTTTTTTAGCTTTCTAATTAATATCAAATTGACTGAATAATATCGAAAATAAGTTTGTACTGGTGAGTGAAAAAAAAGGAAAGAATGTAATTGTTATCGATATTGTATTGACAGTGATTAGTAAACATTTCCATCATGTTAATGATAGTAAACATTTCATTATCACTTTTTGTTATATCAATTAAGATATGATTTAACAATTAGAGTTTTATTTCTATTTACAATAATAAATCATATTTCAATTTTCATTCATGTCTAACGTATACGTAAAATTCATTCATGTCTAACGTATACATAAAATGTATAAATTTACGTGTATACGTGTTTATATGTAAACATGTGTAAAAGTAAAGAGTATACAAAAGCTGAAAAATATAAACGACAAAAAAGAAAAAGTGAATCTTTATTTTCTAAAGAAAAAAAAAGATTCGTTCAATTTCATTAAAATTCAATAAACAAAAAAAAAAAAGGAAAAACGAAATAAAAAATAAAACCACAAAATTTTCCCGTTTCTCTCTTTCACTTTCTCTTTATCCTTTCTCCCTCTTTCTCTTCCAATACTATCCAAAAAAGAAAAAAAAAAATTAACAACAAAATTTGCTGATTTTCAATGATTCATTTTCTTTTTTTTTCTCCCATTTTGCAACCATCAAACAAACAAACCAATCATTTATTTTATTCTTTCATCAATAAAAGAATTAAAAAATCCTTTTTTTACATTTCACTTTAAATTGAAATTAAAATTGTAATTGATGGAAAATCTTTAACGAAAAAAAAAGGAAAAGGCAAAAAAATAAACACATATAAGATAAAAAATTTAAGTATTAAACTAAATAAATAGAATAAAATAAAACAAAAATAATCAAAAAAAAGAAAAATGAAAAAACTATAAAAAACCAATAATCGTATCAATTTCTTTTTAATGCTTACTTTAAGATAATTCATTTTTAAATAACACTTCTTTTTCTTGTTTGACACTTCAATTATATCATATTTTATTCATCCTAAAACTTGTTTCCGTTTTTGGAATAATGCGAATTGATTCGTTGAATTTGATATGGACGGCGTTTTTTTTATCATTCATCATTTGACATTAAATTTAACCAATGAACAAAAATTTTTTCCTTGCATTTGCTTTGTTGTAAGTAATTCATTAACCTTGATCGATCGAAATTTTACTAACAGAAATTTTAAATTTTAATTGTATTAATTGTCGCAATAATTTCAATTATAATGTTGATAAAGTGTAATTTTTGAAATTATTTCATTTTTTTTTTGTTCTGTTTCTTTTTTCTTTTCCTTTTGTTTTAATTGATATAATTTTTATTTTTATTTTTTTCTGATTTAAAATTAGTTTAATACTTGTTTATTTGAGAATAGCAAATATTGAATATATAATACATAACAATCTAAATTTATTTTAATTCAATTTCTTTCTTCTTTTTTAATTTTTCTTTTTTTTTGCTTGACTAAATACTAAACAAAACGAAAAAAAATCAATGATTGAATAATTACTTTCATCTTTTTCCTTTCTTTTTTCTTTTTTTTCGTTTGTTATCATTAATCATTTTAAGTTGGAAAGATAAAAAATAAAATTTACTTGCACCGAATAAATTATCAATTGAATTAATATTAATTTAAGTCAAATAATGATTAATAAATACATATAAACATACTTTTAGATATTTATCATATGATAATTAATAGTAATTGCCAAAAGTGAAATACATTTCTTGTAAAAGCTTTGATATAATATCAGAAGTTCTAAAATTTTTATTTTATTAATTACTTTGAAATATGCATTGAATTTAAACTCTTTCTTTCCCTTTTATTGTTCATATTACTATAAAATTTATTTCATTTATATTTCTTAAAAATGAAATTTCAAAGTAATAATAATAGCATTTTATTGACGTAACAAATTTCATATTATAAATAATTACAAATATTATGAATAATTATTAAATGATTTGCTAATTATTGTTGTTTCTTTTTTTAATTTCTAAAATTATAATATTATTTGTAATCATTTAAAAATTACTTAAATCATTTGACTTACAGAAATTTTTTGCAGATTATTTACAAAAATCAATTATCAATAATTCTCATTCATATCAAATGTATGAAATTTCATGAATAATTATTGAAGTAATATTTTGTAATTAAAGGTTAATTTAAAAAAAAAACGAAACAAAATGTAGTTGTCAAATTAAATTTTTGCAATAATTTAAAACTTTATCATAAAAATTCTTAAAATAATTTTTATTTTTAGGATAATTTATTGCAAGAATGGTGTACCGAAGTTGCAAAAGAAGTTTGGGAGCAAAAACCGGAATTTGCAATTATACATATACAAGGATTGCGGAGTGCTGAAAATCCTGACATTCTTTCCAATAAAATTTTAAAAAGGTCATTTTATTATTTATTACTAAAAAAAATGAAAAAATTTTTTATTTTTTTGTTGTAAATCATTAGTAAACAGTGAATAAGAAGAAATGATTCATCAATATTTACCAAAATTACTTTTTCGAAATCTCATCTATTACATAAAAAAAGAAATAAAGTAATTACTATAATATGATGACAGCATATAAGTGCTGATTTTCTTTTTTTTTATCAATTTCCTATAATTTGACTAATGTTACAATTGCATCATACGTGATTGATAAATTAGAATTGTTTGGATTAATTAATTAATTTTTTTAAATTATGAGTGCCTATATTTTAGGATTATAAAATATTAGAAAGAAAAAAGAGAAAAAACATTGTTAATTCAGAAAAAAGCATAACTATGGTTTGTTACATTTTAATTGTTTATTTTGCAGATCAAATAAATTATTTTCCTAAATATTTTATTATTCAGTTAAATAAATTTTATTTTTAATAATAATTAAATATTCAATGCAATAGGTCAATATTTCCTAACAATAATATCATTTTATTTTATTTTTTTAGCATACTATACGATGCAGCTGAAGTACAAAATTTATTTAAAACAAGCCGCTCGTATTTTGACACTCGTGAAACGGTACATATTTAAAATTGTATAAACTTTTTTTTTTACATGACAGGAAGAAAAAAAATTAAGTCATTAATTTTAAGTTTTAATAATAAAAATTAAGTTTCAGCACGTATTTCATCTAATGTGTCGTGCATTGTACATTGAAATATGACAAATGTTAAAGAAACATTCTGTTAAATATTTTATTAAAATTATCGATTTATTGAGATTTGATTTGTGAAATTAGTAAAAAAAAACAAAATTTTTTTCCAAACTTATAAAAACTTTTAAAATTTATAGAAATTTTTTAAAAAATTGAAAAAAATATTATTATTCATCTGCTGCTTAAAATGAAGAAAATAACACATAATTTTTCGTGTTTTTTTCTTCCCATTCTAAATTTCTGAAATTTTTGAAAATTTTCAAGATTGAATAAAGAATTCAACTTTTTCATTTTTTTGTTTCTAAAAAACAAAAATTAATGAATGAAATTATTTATTTATTTTCTTCTTTTTGTGACAAATACTTTGTAATGATTTGAAACTTGAAAAACCAGCATTTGTGAAAAAAATTTCTAAGCGCTTGATTTTTTTTTTTTTGTTCAATTTTTTTATTCATTGGCATATTTTATGTTTCAATCATTATTTGAATTTTTTTTTTTTTTTTTNATATTTTGTAATTAAAGGTTAATTTAAAAAAAAAACGAAACAAAATGTAGTTGTCAAATTAAATTTTTGCAATAATTTAAAACTTTATCATAAAAATTCTTAAAATAATTTTTATTTTTAGGATAATTTATTGCAAGAATGGTGTACCGAAGTTGCAAAAGAAGTTTGGGAGCAAAAACCGGAATTTGCAATTATACATATACAAGGATTGCGGAGTGCTGAAAATCCTGACATTCTTTCCAATAAAATTTTAAAAAGGTCATTTTATTATTTATTACTAAAAAAAATGAAAAAATTTTTTATTTTTTTGTTGTAAATCATTAGTAAACAGTGAATAAGAAGAAATGATTCATCAATATTTACCAAAATTACTTTTTCGAAATCTCATCTATTACATAAAAAAAGAAATAAAGTAATTACTATAATATGATGACAGCATATAAGTGCTGATTTTCTTTTTTTTTATCAATTTCCTATAATTTGACTAATGTTACAATTGCATCATACGTGATTGATAAATTAGAATTGTTTGGATTAATTAATTAATTTTTTTAAATTATGAGTGCCTATATTTTAGGATTATAAAATATTAGAAAGAAAAAAGAGAAAAAACATTGTTAATTCAGAAAAAAGCATAACTATGGTTTGTTACATTTTAATTGTTTATTTTGCAGATCAAATAAATTATTTTCCTAAATATTTTATTATTCAGTTAAATAAATTTTATTTTTAATAATAATTAAATATTCAATGCAATAGGTCAATATTTCCTAACAATAATATCATTTTATTTTATTTTTTTAGCATACTATACGATGCAGCTGAAGTACAAAATTTATTTAAAACAAGCCGCTCGTATTTTGACACTCGTGAAACGGTACATATTTAAAATTGTATAAACTTTTTTTTTTACATGACAGGAAGAAAAAAAATTAAGTCATTAATTTTAAGTTTTAATAATAAAAATTAAGTTTCAGCACGTATTTCATCTAATGTGTCGTGCATTGTACATTGAAATATGACAAATGTTAAAGAAACATTCTGTTAAATATTTTATTAAAATTATCGATTTATTGAGATTTGATTTGTGAAATTAGTAAAAAAAAACAAAATTTTTTTCCAAACTTATAAAAACTTTTAAAATTTATAGAAATTTTTTAAAAAATTGAAAAAAATATTATTATTCATCTGCTGCTTAAAATGAAGAAAATAACACATAATTTTTCGTGTTTTTTTCTTCCCATTCTAAATTTCTGAAATTTTTGAAAATTTTCAAGATTGAATAAAGAATTCAACTTTTTCATTTTTTTGTTTCTAAAAAACAAAAATTAATGAATGAAATTATTTATTTATTTTCTTCTTTTTGTGACAAATACTTTGTAATGATTTGAAACTTGAAAAACCAGCATTTGTGAAAAAAATTTCTAAGCGCTTGATTTTTTTTTTTTTGTTCAATTTTTTTATTCATTGGCATATTTTATGTTTCAATCATTATTTGAATTTTTTTTTTTTTTTTTGGAAGTTAACCAAAATAATATCAAAAAAAGAAACGAATTTTTGCGCTAATAGAAATATTTACAAACTAATTAATAATTTACATGAAATATTAGATTAGTTGTGAAATGCTAATTGCACACAGTTTATTATCCGGAATGTTAGTTCCGTTTTCCTTTTTTTTCAGGGTCTTGGATCAATTTACTTATTTCGTAAACATGACGAAGTGGAATCGTTTGATCGTTACAGTAATAGCGGCTATAAAAGTCTTCGTCCAGGACATCAATATGAAATTGGTGCACGAGAATGTGATGGTTTCATTTCAAATATATTTAATAATGCTTCAAGTTCAGCTTCCAATTATTCATTACGTTATGAAGGAGATTTTTACGTATGTATTTTATACGTGTAAATTTCACGTGAATTTTACTATTTATATACTTCTATGTAAATTTACTATGATTTCTTGGTATTTTTTTTAACGTTTTTTCTTTTTTTTAAATTTCAAAGAAAAAATTAAACATACAACAAATTATCAATTTGAAATTGCAGTGGAAAAATTTTTTGATAAATAATTGACTGTTGATTATCTTAATCATTTTACCAATGTTTCTTTTTTTTTTCTTGTTTGCTTGAGCAAAAAGTTCCGTTTTGGTAATTTCATCTTATTCAACAAAAGCAAAAAAAAAAAAAAAAAAACCAAAAAAGACGAAATGAAAATTGAATGTATTATTTACTAAATTTAAATGGATTTCTTACTTTTATACTTCAATTTTTTCATAAATTTGTAAAAAAAAATCTAACCTAAAATGAAATATTTCAATGTGTTTTTTTTTCTAGCGTAATGATAATCAGCGAAATGAGAAAATAGATGGAAGAAAAACCGTACAAAGTGGTTATTTAATGTCACGTTTTCGTATTTATGGCCGTGATTTTACATTTGTCAATCTTAGCTTACATACTGTACCATTTGAAGATATTAAAGAACTTGTCGAACAGGTTAATAATAATTTTAAAATAATTTTTTTTAATCTCATTTTTTTCTTGTTTTTTTGTTTTTCTTTTTGTTTTGTTTTATCAATGTTCTTATCAAATAATCCATTAATTATATGTAATTTTGTTTTAAATAAAATTGTTAAAATCAAAAAAAAAATATTCTTCTAAAATATTACCAATTAAAACTTTATGAGTTTTACCAAATTAAAAAAATGAAAAAACTTTAATCTATTTCTAATAATTTAATCTATGAATATATTTATATAGCCTGAAACAACGAAAGCTGCGCTATTACGACGAAATCAAATTGATATTTTGCTCAGAGAGTTTGTTTTTTTTTCCATATTTCTTTTCTCTTTTCCTTTTTTCCACTTTTTTCGCCTAAAATTTATTTTCAATTTAAATACAAATTTTTCATATATAAATAATAAAAAATTATCATATATTAAAGTTAATTTGTTTGTTTCTTTTTTGATGCAATTTAACTATTAAAAGTTTGTAGAATTTTTTGAGGGATATTTCTTAATTACTTTTTCTTTGAAAGAAAAATGGGTTACAGTTATTATTTAAATAAGTATAATAAAATATATTTAGGATTGAATCGGAAGGATTAAAAGATGATTCAGTTCTTGTTGCTGGTGCTTTTAATGCCCAACTATTTGAAACACATCTACTTAGTGTATGTTTTTTTATTTTTCCTTTTTTTTCTGAAATTGATTTAAAAACTTTTATTATATTAATTTTAACAAAAAGGAAAAAAATTTCAACAATTTATTTTTTTGTTTTCTTCATTTTATTATAATAATTTCTTTATCAAGGATATGGCAAGTACTCAGAGAGCTACAAGTTATGCAAGAAAGAGTGCTGATGGTAAATTAGAAGGTATTGAACAACGTGATCGTCACGGACGGGTATATTTTTATTATTAATAATTATTTTATTAAAAATAATTGTTGTACTATTTGTTATTAGTAATGATATTTTATGTCTTATGTCAATTCTTTTTTCTTTTTTTTTTTTAATAATAATTTATAAACGATTAAAAATCGTTAAAGGAGATAATAAATAAGTTACATACAATTAGTCACCAATAGACTATAATTCAAGTTCAAATTTACAAAGATTTCATTTAGATTTCAAGTTTTATTCATATTGTTCTCATATTTATTCACTTAATTATTATTATTATTATCGTTATTACCATTCTTTCTGTTATTTTTTCTTCGATTATACGAAGTGATTTATACCAGTAATTTAAATTAGCGATTAAAAAAAATTTTGAAAAAAAATTTTTTTTAATGCTTAAATATTGTTGAATTAAAGAGTGTACTAACTGTGGAAACTCATCGTTTTGATCTTCATTCCATACATGATTGGTTCTTTCGTCTTGGTAGAGGACAAATGGTCAAAAAATACAATGGTGAACTTGCACAAGTTGTTTTTGCCGGCAAATTACTGGAAGAATCGGTGTTTTTTCAGGTAAATGTAATCTTTATTATTTCATTTAATGAAATTTTCATCACATTTAACAATAATTAGTTTCCGTAAGTATTAATAATTTTAATGACCACGACAGTAATTGTAAATTGTAATATGTCTTTTTTTTTTTAACTATGTAATATTAAGTTAATTGATGCATCGATCATATATAATAACTTAATACACCTCAAAATCTACAATTTTAAAGTAAAAGTAATGAATATTGAAAGCTTTTTACTGTTATCCTTTATAGCCATCACGCCATTATGGTATAAGTAAAATGACAGGAAAGGAAGAATTTATGAAAAATTTATGTCCAGCTTGGGCTGATCGCGTATTATACAATGAAAAATTGAGCGACTTATTCAGACATGTAAGTTTTTTTGCTACCAATAACCACTGATTATGTGAAAATTAGGTAGGGTTGAAGAAAATATTAAAAATTTTTGAATAAATCAGATATCATGCTACATTTAGTTTAAAAGTATAATATGTAAAATGTTAACAATAATGTATAAATCAAATTTTCATGCTTGATTTCATGCATTTTGAAATGGTATTTCTCTTGTTTCGTTTTTTACCTTTTTTCTTTTTCTTCTTTCAGGATTCATTTTGTGCATCTGGTTTGTACTATGGATTGGTTGCGGAAAAAAAATTCGTTGGACAACATAAGCCGGTTGCTTTGCATGCTACAATATGCCTTAAATAATTAATTGTAATATTATCATAATGGTTTCAAATACGGAAAAATTAATTCCATTGCTTCTTTCATATTTCCTAAAATATAAGACAACATCTATTAACCGATCAATCAATTAATCAACCAATCAATCAACCAGTTGATAAAGCCATCCATAATGAAACGAACGGATTTATTTTTAGCTTTTATAATTAAAAGAAAATCTTTGAACACACTTTGTCGCATTCTTTTGATGCAAAGAAAAAGATATATGCATCGTTTTTATAGATGCGCGCATATGTGAAGAAAATCAAACCTTTTGCTTTTTCTTCTTTCAGAAAAACAAATAACTTTGTCTTTTTTCCTTCGGACATTTCATTCTATTCTCTCGTTTGTATAACATAAAATTTTCCTTTTCCTCTTTTTTCTTATCGTATTTCTGTATTAGGCATCTATATTTTCTGAAACAATATAACTGGCATAATAAATGCTCAATTCCAAAAAATTCAACATCTGGAAGGAAATAAAATTTTTTGCTTGATTTCTATTTTCAATAAAATAATTCAAATTTTATGTTGGCATAAAATATATGGTTAATTATACAAGATATTATCTGATTGATGTATAATAATACACAGTTGTGCAAGGGACTTTCATTCAATTAAAGAGAAAAATTTTTCTTTTCTATCAGCTACTAATAGTATGCAAAATTACATACTACCAAAGTTTTACTTATTTCTGAATTTATCTCACGCAAATTTCCACAACCTTAAAACCTTAATATTTCTTGCCTATCTGTTAATCCAGTTCTGTAAACTGCCAAGAGATAAAAATGTTTTTCTCTTTTACATTATAGTAATTCAGACAAATATTTATTATCATCGACTAGTTAGATACAATCCAGTGAAACAAATGAATCACAGCAAGTTGATACGAAATTCGTGCAGTAGTAATAAGAAATACTTACAATTAGCCCGAAAGAAATATTAGATATATGATATTTGGGAGTTTTCAATTTAGTTAATAAATTAGATGTGTTACATAGACATAACTTATTTTTAGTATAAGAAAAATTATTTGAGTCATCAACACCACATCACGCTGTCAAACACTTACAGTTGATCAACAATTACTCCATAATTTCACTATTAACAATAGCAGAATTGCTAAATCAGAAAATTTACATTTGTGAAAATTGAACTAATCTGATGAATTTCGATGCCTGACTCTAATCGGTAATAGTGAACTATTCATAGCTGAATCTGTCGCATTATCGGAATATGATCCCAGCGAACCACTACTGTCCTCCGAATGTAAATGTACATAACGAGGATTTAGTCTGTTGGACATTTCTTTCCACAAAAGTGGTGCCAAACATAAAACTGTAGAGAACATCTACAATTGAAAAAAACTCCAATAAGTTTCTTTTTTTTAATTCAAATTTGTCGTTTCTCTAGATACTATGATGTCACATAATAAACAGTTCTAAATTTTTAATTTTCTGTTAAAGTATAAATAATGTAAGCAAATAGAATGAAGTACCATAACAATAAAACCATAGAATACAGCTGTCCAACCAAACATAGCTTCAATTTCTGGAATAAGGAGTTGACCAATCCCTGCACCAACACTACCAGTTCCATCAACGATACCTGTAACTGTACTCAGTGCTTCCGATGATCCTCTAATTTGCTCAGCGTTCCCTGAAATGCAGTTATCTTTTACTAAATATGTCTGATGTATCCAAGTTCATCTCTGTTCTCTCTGAATGCATATTAAAAAGTATTATAAGGTAAAAAAAAGCTCACCAAGATCGGCGGAAACAGCAGATGATATTAGATTAGCTGGCCCACCAATAAAAAACCCCGCTAATGCCATTAGGAATGAATTCATCAAAATATTGCCTGGTGAATCTAAAAAATGTGATAACTTTATTTCCGAAATGTGTAATCTGCCAAGATTCTATCAGTATTTCATTTTATTCACACTTTTTTTAAAAGCAATGCTTCGCTATACCAAAAATTCAACTGAATTTAACATATTCCATTGTTTAATGTATTTTTTTGCTATCATATTTCCCTCATGTTCAGACTGAAATATATAGAATAGAACTTAAAAACATAGACTGAAATATATAGAATAGAACTTAAAACCTCTAACAATCATACTTTCCACTGAAAAATTGAGAATACTAATACCATCAATTACAGCACCAAATCTGAATAGGACTTACTAGCATAAGCAAACAAGGATCCCATTGAAAAAATTAGCATACATATTAAAATTGGAGTACGTGACGAGAAATGATCCTGAAACAAAAAAGAAAAAAGAAAAATAATGATCCTCAAGAAAGATCAATATTAGAATTATCAAAAATTATTGTTATAAAAATATTATAACGGATAACTCACAGAAGCAATACCAGCAACAACTGCGGCAATAATACCACCTATATCGTACCA
This sequence comes from Wuchereria bancrofti, assembly GCA_005281725.1. Lineage (NCBI taxonomy): Eukaryota > Metazoa > Nematoda > Chromadorea > Rhabditida > Onchocercidae > Wuchereria > Wuchereria bancrofti. The sequence goes on along the minus strand of SSBO01000012.1, from coordinate 10,266,755 downwards.
CGCTGATAACTCATCAGCAACAGATTCTTTCCACCCGTAATGAGTATGAAGATAGAATGGTAACCAGAAGAAAAATGAATAATTAACTAACTTGAGGCATGCATATGCCAGAGAGTACTGAAACAGCTAAATAATATGATCATTATACAAATGGGATTTCCAGAGATTCAAATGATTTAGTTATTAAAAACCTTTGCATATTATAATTTTAAAGTCATAAAAGAACGCACCGCAATAACGCCTGGAAGACGCCAAGCTTGCCAAAAACTGATCGCTTTTGGTCGTTCCACATTATCCGTAACAGAAACTACTGCTTCGAGCTCTATATGGAACGTATGATTTAATATTCATCTAAGTAAATGTATATTTCTCATCAACCACTGTATGATTAGAAGACAGATGAGAAGAAATGATTAAACGGTTGATATCGTTGAGTCTTTTTCCGAGAAGATGGTACTTGATCGTACCCGGTATGTATAAACAGAAAATGCACACTATATTGAATGACTGGATAATCTTTTTCCTAGAAAATTTGCTTCTTTAATCAAAAAAGTGAACACTTTTAAATATATCATACAGAAAAAAAAGATCTGTAAATATCAGTATATATGCTTAAAATCAAACCTAATTTTAATGATCAACAAATTCAAAAAGAACTGTGAAAGATACCGTGTGTCGTTCGTGACGGCAAAAGATAAAAGATGAAAAATCCTCCGAAAAAAAGCGAACATGCATTTGCAGCAAACGAATACTAAAATTTGATAATCATGAAAATCTATTAATGTTAAAATGTATTCATTGGTTATTACTTATCAATAGTAGTATCAAGTGAAAAATGTTAGATAGCTACTATTATAAAGGCATAAAGTTATGTCCTACGTATAATCAATTTAGAAATAGGAGAATATTTGACAGTAAATAAGAGAAAATAAAGAAAAACGAAAATTTTTGGCTAGGAAACGTTTCTACTTCAATATTTCAACAACTTACCTCGTATCCTAACTGTACGGTATTAGATGAAACTAATGTGCCCAGTATATTTCCAACTGAAGCACATGCTGACCAAAGTCCCATTACAGCACCACGACTATTATGCCCAAACCAATTACCCATAATTGATACCTGAAATCAACTTCGTGTTTCAGTACATGAGAAATTACAAAAACCACCTTTAAATTCATTAATTTACTTCATAAGATCATCTTCGCAAAAGTAGAATGATAAAGGTAATATCTAAATACGATTAACTTAATTATAAAGTCGCCTTTAAGATAAACTCAAAAAGCAATTAAACAAATGACTAGCTTGAAAATCAACTCATAAACGAAGCGAATTTTCATACAAATTGTGAAAAAGATACTTCGGTAGGCCAAGCAACAGACTGAAATAAACCACATACAATCCACGTTGCGGCATAATATACAGGTGAATGAAACGGAGACCATTTTAGCATTCCAAACAAAAGTACCTATAAAAACAAATATTTATTGGTCAAAATTATACTGATCATATTAAATTATTGATGTTACTTTTGATGTAACCGAAATTCGATCTTCTATCGAGTACAGTTATCTCTAAAGTCATTTAATCTAGAATAAAATATTTCATTAACAATTTTTTTCTTTCTCTTACATAATAGTCTAACTTAAGCATACTAATTCCATCAGTTTAACATTAATAAAATGGGTGAAGTTATCAAAATTTTATCAATTCATAAAAGCACTTCAGTTTTCCTCAATATCAACTAGACATTCATTCAATGTCTTTTGTTTCAAGAAAGGTCCATCAATCATCAGTTATTTACACATTAAATTATGAAAAATTTTACATATTTGACATACTTACGGTAATTGATGATGTCCACATGCCAAAAGCAAGTACTTTTGCCGGATTATAACGATCACCTAATGTACCACCTGCATAAAGGCCCTGTAAATATCTAATGTTGTTCGTATACTCACTTACCATTTACTACTTGTTAACATTGTTCCTTCGCAACTTTGTTATTTCCGTAAGCTAAACATACTTCAGCAAACTCCTCGAAATAATTATTGTTTGAAATTAGAAGAAAAAAAAACAAGAATACATACCAAAGCATATGCGCCAAGGAATGCACCATCAAGGAATGCTAAAAATCCTTCTGCTGCATGTTTGTCAGGAAATAATGGTTGCTCACCGCTGATATTATCAGTCCAGTCGATGATAAGTGATGGTTTTACTGTGCTTAACGTTTTACGTGATGCATGCACTAATGCATAACTAAAAATAAAATCACTAACATATTTCTGATATATATANATATATATACTATAAACTAAAAATGAAATGAATGAGAAAAATACGAAAAAAAACCTGATTTTAATTTAGTAGTTAAAACAATCATCAATACTATATACATTTATTGTTTTAATATTATCAAACATCAAATATTAATTATTATAATTAAAATTTTTAATTTTGACAATTTTTTATACACTTTTTTCTTTTTCTAATCCAACTAAATGACATACCTTATAAATGTAAATGAGAAAATAACAAAATGATATGATGTCCAAATTTCACTGCCAATTAGAAAATGCACAATTGCGCTAATTCGACGACGACATATATCATTCATATCAGATAGCCAACGGCCAAATTGATCAGTGCACACTATTTGTTAGTCATCAAAATCATACTTGCCGTTTCGTTGTGTCACTCATTCCAACATTATTATGTTTTGGTTTATTGTCTATTTTTCAATTTTATTCGCTTGGAATTTTTTATCATTTTTAATATAAATAATTTTTTGACGAAACACAATAATGTTACATTTATTTACGTCTATTCACGTTTATTCCTATGTGAAATTTAAGCACAACTCTTTTTTCTTTCTTCTTCATTTATGAAAAAAAAATTTTTTTTCTTTATTTATAAAAATTTTCCTATTAGATTATATGTGTTTTTTATTTTTGTAAATTTCATATATATAATTTTTTTACCTTTTTTTTTGTACGATTTGTGCACAGAAAAAGACATCTTTTTTAGCGTTTTTTTTGCACTTAAATTTTCATATCCTTTAGTTTTCATAGTAGAAATTAAAAAAGAAAAAAGAACGATATTAAATCAATCATATCATTTACGAAAAATG
>SSBO01000012.1:10216974-10263609 GCA_005281725.1 Wuchereria bancrofti | reverse complement strand
TTTTTTTTGTACGATTTGTGCACAGAAAAAGACATCTTTTTTAGCGTTTTTTTTGCACTTAAATTTTCATATCCTTTAGTTTTCATAGTAGAAATTAAAAAAGAAAAAAGAACGATATTAAATCAATCATATCATTTACGAAAAATGAAAAGGAAAAAAAGAGATGTAAATATCAGTCTCGGTGATTTAATGAAATTGTCAATAATTTTTTTTTAATCTTGTAATGTTATCAGTTAATTTCAGATGAATCAATTAATAAATAAACCACACAAAATTTTCCAATAACTTATGCCTATCAGATCTGTAATTATTATCATTCAAATATGTTTTATTACATAGAAATTTTTCATTTAAATCAAATTATTTCCTAATTTTCCATTTTTCTTTCCTTTTTTGTTTTTTTTAATACAAGAAGGAAAACATATATTATTTCATAAAATGTTGTAATTTATTTATAGCTTTTGTATTAGTATTACTCTTAAATTTTTATTATTGCCTTCAAATATACTCATTTTCATACAAAAAGAAAAAAATAAAAATGGAAATAACACAATTTTGCATTTTCACTTATTTATTCACTTATTTTATTTGATCTTTTTAAAATGAATCTAAAATAGGAAATATGAATAAAAAGTCTTCAAAATTCAACAATTATGAAATTAAGAAATGAAATTGTAAGATTTACAAGACAAAGCCTATTATTTCAAAAATAATTACCATGCAGTGTTTTCTTCTCTTAAATTATCATTTAATTTCTTTTTTCATTTTTTGCTTTCTTTTTTTATTTTTAATGAACGAAAAAAAGAGAAGATAAATAAATACATACAAAATAAATGTTTAAATTTAGAATGTGGAAATTAATTGGATATATTACTATCTGATAGATTTTTACATAGAAAAAAAAATGAAAAAAAAAGTGATATAAAACAATTTAATTTTTAGTTAAGCTACAATTTTAATTAACATTTCCGTATTTGTTATGAATTATCAATTTATCAAATGAAAATGAAAAATATCATAATTCATCTTCCGGATTGCAATTTTCATCCAGCAAATCGGTAACATCATGATCGAATTTATGAGCAAGTGGATAATACTTACGCCTATTTCTTAACATACGATGCCTTTGTTGTCGGCTTATCATAATTACAAAAATTACAAATGTTACTAGCGGTCCACCACATACAATTATTGTTAGGAACTGAAAGAATAAAAAAAATTAAAATACTTAAAATTGGTTAAATTAAAAATTATAGTTAATTCAGTCAATTAAGAAGCATTAGTAATATCTGATCAAAAGAATAATATAATTTTAGAATAAATGAAAAGGTTAAATGTTTGAGTTTCCTTTTTTTTCTTTTTTTTTCAATTATTTGTTTTCTGATTTCCTTTTTCTCCCACTTATCTTTTCATTTTTATTCATAATAAACGGATAAAAAAAAGCTTCTTTTTTTACCTGTAATAATGTTTAGACGAGGAATTTAATGTAGTGCAAGAAAATTACCATCAAAATAAATTAAAATTTTTACAAGCAAGAAATGAAGCAAAAAAAATGATAAAAATGATACATTAATTTATCAAAAATTATTAACAAAAATGAAAGAATTTCATTTATATAATCTATTAAAATAATTTAAATAAATTACTTATAACTGCAAAAAAAATTTTTTTTCTTCATCATACTACTCAAAATCATAGTACTTTTGATCATACTACTTTTGTTCTATTTTTTCATCTAGTCCTAAAAAATTATGAAATTTGTTAAAATTTCATAATTTTATAAATAAGTTTGTAAATAAATGAATAAATAAGTAAATGGACGGAAAAAAGAAAGAAAAAAATTGACAGATTTTCTTTTTATAATTTCAATCAAATTTCATTCCTATCCATTATTCATTTTTTAATTTAGTTATTACCAATTCATAATTTAAAAGAAACTAAATAACTTCAATTTGTTTAGTTGATAATAAATTTGTTGTTGTAATTGGCATTTTCAATACTTCCAACATATGTTGTATGGTACCATTATTTGGTGCTGGTATTACACCCAAAATATAACACATCAGTGGATATAAGTCGAGATTGTTTGCTGTTCCATCAATCTATTTAAAAAAAAAAAAAAACAAAAAGAAAAAGAAAAATTGTGTCTTATAAAAATTTCTCATTTTCTCGTTCCTTTTTTCGCTATTTTTTTGTTATTAATTCTAACAATTAAATTTATGAAAAGAAAAAAAAATTAAGATTTTTTTCATTTTCTTGTTTCTCTTTTTTTTCTTTTTTCCTAGTATTGATTTTAACAATTAAATTTATTCTCAAATATTGATAATGAATGTTTAAATGATTTTTTTAATTTATATCATAACAATGCTATAAATTAATTGATAAATGAATGAGTAATATATAATACTGAAAAGAAATTTATAATTTATCTAAATTATTAAAGTACTAAAATTATTTTATATCAAATATTGTTAAATAAATTTACCTGATAATTTTGTTTAAACACTGGTCCTTTCATTAGTAAAATTGATTTCATTGTCCAATGATTTGGATTCATTCCATGTGATGAAAAATGAAACGGTTTCGACGAATCGTCTATCTAATTAGTGGTAAATTATTGTAATTATTAAAAATGAATTAATTGTAGGAAAAATTTATACTTTTATATTTTCAAAAAAAAAAACATACATTATGCGAACATTTAATAAGAACATTATATCCAGGTTCAGGCTCAAGTAGTATATCGCCAATTTTATCATTATTAGAATATCCATATTCTTTTGGTACATCCTATAAATAGGAGAAAAAGAAAATAAATTAAAAAATTTTATTAGAAAATTATAAATTCAAAACTTTTTTGAATGAAAAAAAGAGGAGAAACAAAAACAAACTATTATTTATTTAATCAAAAACATACTCTTGTCAATTAAAAATCTATCAAATTTGACCAAAGAAAAATTTGATTTCTGATTTATTTACTGATAAATTTCATTATACTAGTTTTAATTATTGTTCATATATGCTAAGATTAGTTGAAGAATGCATATAATTTGCAATTAATGCAACTATGGTCAAATTTTTGACGCAAACAAGTAACGAAATTTTCTGAAGCACATTTAAATGTTAGCTATTTAATTTATTTGTTTTTTCCTTTCTTATCACAATATCGATTTCAGTTTAAAATTAATATTGTATAATTTTCAATTTTAAAATAATTAAATTTACTTACTTGTTTGTAATATATTTTAATACGATAATGATGATCTTCAATAACTTTCTTTAAACTTGCATATATTTGATACTTTCGATCGACATTTTTAACATAGATCATCCGATCACCAAATAATAGTCCATCAGTATTGATCGCTTCTACCAAACATAGAACATTTAATGCACCTTCAATCTGTAATTCATCAAATTGAAAGTTAAAAAAAGCATAGAGAATTACCTTAAATTGTGCATTTGTTTGATAATGTAAGAAGGAAAACGAAACATAATACTACTTGAATGTTTTTTATGAATGTTAACAATTTGATTTTATAATGAACAAAAATGTTCAAATAGTAATAGGTAATAGATAATAGGTGATAGGTAATAATAATAAACAATAATAATAATAGTAATAATAATAATAATAATAATAATAATAATAATAATAATAATAATAATAATAATAATAATAATAACAATAATAATAGTAATAATAGAAAACCAATAATAATATTAATAAATAGTAATAATAATAAACAGCAAAACTAGAAGAATATTTTATCATTTCCAATCTCTGCATTTCGTGAAATCGATATAGAATGTATTTAAAACCAATGAAAATTTGTTAACAATTATTTAAAAAAACTAAACGAAAAGGAAGAGAAGAAAAAATTAAAGCTATTTTTTTAAAAGTTTTTGCTATATTATTCAAATTTTTTTTTTTAAATCAATGGTTGGTGTAATCATTCCAAACATGAATGGTTATTTTTTTTTTTTTTTAATAGAATAGGAAGTTATAGCTAATTAATATATATCTATGAGGCTATTTATAGATGCTGAAATATGGGTAGATTTTTTTAAACAGAATTTATAAATAACATTGAAATTGAATAATATCTGCATATGACTAGTAATGATTAAATTCTAGTTTATTAATTGTTAAGGTCAAAAGTTTTCAGGTAAAAAAAAGGAACTGAAAAAAGACGAGAAGAAAACGAAAAGGTAAAATGAAAGGATAAAATTGTTTCAAATACCTCAGCATGTCCATGATCAGCAGTTAAAATAATATTTAATCGTTTTGAAAGTTCTGAATTATTTTCTAGCTTATCATTGATATATTTGACTAACAAATCCAACTTTTGCATCATTTTATTAATTTTACCATTTTTAAATCCATTAAAATGTAGGAAATGATCCGGTTCAGCAACATACCTTCAAATGTAACATTCACTTCTTTTAGCATCAATAATTTAAGCATTAAAAATTATAAATTAGCATTTTTACCAAGCAACAAAATTGTATGGATCTTTTTCACGTGTAAATAATTCTAAAACTTCATCAAAATCATTCATCCATTGTGACAAATTCTTATATTCCATCCATGACCTATAAATTTTGGCATATTGATAACAACAAATTATGCAAAAATAAGAAAAGGATTTTTGATTGATTTTGCAAAAACAATTAAAATTTAAAATTGAGGAAATGAAAGTAAAAACTGAAACTTGAAAAATGACAAAATGAATGAATGAATGAACAAATAAATAGATAAATGAATGAATGAAATTGAAAGAGGAATGAATATGTAAATGAGTAAAATGAATATTTATGTAAATTAGATTAAATAAATAAATAAATGAAGAAAGAGATAAGGAGAGATGAAAAACAAACAAAAAAATTTGCTAATTATGCAAATGGATAAACAAATTAAGATGAAAATAAAATAATTGATTAACCTGTATAATGTAGGTTTATGCGGTACAGATGGCCAATGTCCACTCCCGGTTGGCCAATACATTGTAGCTGAACGTCTTCCATAACCAGCTCGTTCATTTGTAAGCCATATTGGTTCACCGTTATAGAAATGTCCCATTAATGAATCATTTATTGCTCCTTTTTTTTGCGTTAAATTGAATAAATCGAACCTTTACTATCATAAATGATAAATATAATAATAGTTTAAAATGTAAAATTAAATTAATTTTGGATGTAAAAATCAAATAGAAATTTGAATTTCAAATTTTGAAGCCAAAATTAATAATGCAAAACAAATATTTTGCAATGAATAAATATATATTTATACATGAATTCTTGACTTTGATAAATAATTTCGACAAAATTAATTTTAATTTCAACGATTAATTAATAATTTCATTAGCAAAATTTGTTGATAATACATTGAAAATAAATGAAAACTATTATAACATAGGTGATTGGTTTACAAAGAAGCAGTAATATTTATAAATTAATAAATCAATAATGCTTATGTATTTACCATTAATGGCTTTAATAATAGAATAAATTACTTCATTAATTAAGTGATACTTATGACAGATTAATGATAATTTTTGATATTGATAATAAAATTTAGCAATAAAATTTAATTTTAGCAATAAATTTTAAAGGTCTATCTTTCTCTTCCTCCCTCTTTCTATCTTTCTTCCTCTTTCTTACTGAATTTTTTATTAATTTTAAAAACATACGTCGTATTAGTGGACAGATCATGAAAATAATTGCCAACAATTCCATGACTTTCAATTAAAAGGCCTGTTGCTATTGTTGCATGATTTGGGGCTGTATAAGTGAGATATTGTGGACGACAACCACCTTTAAAATATACACCTGAAAAGGTTAAATCTTAAATAATATTAAACTTAGTCTTTTTTTTGAAAGAAAATTTCAAATTGTCAATTAAGAATTTATTAAATAAAAACAATGGTTTTATCTAAGTTATAATATTATTTTTGTAATATAAGAATTTTTCAATTATTTATTCATTCATTTTTTCTTATTTAGAAATATTTTTGACACAGTGTTACAAATTGTCATATTGATATTATAAAAAATGAACTTATAATTGTGCAACATGTTCGAATTTAATTTAAATTAAATTTGACTTAACAAAAAAAAAATTTTTTTTTAATTATGCATCTAAGATAGTATGATGGTGGAATAAAGTAGTATTTGTATTGATGTAAAACAGAATGTGAAAAAAAAATTTTCATTTCATTAATAAGCTAGCAATAAACTAAATTATTAATTTATAATATTTTTAACCATTACGACTTGTATTTTACAAACAAATGATGTTAAACAATAATAAAAAAGTAATAAATAATATGTGGAATGTAGAATATGATAAAAAGGAAGTAAATAACAAACCTTCGGTAGCAAATTTCCAAATATTTGGTACAATAGAAGCATTCAATAAATCATACCGGAAACCATCAAAAGATATAAGTAACAGTAACGGTTTATCACTTAATGCATTAACCGTCTTTAACCATATCATACATAAAATAACTATAAAATATATTCCATTTCCATCTATTTGACATTTAGTAATAATCATTCTCTGTTAAAAAAATTATTTTCAACATACAATCAATCTATAACAAATAATTTGTTAATTTCTTTTATTTAATTTTTTTTGCATCATTATTTCAGTTTTCATTTTTTTTAAATTAAATAATTTAATTTATACAATTTATACGCTGTATAAATCATTCTACATTGCTAATAATAATGATAAAATTGAAAAAAAAGTGGAAAGAAGGAAGAAGTAAAAGAAAAAAAAGTTTCTTGAGAGTATTTTATACCAATGCATATATTTTAATATAATAAATTGAAAATGTTAAAATTTTTAAAAATTAGAAAATGTAACATTTTAGAGTATAAGAATCGTTCAGTAAACCAAAAAAAAAAATTTCGAAAATCTAAAAACCAATTTTTCTTTTTTAAATTGATATATTAATAGAATACAGTTACAGAACAACAAGCGAAAAATTATGTTAACATAAAATAACAATTACACATTGATGTAATTATAGAAATACATGTGTGTACGTATATCACTATAACGTAAGTATGTAACACGTATACGCATAGATACGTATGATTATTTACACATATACATATGCATTAGATTATATACCCTTGTTGATTTTTTTTTTAATTTAAAATCACTTTTCTTGTGTTATATTGGAAGAAAGGTAATGCTTTTTTTCTTTTTTTTTTCTTATTTTCATTTCCATTAAATCAATAGTGTATGTATGGATGAATTTTATACGTTTTTTTTTCAATCTTCTCCCATTCTCTGTCTTCCTCTTCTTCTCTTTCTTTCTGTCCCACTTCTTTTTTTCAAATTTTATTTTATTAGTTCAAAAAATGTTGTAATTAGAGGGATGAGTTAACATGAAATGTAATATATATATGAACGCATAGTTGTTGTAACCATGTGCAAAAATGAATGGTTGGTCTTATTTATATATGTATTTTAATATTATATTAGGCGGAATTGTCATGAATATATAAATTATTTTTTTATCATTATTAAAATTTATAGAAAAAATTTGTGTTATTTTGCTTCTATTAAAATTAAAATAACATTTATGTCATTTTACTGTAATTAAGCAATCACATATTACTGTAATTAAAAAAGAGAGGGATAGGAAAAATATATAGAAGTAATGGGAAAAACTAACTGAATCAAAATTATGTAAAAATTTATCTAAAAAAAGAAGAAAAAATCAATGATATATTTTTAGTATTATGAACCAACAATATATGATTCGGATCATTCATAAACAATCTTAGTGATTATTGATTTGATTAAATGATAAGGAATTCTATGACGGTATTTTCTTTTTTAGAATAATTTCAGAGTAATTGTTTTTGTTTTTTTTTTTTGCTCATTATGCTATTCACAAAAAATAATCGAATGGTATATTTGTGGAATTAAAAATTTCAAACTTGTCAACGACTTAATGATTTTTCTTTTCTTTTTTCCCATTTTTTTTAAAACAATAAATCATTATGATTAACTTGTCAGTTTGCTAAATGAGCAATTTCAAATATCAAAATTTATTTCAGATTTTGATTTTTAAAATATGAAACAAAATGATACATCAAATGTCTATCACTATTTCACCATTTAGGATATAGCAAAATTTCTAAGTTTTGTTAAAATTACGAATTAAACAATTATTAAAATTGAAAAATTAAATTTTTGGTAAATATTAAATTAACTATAACAAGAAAAAAGAGCAGTTATTATCATTTATCTTTAAGTTAATCATTTAGGAAATATTAAGAGGAGAGAGGGAGGAGAGAAAAAAACAATAATTTTTTTATTAGAATTATTTAATTTTTACTTTATATCGATTAATTAATACAATTCTCTTTTCTTTCATCTATTTTTTTCACTTACTCTCTCTCTCCCTTCTTTCTTCCTCATTATTTTTATGGGAGAGTGAAGTTGAAAAGATGACAAAGAAGATAAAAAGAAGAGGTCAAGGGACAATTTGAGAAATGAACATAATATATGAAATTCATTAGGAGGGAAAAGAAGGAAAGGAACTTGTTTGAGAAATAAAAAGGACATTCAAAGAAGCAATATAATATGTATAACACATTTTGCTCTTACTGCTGTAAGAATTTTTCAATTTCTTTTATTTTCTCTTCTTTTTCTTTTTTTTTGTTCTTTCATTTTATTTTATTGTTTAAAAAAAACACCTTTCTAAATTTTAAATCAAAAAAAAATATTTTTCTTTTATCTATTTTTATACATATACTAATATCATAATGAGTGAAAAATATATATGTGACAATATAATAATTCATTTTTGAAAGGAAAAAAAATAAGCAAAAAAAAGAGAGAAAAAAAGAAATAAAACATACATCAAAAAGTTGAAATGTTTTTTATACTTCAATTGATTAATTAATCAATTAATTAAATTATTGATTACTTGATTAATCAATAAATTAATTAATTGATCAATTAATTTATTGGTTAATTGGTTAATCAATAAATTGTAGAAATAAATATTTCGTTCAACTAAAAGATGAAACATTCGTAATTGTGCTGATTCTTTTGATCATTATCTATGGGCGTCCATCAAAATTATGTATGCTCGCGTGCTTGCATTCGTGTATATTTTGTGTTTGCGTTTCCGCGTGCGTGCGCGTATGCGTGTGTGTGTATGTCTTTGTCTGCATGTATGTGTATATTGTCCGTTTTGAGTTAAATAAATTGGTGTGTTTTGCAGGGGAACGTTTACACGTAACATTTGGGAAAAAACTGCCGCAATGCGATATTGCACCAACATTCATTTAATAATTATTGTCATTTGTTGTATATCAGTAAGTTATTTAATTTTCATTTATTTTGTAAAAATTTTAATTTGCGAATTAAATTACGTGTTTGAGTAATCAGTAATTATATTTATTTATCTAATTATTTATTTAAGTATTCAATTAATATTTTTTGAGGGGAAAAATATATATACTTTACAAATTCATTTGCTAAATTTAAATGAATCCATTCTTATGATTATTATTTTTTTCTTAACATTTATCATTTTACATTCTTTTTGCGTTTGCTTTTATGCTGACAGATGCATGAAATAAAAAAAAAGAGGAAATAGATTTTTTGTTTTTTGTTCAGTTTTTTTGTTTGTTTTTTTATTTTGTAACATTCTTTTTTTTTCAGTCTTTTCTTGGTTGCAATAAATATTATTGAAAAAAATTTAAGATTTCTGAAGTATATATGTTACGGCGGCATATGCATAATCATGATGTTGATGAAACACCATTAGAGATTAATCATGATGATCATAAACTTGGAAAACTTTTGTCATTACGAACAGATGATATGATAAGTGAGAAAGATAGTGTTATCAATATTCGAAAAGGTGATCATTTAACGCTTAATTCAGGTAAAATTTATATTCCTTCCATCATTTTACATCATCAGTTTTAACAATGTATAAATTAAGTGAAAATAAATCTAAATATTTTCAGAAATTTAGAATATATAAGCAACGAGAAAACAAAACAAAAAAAGAAAAAAAAGAGAAACAACAAATAATTACAGAAATAATTTGTTTTATTAATGCATTTTTTCATTAATATTAACTTATTTTTTCCTGTTAAATTGTTATTTAGTAATTTACTTCTTTTTTTCTTTCAAATTCATAAAATTAATTAGTGACTTATTATTTTTGGGGATTCTTTTCATTTAAATTTTTTGTTGAAGTTCTAATTCAAATTTTTATAGTTTAATTAGAATTGAATTAAAATTAAAAAAAAGATTTCTTTTTCAGATAATCGCTGATATCGCTGACAATTATATCAAGATATGTGTTACATTCATAAGTAAAATAATATGTTATACCTTTGTTTTAATATGTATAGCCTAGCTGAAATAATTGACTTTGTTTATATTTTATAATCTTGATATGATTCTTTTTTTTTCACGATAATATCAAGTTTTCATATTTTGGATAAATTTCTACTCCTAAATTATTGTTTTTTTTTTTATTTTAAATTTATCGCAAATTTTGAAATTTCTTATAGTTCATCGTAAAATACAAATTATTTTGTTCACCTGTAGCAATTATTTCAATGAAATTAATGAGTTGTGCAGAATTTCTCAGAAATCTTTTGTTTAATTTGCAAAAATATTAGGGGAAAAAAATTTTTTTTCTTTTATTGATTATTTTAATAATAACACATGAAACCGATAAATGAAACAAATTTTAAATTATCATTTTTTTTTATCCTTATCAGTGTGTGCACAAAAAATGATTAGTATAATGTGTGTGTATTTGTAAAATAATATTTGACTGAAAGTTAAATTGTTGTAAAATGTGATTGATACATATTAATCCCAAATGATAGTGATACGATTTGGTAGCATATCTCATGCTTAATTTTCATATTAAAATTTTTGCAGTACTATTAATATTTAAAATAAAATGTCTAATTGCTAGACACTGGGCTTAGCTGTCATGAAGTGAGTTAGCTTATTTATTCTACAATTGATTAATCTTTGAAATCGATAAGTTGCAGTATCTGATGTAAAATTGCTAAAAAAATAAAGTAAAATAAATGGCAAAGGATGTAGCCCAAAGAGCCTAGCTGAAATAATTGACTTTAATGCTTATTATTCACAGCAGCAATGCTTGTCTCATTTTCAAACATTTTTGCATTCGTAACTTCGATTCATTTGCTGTACATTTGCCACTTTCAATTTTGTTTTCTTTCTTCTTTTCTATTAACAACACGTAGATTTACGTGAATAACGTTAATAATTTGGCGTAACTGATTCGTTATTTATCCTTTTATTATAGTAAATTAGAATTTAACGAATACATTCCAAGGAAAATTCATGTAGTTGTGTAATTCATTAAAAAATGTCTCCATAGAAATGATTAATTTATGATGGAATCTTGAGTTTTAAACTTTTTCCATTTCATATATCCATTAATTCGCGAATTGAGCAATAGACGATTGAAATAAAAGTTAAAAAAAACAAGTTAATTTTCTGTATTACCAAAATCAAATTTTATCATCCATTCATCGAAAAGAATTTTACTTGTAATTTATAATTTAAAGTTGTCATTTTTTTCTCCTATCATGCAACGAAAAAAAATTGCACTTAAATCCAAAAATTTGACTAAAATTTATTTCAAAAATTGCACTTAAATTCAAAAATTCGACTGGAGTTTATTTCGAAAATTGCACTTAAAATTAAAAATTTCATTCATAGATGTGATTTGATTTAGTTTGTACTGTAATAATATCTTCTCGAAAATTATAGTCATTGCTACAATTTAATATTACAATAAAGCAGTTAAAATTATGAAATTTTATTTCACTTTTTTTTTCACCCAAAAAATTTATATATTCATATATTCATAAGCTGTCTCAAATTAATGTGATGATCAAAATCAATTCCGATCTCGAATATAACCTGAAATTCTGAACATAAAGACCGAATACAGCTTAAATTTTTTAAATCGAGAATTGAAACTTATAGAGTATTTATCACATCATTAAATTCAGCAGTCAGTCATTAAACATTTAATTATTACTGACTTGAAACCCGTTTTAAATAGTTTAGGATTTTTATTTAAGTTTAAACCAATATAAATTTTATTACTAACATATGAAGTGCAATTTCATCCTGTGTAATTTCATTTCATTTATTCAATTCTCAATCCAGGCGAATGTATTTCTACCTGATTTATTTTTTTTTCAAATTATTTTAAAAATATTTTGAAAGGTAACGAAATTATTTTAAAAGTTGAAAAAGACAAAAAGTATAAATTTTCACCCTTAAAGATAGTAAGCAAAATTGATGAAAATTTAGTGCTGTTCAACTTTTATCATATTTTATCTATTACCATTTTTCTTTTAGCAATTGTCAAATGGTGAGAAAATGCACTTATTTATTCATTATTGTATTGTTAATTGCAAATTATTTCAATCCATTATCATCTAAAATTAAATATATTTATTGACTTCTTTTTTGTCATAAAAACTTTAATTAAAATGCGAGCATTTATAATTTGTGTTAATGATATACTGATAAAATATATGATTGTAGATTAATTGAAATCCTTTTCATTTTCAAACTTTTGTGTTTCTAAAAATTTTATCACCAAAAGAGAGAAAGAAAAAATGAAAGAGAGAGGGAGAGGGAGAGAGAGAAGAAAAAATTTCGTTTTGGTGTGAAAAAATGAAGATAATAAAGGTTGGGAGAAAAAAAAGTAAAAATTAAAGCTAAAATTATAGTAAATAAACATGCTAAGGTAGGGAATGAGGATAAAAGGAGGAAAAAGCAAGGAGAAAAAGTAAAATAAAGAGTAAAGAATGAAAGTTGCTGAACTCTTGGCCTAGACTTTAAATTGATTGGCCATATTCTACCGTTAAAATGCTCCATATGCCACTAATCAATTTCCATTTTCAGGTCGCTCGTATACATACTTTCATTATAATTTACTTGTTAATTCCTACTCCATTCATCTTTCACTTTTTTCTTTCCTTTCATTTTTCTTTTTTTTACTTTTTTTCTATTTTTATTAGCTTGTTTTATTCATGAAAAATATCGATTTTTCACTTTTTTCCGCTCTCCTTTTTTCTCATCTCCCTTTCTCTTTCTCCCTCTCTCATTTTTATTTAATATGAACATTAAGGTGTGAAAATTTTCTTATACTAATTATGTTATAATATCAATTTTTATAATACTTATTATCACAAAGGAATATTTTCATTACATTTCATTTCACCTAAGTTCATTTCATCTTATTTCATTCAATTAAAAACTATTAAAATAAATGATATAATTGAAGAAATCTTGCGACTTCGCACATTCTTGACAAATTCCTGCATAGCAGTAAGTGTCAATCTTATTTTTTAAATTACATTGTTAGATGAAAGATTGTTAGCTTAATAAAATTGGAATTTTAGTTAAACAAATAAATGAGAAAAAAAAAGAAAATTTCTTGTTTGATTATAATAATTCAAAAATAATTAACAGCAAATTGTTTTAATTAGTATTATAGGACTATTATAATGAATTGTTTGTGTAAAATATCCATAAAATATACAGTTTTTTTTCTTACACATTTCATTTAAATATGATATTATGAACTAATTTATTATTCATTTCTTCTATCTTTTGTTCATCTTTTTTCTCCGAGATATTTCTTTGCTTGTTATTAGCATATTATTAATTATTAATTATTATTATTGTTATTATTATTATTGTCATTATTATTATTGTTATTATTATTATCATCATTATTATTATTATTAATATTATTATTATTATTACTATTATTATTATTATTAACTATCTCTTCGTTATTATTAACATTTTCGTTGCTTTATTATTGTTATTTTCATGGTTATTATTATCATTCATTGTTATTGTTATATGTGTATATTGAACTAGGTTTGTTCAATTAAATTTCCCATAATATTTTTACCTTTATCGATAAATTTTTTTGCTGTTGTTTTTTAAAAAAAAGAAAAAAAATGGGAAGAAATTAATCACCAAGTTAAAGAAAAAGAATTATCATTTTAAATGTTATTTTGTTAATCAACGATTACATTAATCAGGCTAAATATAATTCATGGATATCGAGCATTTTTATTCTCATTATTGGAATGGCTTATTTACCATATTTTGATTATCAAATATTCTAAATGATGAATTCTGGTACTATATTACATGATAATATCATTAATTTTATTGTTATTTTGAAAAAAAGAGAAAAAGAAGAAATGATAATTTAATAATTATTTTAAGGTATTGTATTATTGATCATTATATTATTAATAATTATTTTAAGGTACTATATTATTGATTATTTGGTGGATACAATTATTTTACACCTTTGGTAGGAAATGTATTCCGGATGATTTTCAATATGAATATACGGAATGTGATAATAATGGAGAGCGATGGCGTGTTGCGGTACCTAAAATGAATAATTTGGAATGTAATGATGAAGTACCATTACCGATACGAGGAGTGAATTGCTGTTTGTTTTCATTTTATTTCTATTTTTTTATTTGATTTTGTTGGGTAATTTCTTGAATAATTCTGTTTCATTACATTGTTGAAAAATTTGGAATTTTTTTAGTTAATTCATTTAATCATAATATTTTGAGCTCATTAAATCATCACTTAAGTTAATACTATAATTTAATCATAATTACTTAAAAAAAAACAAAAAATATATATTGTTTACATATTATTTTAGCCTTTACATGTGGTGCTGGAATGTATTTGGATATTGTCACACAGCGATGTCAACTTTGTCCAAAAGGTTTCTTATTAATAATTATTTGAAATTTAATAATTTTTAGCAATAATTTGTTACATTGAATTTGCATGAATTTTATTGTAAATTTTTGCAAAAATCGTATGGAGAAATAAAAATCATTAAACAATTTGACAATTTTTTTAAATTAATTTAATTTGAAATAATTTTAGGTACATACAGTTTGGGTGATGGCATTCGTTATGATGTATTTGATGAAATTCCACCAAATTTTGAAGTGGAAAATGTTAACATTTTACCGGAGAGAAATATCGATACAAATATGGAGGCAATAGAAGATTGTCCAATACGGTCATCATTTAACAGTTATTTTTTAAATAATTTTCGTCATTTAACAGTTATTTGAAAAAGTGAAAAAAAAAAGGTTAAACAATGGAATGAATTGATTAATTATAAAATAAATAAAAGGTGAAATAAATGCTTGATATAAATTATTCTGATATTTTTGATAATTATAAAATTTCAGGAAAGGTTGGATTGTACGAAATGCAGAATTAATATACGTACCTTCGCCATGTTTATCAAAGTTTACTTATAACGTTGATTTGATACGTCCTGGTTACGTGGAATATGTTTATCGTTTACCACGTAATAATCGTGCGCTTATTTTTAATGTTAATGTAAGAAATGACAAATGTAGAAGCTACAGGTGCAAATACTTTTTTTTCTAAAAAAAAATTTTTTTCGATTTAATTATTTTTTCTTTTGAAAAAAAAAAAAATTAGGCTAAAATAATTTTAGTGTAGCATTATGAATTAATATAAAAATAACTAAATAATTATGTTTGCTTATATTTTTGTCGTTAATTATATCAGCAATTACAATAATATGAAAATTTATGCTGAATGAAAAATTTTTTTAAATTTATTTTAAAAATAAAATAGAACATATGTTATAAATGTTGTCATATAAAATTATAGGGATGAAATGAAACAATTAATGGGAAATAATTTGAAGAAGAAAGGTAGTTCAGAGGAAGGCAATGATTGGTATCGTGATCGAATTGAATTAAAAAGTGGTCATAATGTTATCAGTTGGACAGTAATGAGCTATCGTTTGGATGCATTTTATAACAATGATGTGATAACAATCTCACATATCGATGTTTATGGTACTTAATTAATTAATTTATTTATTAATTAATTTGTTTTTTGTTGAAAATGTTACATATATGTTATACATTTTTTCATTATAGTTATTTAATTAATTTAATCAAGTATTATTTTTTCATTCTGCAGTATGGGATGAAATTTTTGTTTTTCGTTTTTGTTCTTTTTTTTTTAAAGACGTGATCATATGAATTATCAAGTAATTTCGTTTTATCATATTATATTGATTAAAATTAAAAAAAAAAAGATTGATATAATTTGCAATTAATAATTTCATTGATGAGTAGAAATTTTTGAATTTAAGAAGATATTATTAACAAATCGTTTAATTTTAATCAATTATTTTAACGGTTTTTTTTTTTTTTATTTTGATGTAAAACGAGAATTATATTTGAACTTTTTCTTTCATAGGATTTATGACATAATAATTTGGTATTAGCTTTCAGTTTATATTTTAAGATATTAATTAAAGACGATATTGATCAATGTAAAATTTTTTAATTTTGATTATTGTAAGATTTTTTAAGCAATTAAGTAATAAATTTCACTCATTTCTTAATGTTAGAATGATTACTTTTTTTTTCTTTCTCTTTTTCTTCCCTTTTTCTCTTTTTTTTTTTGTTTTTTTTCAGGTTTACAACAGGTACGAAAATGTACCAAATGTCCCGGTGGTACATATAGCGGTATTGGTGCTAAACAATGCCGATTTTGTCGTGCCGGATATTATAGTTCACCAGGATCTATGCAATGTATCCGTTGTCCATTATCACAATATTCTCGTAAGTTATTTTAGACTAAAAATGATTGAAATTAACTTAGATCAATATTAAAATTGCTATTTAAAAATTAAGTTTATTTTATAATAATAAAATAATAAATGATCTTTTTAAAAAAAATAATGGTAGTAATCAATCAGTCATTTTTCAAAGATATTTTTTATAGATGCACGCTCAGCATTTTGCATAAATCGACCTATTTGTTCATTAAATGATTATTATCCTGTTCTAAAACCATGTATTAATGGTAAAACACGTACGATATTTGTTAAAGTACAACCAAATATTTGTCGTGATGATTTAAATGGTGCTATTAAGGTTAATTTAAAAAAATGTTTAAATTTAATTGATAACTGTTTAGTAAATCACTTTTTTTTGATCAATAAGAAGAAAAAATGAAGTAAATATATCATTGTAGTAGTTAAATTAAAAAACTAAACAATTATTGTAATTAAAATTAAAATACAGGAAAAACACATATCACATTGGGTAACAATTATATATGCAGATCCCAGCACCTGGTAATGAAATTTCCTGTCCGAAGTGCAATCCGGGGATGCATTTGAATTCAACTGGTCAATGTGTCTTTTGTCAAAAAAATTATTACTCGCATGGCGAAGGTTTTTTTTATTATTTATATTTTATTTTTTAATGGTAATTTTAAAAATTAATTTTGAAATTTGAAAAAAATTACTAGAATATGTGATTTATTAATTAGAATGTCAACATTTTATTAGTTCACTTTTTGTTTTTGTTTTTTTTTTTAAAAATTTAATTTATCAATTTAAATTTCGATGTTAATCATAATACATGTTAAGTAAGTTTCCTTTTTCTTTAAAAAAAATAAAGCATTTAAATATTTATGTTTACACACATATTTTGTTTATAGAACCTAATAACCCTTCTTAACTTTTTGATATGTGTATAAAAATGCCAAAATTGATTGTATATAAATTTCAAATCAACTATTATATTTTTAATTCATCATTTTAGTTCATGGTTTAAATGAACTAACAAAAAATAAAATGTAAAAAATAAGTAGAAAATGATAAAACAAGAAAAAAACATTTTTCTTTTTAATTTTCATTTTCATTCACAGAATGTCATCGATGTCCAATTGATACATTACCAAATTATGGTTATCATTATATTATCTGGAATACACTTCCACCAAATATGTTCACCAAATGTGAATATATTGTTGAAGGTATTAACAAAATACTTCATTTCTTTTTAATTTGATTAAAAATAATTAAAAATAAAATAATTGACATGAAAATTAAATTTAAATTTCGAATTTTTCTTTCTGTTTTCTTTTTTTAAATAAAAAAATGATTCCCTCTTAACAGATGGAAATTAAATTTAAAATTTGAATTTTTCTTTTTATTTTCCTTGTCTTTTTTTTGAATCAAAAAAAAAAAAATTATTCTCTTTTAGTTGATCCCTTCTTTGTTTTAAAAGGTGATTCAATGAGTTGTACAATTGATAATGCATGGATACCAACTGGAAGTATGATTCAAACGTCATCAACGCAAGAGAAAGGCATAGCACTTGAACTTGGCCTACAAATTCATGATGGCTTTTCAAATCCATTACTTGCATTTAATGAGCTAACATCATCACATAATCCAATTGCACATATTACATTTGATTTTGAAATGAAATGCGCAGATGATAGTTGTGTGCTATATTTTATTGAAGTTTGTTATAATGAAAAAATTTTTTTCTTTTTTAATTTAACAAATTCTTTAAATTTTAATTTATGTATGTTATGAAATATTTAGAAAAAAACTTCTTTTAAATTATTCATTTTTTCCTTTATTTTTTGTTTTTTTTTTTTGGTTTTTTAGGATGCGCCATCTCAGTCTTATTATCGTATTCTTACGGATTTTAGTGGTACTCAACATTATCAATCATATTCCTATCCAATTATTTCACCAAATCCAACACAATTCTTATTTGTTTTTGTAAGGTAATCAAATTCTAATTTTCTATATTAGATATTCTACTATATTATTGTTATTACTGTTTTTCTTATTATCATTATCATTACTATATTATTATTATTGTTATTGCTATTACTGTTATCATTATTGTCTAGTAAATAAATAAGAATTAAATTTTAAATGATTGTAAATTCAAGTTTTATATAATTATAAATTTTCATATGGTTGTAAATTAATAATGATAGTGATATTATAGTTTATTACTATTAGTTATTGTTGTGTGATATATATTTATTACTATTAGTTATTGTTGTGTGATATTATAGTAGTAGTGTATGTAGTAATATTATCATTATTAGTAATATTATTATAACTATTAGTATTACTATTATTACTATTTATTATCATCATTATTATTTATTACTGTTAGTTATTGTTGTTATTATTGTCGTTATTATTATTATTACTATTACTATTATTATTATTGTTATTATTATTACATGTATGAATTAATTTAAATGTATGAATTAATTTTTTAATTGTATTCTAATTTTAAGATCACGAAGTTCAACAAAGGAAGATGTCATAACAGATCGAGCATTTATTTATCGAATTAATGTCACCAATGTTGGTGACAAATCAGGTGGTGCATCAACATGTTTACAATGTCCAAAATATAATGGAAAATGTGTACATTGTTTAGCTGGTGAATACATCACTGAAACAGTAAATTCTTTTTTTTCCAATTCTATTTAAAATTTTTCAAGTATTCAACTTCAAAATTTTCTTTTAATTTTTTATTTAGAAATAACACAATTACACATTTATTTTTTTCCCTGTAATATGAAATAAAAATAAACAAAACAGAAAAAATGCTATTCATTTTTAGCAATTTATTTCATATTATTTTAATTCAAAAAAAAAGTATTCAAAAATATTCAAAAAAACGAAGCAAGAAATGATACAATATATAAATTGTATTAATTAGTTATTATCAATTTTAGTAATTTTTTTAGCAATTTTAAGAAGTTATTATCAATTTTAATAATATTTGAAACCTTTTTTTATTAACATAAATAAAAATGTATAAATATACATATATGTTGTATTTTTGAATAATATTATTTTATTTTTGTTATCGTCTTTTTTTAAAATATTAACTAATTAATTATATAAAAATAATATATAAACTACAATAAATGGGTGATAAAAATGAGTAATTAATTGAAAGAAAAATATTAAACCAAAAAAAAATTAAATCAAAAAAAATTTTTCTCAAATTTTTAGAATAATGAATGCAAAAAATGTCCAAATGGATTGATATTAAATACGACAAGCGATCGAATGGGTATTAAAAGTTGTATACCGTGCGGTATCAATCTTATCTCATATGATAGTATACGATGTATATCAAATGGAATATTATTATTGGATAATTTATCTAATAATAAAACATATCATTTTAATTTTACATATTTCTTTAATCGGTATTTTAATTTAATAATTTTATCATTTAAAAAAAAGACAAAAAATTCTTTTTTCTTTATTTCAATGCAATAATTTACTTATACTTTATTAAAAATTAATTTTTCTCCTGAAAATCTTATAATTACTTTTATTTATTTAAACTAATTTTGTAATAATTTTTTTTGCGAATTAATTTTATTCATTTAAATTATGTTTTTTTTCTATTTTTTAATCATTATATTATTTTTGTAATTAGTATTTTTATAATTGTTTTTTAAATTTTTGCTGCAATTTTTTCATTTTTTTTTGTTAAAGTAAAAAATTTTTTTGTTTGTTTGAAATGAAATTATTCGAAATTTTTACAATTAGTTGAAATTAACATACACTTTTTATCTATGTTTAATTTTTAATTTTTTCTTTAGTTTTCTTCGTTTTTAGAACATTTACAGCGGAAGGTGTTAAAGTATTCGCACGTGAAGGTGCATCGTATTTTCATTTGTATAATATTTCACTTTTAACCGAAAATGGCGCAAATTGTAAGGAAACTTATGCATCATCAGAATATGAAAGTGTTTCTTTATCTTATAGTATGCAAGGAAATCAAGTAAAATAACTTTTTTTAATTTTTAAATTTTCTTAGCTTTTAAATTTTTAAATTTAAGTTTTCTTTTTCAGTTTTTAAAATTTTTGCTTTTTTTTAAATCAATATATACATATATGTACTGTAAATTTTTAAGTTTTAAAGTCTAGAAAAAATTATATTTATTTTTGAATTAAATCTCTAATTAGACTT
The DNA here is from genome assembly GCA_005281725.1 of Wuchereria bancrofti. NCBI lineage: Eukaryota > Metazoa > Nematoda > Chromadorea > Rhabditida > Onchocercidae > Wuchereria > Wuchereria bancrofti. Next base: position 10,242,672 of record SSBO01000012.1, on the reverse strand, counting down.
GTTAGATTTTTGAATTTTATAAGTTTAGACTCAAATAATTATTAAATTAGATTTTTAGAAAAAAACGAGAGACAAAACAACTATTATTATCTTTACAGGATCAAGAAAATTCTGGAATGGTAAATGCATACATTTGTCGTTCAACTGCATTTCCGATGCATCCACTTGCCAATATTACACAACGTTTTTTTTACATTTCACCTGTCATGTACAAACTTTATTTCTATTAATTTTATTAAAATTCGATTTTTTCAAATTTTTTCAGTCTCAGAAATTCCAAACTTTACAATAAAAATAAACCTTTGAAGAAAAGAAACCAAAACAAAACAATTTTTGCTTCCCTCTTTAAATTCAAATTAATCATTGTTATTCTTAATTTTAAAATTAGTCATTATTATTCCTTTTTTTTCATTTAATGCTTATAAATTTATTGTTACATTATAAAATATTATAATAATAAAAAATATAATTCTTTTTTCGTTTTTTATAGAATTGGTGATAAAATTTTGGCTATAACATCTGAAAGAGAATTAAATGAATATGTCAAATTAACTGATCGAGAATTTGGTATTATCAGTTTTTTGAATAATTGTTTCAAATAAATCCTAGAAGAAATTGAATTGAATATTAGAATAATTAAATAAAAATCAAATAATTGAATAATTTTTTTTAGAAAATAATAATACAATGAATGAAATACCAAATATACATTTTTACTTCGGTTCATCTCAACCATCGACACAGCTTTGTCAACATGGTGTGTATACTGTTGTCACATTAAAATGTGATCCACGACAAATTATCAAACCATTGGTATCAATAATGCTTTTTTTAAATTAAGTTAAATTTCAAATATTTCAGTTGCTATTTTTAGAAGGGGTATAATTGATTAAAGAAATGAGAAAATTAAGCATATTTTTTTAACTAAATTATTTGATTTGATCAAGATTTTTGCTATTTAACTGGATTAAATTAAAATTTAAATTTTATGAGAAAAGTTTTTTTCTTTTCTCTTCTTAAACCTATTGTCAGATAAAACTTCCAAGTAATTGTCCGGATGGTACTTGTGATGGTTGCTTATATCATATTATCATTTATTCATCACATGCTTGTCCTATTTGTACTGAACAAGATTATAGTATAATTAAAGGTGAATGCATTAATGGAATGCAATCAGTTCATAGTATACCAGCAAGGTAAAAAAAGTTTATTATATATTTGATAAAAATGTTAAGTTTAACTCTTCTCTCATTTTTTTACAAAATTTAAATATATATATGTTAAATTAATTTAAGTTATTGTATTTCGATGGATATTACAAGAAAGGAACAAATGATACAATGTACAACACTTACATTACGACTACAATTGCTTATTTTGGGCATTATTTTAACTGTTATCATATTATGTATTATCATTATCATGGCTTATATCAAGAATAGAAGGTTACTTTTTAAGTTTGCTTTAAAAAAAAGAAAAAGAAGAAAAAGAAAAATTGAAACAATTAAGAATGGAATTTTTTATTTATGATATGTTAATTCAATTGAAAATGAAACAAAGATTTTACTTTAAAAATTTTCTTGAAATGATTATGATTAATTTTAGTTTGGAATATAAATATATGAAATTGGTTGAATGGAAAGATAATGCGAAAGATTTGAGATCATTTAGTGTTGAATCATGTGGTGTAGAAGATGATGATAATGATAATGATGATGGCGAAGTTTAAATTTTTTTTAAATAAATTTTTTTTAATTATAATTCCAAATTTTTGCAAGAAAATTTAATTAATTTGTTAAATTAAAATAAAATATAATTTATAGGATAATGATCGTATATTTTTTGCACGAAAAAATAGACGATTATATCGTGAATATAAGAAAGAACGCAATTTATCACACGATGGAAACCGAGAAGATAGTGGACAAACACCATTTGTTCCATTGGAACAAGCTGATTGATTAGTAATGATAAGAATGATAATGATAATAACAGTAGTGATGATAATGATGGTGATCATATGGTGTAAATGAAAATAGTAAAAATGTTAGTGGTGAAGTTTATTTTTGAAATTTTTTATCAAATTTATTACATATATATTTAAAATGAAATAAGTATAATGTGAAATTCAATACATTTTTATTTTATTATAAAATTAATTTGGAATAATTAATTCGAATCAATTACTATTGTTATAATAGAATTTGAGGAGAGGGAGAAAAAGGAGAAAAAATTATGAAGAAAATATATTTAGCTTAATAATGTATACAAATTATAATCATATATTTGAGTATAAATTATGAAATAAATAGAAAAATATTTGAAGTAAATGTATGAAATTATTAAAAGTTTCAAATCTGTGATATTAAAAAAAAGTAATTTTCCCAATTTCTTTTTTTTTGAACATATATTTCTGGTATTTTCGATATTATCTTTCATTTCTTTCTGCAACAAGTTTTTCAAGGAAAAAACTTAAAAGTATTATATATCTATAGACAATAATTAATCAATCATCTTTCACTGATAAGAATTGATAAAAAATTGTTCTTTCTATTATTAACACGGATCAGTATAATTAATACATACCGTTGTAAATATTAAGTTTTCTTTTGCTCTATCTCATCTGCTTCCTCTATTTTCATAAAAAGAAGTTTCCGGAATTCTTGGACAAAATATTTTTTGATCATCTAATAAACGTTTACTACCATTGACTGTGCATCCATTACGACTTTCTTGTCATCATTCTTTTGTGCAGAAATTAAAAGATACCAATAAACTTATTCTTTAACCGTCCGGAATGTTTGTTTTTTTTTTTTCCTGGAAATGACCTATTTATGTTTATGCCGTGAAATTTATACTAAAAGTTTATTATTATTACAATTATTATTATTTCTTATTATTATGAAATTGTTATATTCTGATTAATTACAAAATGATAAATTTTGACCACTTCATTCATTTCATAATTTGCTAATTTATATCCAAATAAATCTTTTTGCACAAAATGTAATTTGAAAATTCTTTTTGAAATAAGAGGAAAAAGTTGCCATTTTCAGAATTTCTTTTTTTTTAGTTAACTATTTTTTTTTTTACATTGAAATTCATTTATCATTTATTTACAGCTTTTCATGTGTGATTATTTGCAATTAAGAATCTTTTTTAATTATTAACAGATTTTACGACTGCTTGACATATTATTTCATTTTTGCTGATACAATACAAAAGTTATTTTTTCAAAAAGTAAAAAAGTAAGTTTTTCCATAATTCTCTGATCGCATCTTTTGTTTCTGAAATTTCTATCAGATATTAAATTTAGTTAAATGCCCCTAAGCAGTATGAACTTTTTTCTTCTTTTTTGTTCAAAAATTTAATCTTTTAGGATTGTTTATTTATTGCTAGCAAATATTTTCATCCATCAAATAAAAGCATAACAAAGTTTAAATTCAAAATTACTTTCTAACATAAATTAAAATTGTTAATGAGAATGAAGCGAGAAAAAAACTCCGGAACATAAAGGAATTGTTTTTGCTTGTCATCTAACAATAATAAGTTCTTAAAAATTTCCAAATGTCAGAGATAACTTCCAAAATTGCTGATAATAATTGCAATGAATGAAACTTTAGAAAGCATCAAAAAATTTGGGAAAAAAGCAAAACAAAAAACATGGCAATAATTGTGTATAAACTGTCCAAAGTAAAATGAATTTATTGAAATTTAAATAACGAAATGAGTCTACTGAAAATTTTAAGTAATTTTCTTTTGTTTTTTTAATATGCTAATTGAATTTTATATGGGCTAAATAAATGTAATGAAGAATTTAAATTAAATTTTGCTTTATTTTTTCCTTCCTTTTTTTACTGAAAAAACAAATGGTAAAATACAAAACAAAAGTCATTGGGTGAAAGAGTAAACAGAAATTGCATGAAAATACATAAACATTTATGACAGATTATTACTACTACTATTACTGTTATTCATTATTATTGGTTGTCGTCATTTTTATTATTATTAATTATCACTAATAGTTGTTATCATTATAACTATTACCGTTAATGTTATTATCACTACTACTATCATCTTCAATAGTATTATACTATCATCTTTAATAGTATATTTCTGATAGCATTTAACGATACCTTCAAGCAGTAAGATCATATAATCAATTATCGGTAGTTTATACGAATTTTACATTCTCATAAAAATACATTCAGAAAAAAAAGCAACACTTACTTAGCTTACTATAATAAAAGTTTAAAATTCAGATTTATTAATCAAATATTTGAGAATGAATTAAGACTTTCCATTGTTATTAGCTTTTTTTTCTTTTTATCATTTAGATTGTTTATATTAACGAAAAATTTATTCAAATTTTTTACAATATTTCATCGTACTAAATTGTTAACATTTATCAAACAACTTAAATTCGTCTTATAATTTCAAAATTTCTAAGAATTAAGTTAAATTAGAAAAGGGCAGTGATTAGATTATTACATAATATTATTATATATATTATATAGTGCCAATAATTTTTGATAGACAAAATTTTTTTAGTAACAAAATTCAAAATTTCCAATATAGAATAATTAGAAATACTGATTTTTTTCGAATGGGATAATGTATATAAAATAAACTATTTTAAGTAATAAAAAGAATAAAAAAATTTTCCTTTTCTTTTTCTTGCACAAATTACTGCTGTGAGAAAGAAAATATAATTATCAAATGCGTTAATAATGAATGTTAAAACATAAATTATCCATAATTCAAAATTTATTTTGAGAAAAAAAAAGTGAAAAAGTATTACTAATTTAAATTTCAAATTACCTATAATATTAGTTTAACATTCAAAATATCTTAAATTTATTCGTTGTATAAATCATTAATGTTAAGCATTTTACAAGGCTAATCATTAATCGCTGTAACTTACAAAGTGGTAATGCAAAAAAACAAATGATTATTGATAAGAAAAAAAGATATGGAAAATTTTATTTGCAGAGATATGATATGAGAAAAAGAAAAAAAGAAGACAATAATTAAATGAAATCATTTGGAAGATGAAAACAAAAACAAAAAAATTTTTTTTTACTTTTTTTTTTTTGGAGAAGAAATGAAGAGCAGTGAGAGGAAGTTTTGGCATATATAATAGCAATTACATATATTAATTTTAAAAATATATAATGACTTGAAATTTAAAAAACGAAGAAAAAACAATGAGAAGTTTTGAATGAAAGACAAAGAATTAGCGCCAACCATAAATTATGGAAGATGTTTAATTTAAAAAGAAAATGAAAAAGTATATAGATATGTATATTGATTAAAATAGTTGTAATATTTATTTCATCAAATTTATTAAAATTTATAGTCAAATTATTAATTATTGTAGTTTTTTTGTTTTTGTTTTTATTTTTTTTTTAATAGCGTAAAAATTGATTCTCAATTTCTATTTTCAACCACTTACACCGACTTTTTTTTCTCATCAAATATTCTTCCCACTAATAAATATTTCGCAAATTGTTATATTTTTAAAAAAATTTTTTCTTCAAAAAAAAGAAANCTTTTTTTACTGAAAAAACAAATGGTAAAATACAAAACAAAAGTCATTGGGTGAAAGAGTAAACAGAAATTGCATGAAAATACATAAACATTTATGACAGATTATTACTACTACTATTACTGTTATTCATTATTATTGGTTGTCGTCATTTTTATTATTATTAATTATCACTAATAGTTGTTATCATTATAACTATTACCGTTAATGTTATTATCACTACTACTATCATCTTCAATAGTATTATACTATCATCTTTAATAGTATATTTCTGATAGCATTTAACGATACCTTCAAGCAGTAAGATCATATAATCAATTATCGGTAGTTTATACGAATTTTACATTCTCATAAAAATACATTCAGAAAAAAAAGCAACACTTACTTAGCTTACTATAATAAAAGTTTAAAATTCAGATTTATTAATCAAATATTTGAGAATGAATTAAGACTTTCCATTGTTATTAGCTTTTTTTTCTTTTTATCATTTAGATTGTTTATATTAACGAAAAATTTATTCAAATTTTTTACAATATTTCATCGTACTAAATTGTTAACATTTATCAAACAACTTAAATTCGTCTTATAATTTCAAAATTTCTAAGAATTAAGTTAAATTAGAAAAGGGCAGTGATTAGATTATTACATAATATTATTATATATATTATATAGTGCCAATAATTTTTGATAGACAAAATTTTTTTAGTAACAAAATTCAAAATTTCCAATATAGAATAATTAGAAATACTGATTTTTTTCGAATGGGATAATGTATATAAAATAAACTATTTTAAGTAATAAAAAGAATAAAAAAATTTTCCTTTTCTTTTTCTTGCACAAATTACTGCTGTGAGAAAGAAAATATAATTATCAAATGCGTTAATAATGAATGTTAAAACATAAATTATCCATAATTCAAAATTTATTTTGAGAAAAAAAAAGTGAAAAAGTATTACTAATTTAAATTTCAAATTACCTATAATATTAGTTTAACATTCAAAATATCTTAAATTTATTCGTTGTATAAATCATTAATGTTAAGCATTTTACAAGGCTAATCATTAATCGCTGTAACTTACAAAGTGGTAATGCAAAAAAACAAATGATTATTGATAAGAAAAAAAGATATGGAAAATTTTATTTGCAGAGATATGATATGAGAAAAAGAAAAAAAGAAGACAATAATTAAATGAAATCATTTGGAAGATGAAAACAAAAACAAAAAAATTTTTTTTTACTTTTTTTTTTTTGGAGAAGAAATGAAGAGCAGTGAGAGGAAGTTTTGGCATATATAATAGCAATTACATATATTAATTTTAAAAATATATAATGACTTGAAATTTAAAAAACGAAGAAAAAACAATGAGAAGTTTTGAATGAAAGACAAAGAATTAGCGCCAACCATAAATTATGGAAGATGTTTAATTTAAAAAGAAAATGAAAAAGTATATAGATATGTATATTGATTAAAATAGTTGTAATATTTATTTCATCAAATTTATTAAAATTTATAGTCAAATTATTAATTATTGTAGTTTTTTTGTTTTTGTTTTTATTTTTTTTTTAATAGCGTAAAAATTGATTCTCAATTTCTATTTTCAACCACTTACACCGACTTTTTTTTCTCATCAAATATTCTTCCCACTAATAAATATTTCGCAAATTGTTATATTTTTAAAAAAATTTTTTCTTCAAAAAAAAGAAAAATCAAGTCACTGGAAAATATCAGATAGAATCATAATATTATAAAGTGTCGTATATTATCATTCTTTAACAAAATAACTTAATAATAATAAAAAAACAATTATATATACGTGTTCGTTATGTAAAGTCACACGTAATTTCTGAATTCATATTAACACAAAAAAAGTAAAATATAAAACTAAAAAAAAATTCTGCATACATAAATATTCAGCAATCAAATCTTATACAAATAACTTTTCAAGCTTAAATTAAAAAATAAAAAACAAAAAAAAGTGAAAAAAACAAACAAGAATTTTTTAATTTTTAAACATTTTTTCATTTTTCATCCTTTTTTGATCAGAAATAAATTTGATAGAAAAAAATTAATAAGAAATTTTACAATATGTTTAATTAGTTATAATAATTGTTGAAATTTAATTGCAGTAAACCATTTCTTCACTTTTTTAAAATAATATACTAAAGTCAAAATCTTATATAATTAAAATTTGACATTTCTTCATGAAGTTATATGAAAAATCACTTATTTCTGAAATATTTTAATTTAGATTGGGCTTTTTTTTGGGNAATTCGTCTTATAATTTCAAAATTTCTAAGAATTAAGTTAAATTAGAAAAGGGCAGTGATTAGATTATTACATAATATTATTATATATATTATATAGTGCCAATAATTTTTGATAGACAAAATTTTTTTAGTAACAAAATTCAAAATTTCCAATATAGAATAATTAGAAATACTGATTTTTTTCGAATGGGATAATGTATATAAAATAAACTATTTTAAGTAATAAAAAGAATAAAAAAATTTTCCTTTTCTTTTTCTTGCACAAATTACTGCTGTGAGAAAGAAAATATAATTATCAAATGCGTTAATAATGAATGTTAAAACATAAATTATCCATAATTCAAAATTTATTTTGAGAAAAAAAAAGTGAAAAAGTATTACTAATTTAAATTTCAAATTACCTATAATATTAGTTTAACATTCAAAATATCTTAAATTTATTCGTTGTATAAATCATTAATGTTAAGCATTTTACAAGGCTAATCATTAATCGCTGTAACTTACAAAGTGGTAATGCAAAAAAACAAATGATTATTGATAAGAAAAAAAGATATGGAAAATTTTATTTGCAGAGATATGATATGAGAAAAAGAAAAAAAGAAGACAATAATTAAATGAAATCATTTGGAAGATGAAAACAAAAACAAAAAAATTTTTTTTTACTTTTTTTTTTTTGGAGAAGAAATGAAGAGCAGTGAGAGGAAGTTTTGGCATATATAATAGCAATTACATATATTAATTTTAAAAATATATAATGACTTGAAATTTAAAAAACGAAGAAAAAACAATGAGAAGTTTTGAATGAAAGACAAAGAATTAGCGCCAACCATAAATTATGGAAGATGTTTAATTTAAAAAGAAAATGAAAAAGTATATAGATATGTATATTGATTAAAATAGTTGTAATATTTATTTCATCAAATTTATTAAAATTTATAGTCAAATTATTAATTATTGTAGTTTTTTTGTTTTTGTTTTTATTTTTTTTTTAATAGCGTAAAAATTGATTCTCAATTTCTATTTTCAACCACTTACACCGACTTTTTTTTCTCATCAAATATTCTTCCCACTAATAAATATTTCGCAAATTGTTATATTTTTAAAAAAATTTTTTCTTCAAAAAAAAGAAAAATCAAGTCACTGGAAAATATCAGATAGAATCATAATATTATAAAGTGTCGTATATTATCATTCTTTAACAAAATAACTTAATAATAATAAAAAAACAATTATATATACGTGTTCGTTATGTAAAGTCACACGTAATTTCTGAATTCATATTAACACAAAAAAAGTAAAATATAAAACTAAAAAAAAATTCTGCATACATAAATATTCAGCAATCAAATCTTATACAAATAACTTTTCAAGCTTAAATTAAAAAATAAAAAACAAAAAAAAGTGAAAAAAACAAACAAGAATTTTTTAATTTTTAAACATTTTTTCATTTTTCATCCTTTTTTGATCAGAAATAAATTTGATAGAAAAAAATTAATAAGAAATTTTACAATATGTTTAATTAGTTATAATAATTGTTGAAATTTAATTGCAGTAAACCATTTCTTCACTTTTTTAAAATAATATACTAAAGTCAAAATCTTATATAATTAAAATTTGACATTTCTTCATGAAGTTATATGAAAAATCACTTATTTCTGAAATATTTTAATTTAGATTGGGCTTTTTTTTGGGAGAGAGAGAGAGAGAGAGAGAGAGAGAAAGCGGAACAAAAGGCAAAACATAGACGAATAATTATTTTCGTACAAACAGTGATAATATGAGGCATTTTTCTTTTTAGAAAATTGAATTTAAAATAATAAAAGAGTTAATAGAAAAAAAATTACATTTATCTTTCATAAGAAAAAATAAACTTTAATCGTTTTTAGAATTTACTAATGGATAAAATCTGTTATTTGTTCAATTGCAAATTAATAAACTGTAATGATAAGAATAATTCAAGCAGCAATTATCTAAAATAAAATATATCAATTCGAACTAAAAAAAATTCCAAAAACGCCTATATGTTATTGTCTATATGGCAATATTCTATTTACTTATTTTTTTTGTGATACGATAATCTAAAATTTTAATTTCCTCACATAACAAATTTAAATTTAAAAAATTTAAATGATAAATTATTATTATTCATTCAAAAATTTCCATCATGCAAAATGATGCACAATGAAAATTTTCCGACAGCAAAACAAAAATAATGGAAAAAGAAGAAAAAAGAAAAGACGATTCTAGATGAGACTCGACAATTTATAACAAATATTCTGGAAATTGCTAAAATTAATAATTAAATTTAAAATTAAGCTAAACTAAACTATCCAAAATGCAGCATATTTTCTCGAATGATTCCCGAGTATTTTTCACCAAATCCAATGAATAATCCTTTTAGCAAAACCATCTGCGCTCCAATTCAATTTATCCTCATTTACTTCTGCATATGATAAAGCCAACACTGTTAACATTATTATCATTACCACTATCATCATTATCATTTGATGTGTCAATTCTAAAACTGAATAAGGAATTTAATTTCAAAAAAAAAATTTTTTTTTTCAGTTTTAATTTTCTATATTATTGTTATGTTTTTTCTTTCTTTCCTTTTTTTAAATTACTGTTACAAGCAAAGTCATTCTCTTGCATATATTCTCACTGCATTTTATAAATGAAATTAAAGAGAGAGAGAGGGAGGGAAAACAGAAAAAATAAAAGTTAGAAAGAAAAAAAAAAACGGAAAAATTTAGTTTATATCAAAAAAAAAAATATACATACAAAAATGAAATGATATATGCTTGGTTAGGCATAAGAAATATTTGTTAGTCATAGTAATAATGATAAATGCGGTTTGTAATTGAATTTGATGTTCGCTTTTTCCGGAATGCAGCCCGTTCTATACCATTTTCATTTGACTATAAAAATTTCCAATTTGCATATGATAAGAAATTAAAAAAAAAAAATTTCCCCCTACTATTACTTCTTTTTCTTTTTTTTTAGAAAAAGGTAAACAAATATAATTTTTATTTAACAATAACTGAAAATCTAAATGTTCAATTTGAATTTTGATTATACATATCAATGTAAATTGATACTTCCCTTTTTTAAGCAAATAAACATGATTTTATTGTATAAAACAGATAAGATTTAGCTTTTATTATTTTTGGAAATATGAAAGAAATGAAAAAACAAACAAATTTATCGAAATATTTAAATTGAATAATCATTTATGTTGAGGATGATAAATAGTATGATAAGAAAATGATAATAAATGTTGCAAAAAAAAAAAATTTTTTTTCAGGAGGGAAAGAAAATGGAAGAGTAGGGAGCAAGAAAAAAGAAAAATTTGTTCAGGAATAATTGATCAGCGATAGTATTGCATGGTAGTTCGTCTTTTACTTTTTTTTTTTAAATTATTAAATTCATTCATTTTTAGTTTTACCTATATGTCGTTCGAATATTTGGCTGAAAATACTTAGCCCTGTTGATTTAACTATATTATTATAATTAATGTCAATTGCTTATGTAGTTATTTTATTTTTGGAAGTTTAGTTTTTAAAAATTAAGTTAATTGAATTTAATCGAACTTATTTTGAGTTCTTTTTTTTAATTCAACAAATGAATGATATGGAACTAACATCAAGTGGTTTCCATGCACAATATGGCATTGGTAATCCATCGGGTCCTGTTGGACATGGTGCATCCAAACCGGGAATACCCTAAAATACCATTATCGGATATTGATGTTTATTTATTTATTTTTTTGCAATACTCAACAGTTTTAAATGTTTACAAGATGGTTTTTTTCTGTTTACTTTTTTGGTATAAATTGTTAATTAAAAATTAAATAAATATCATACCTGTTCACCTTTTTCACCTTGTAATCCAGGTGGTCCACGTTCACCATATTCTCCTGGTGGTCCACGATCACCAGCTGGACCACGTGCACCCTAAAAATGAAATATTTTCATGTGTTAAATATCAAACCATTAGAATAATTAATTATTAATCTATTTCTCCTTTTTTTAAACGAGCATTTAAAAAAATTAAATCTGTTAATTTATATATGATTTATTTATAATTTTTACATCTTACAAAATAATCAGTAATTTTAACAATTATTAATTTATCAATCAATCAATCAATCAATCAATCAATCAATCAATCAATCAATCAATCAATCAATCAATCAATCAATCAATCAATCAATCAATCAATCAACCAACCAATCAATCAAATTATATACATACAGGTAATCCAATATCGCCTTTCAAACCTGTTGGTCCCACTGGTCCAGGTTTACCCTATAAATATAAAACAATTTAAGAAAAAATAATCTTTGTTTAGAATTTTACATCAAAAAAGAAAACAAAAAAAGAAATATCACAAAACATTTAAGCTTGCTATACCATGCCATGCAAATTATGCAAGCTCAATCAAAACACAAATGTGCGATCCAAAAAAAAAAACGATACAATATACAATCAAAATTATATATATATAAATTATATTTCTTGCACAAATATTTAAAACAAAATATTTCTATCACTTATTTTAGTTACATTAAAATTTGTAAATTTGAAATCAATAATAAATTTTTACCCTTTTTTTCAAAAAAAAAAGGACAAAAAGATCAAATAACTCTGTAACTAATCCACATGTCACCATATAAAATGATGATGACAAGTTGATGAAAGAATTTGATCAGCGAATATCTATCTGCTGCAAGTGAAAAATTTATTGCTTAAAAAGAGATTAATATTTCTATAAAAATTTAAATATTTATTTACTTCTATTCTCTTTTTTAATATTCATTTATACTTTTATTATTATTATATTATACTGTATTATATTAATAATAAGAATAATAACAGTAATAATAATAATATTATTATATAAGATTGTTGCTAGAAATTAAGAATAAGTGATGAATTAAACAATGAATATTATTATTTATCTATCGTAAGAATTTAAGAAAAAACAAAAAAAAAACTGAAAGACTAAATTTTGAAAATTCAATGTAATACCATTACAAATAATGCAATTTGAGCATCTTAAAATTATTTATAAATTAACTGAAAAAATTCGATATGATAATAATGGCAACTGATATACTGATAATATTTATTGATAAATAGTTTGCTAATATATGAATGAAAAGAATTGTATACTAAAATTAAACATTTGTTTCAAATTTTTAAATTAATTTTTTTCCTCTCACCTGTTTGCCTTCCATTCCAGGCGGTCCTCTTATTCCCATTGGTCCTGGTGGTCCCTAAATTTGTTTAGCTATTGAATTACTTAAATTCATTTCAATTTCTTTTTGCATTTTTGCACATAAATAAAAATTTAGCGAAAGTTTTTTCTTTTTCAGAACTCAATTTGAAAAAATAAAAAAGTTAAATTCATTAAATATTTTGAAATGACATAATGTAAAAATAAGACATACAGGCAAACCAAGTGATCCAGGAACGCCTGCTAATCCTTGTTCACCTTTTTCACCTTTCATACCTGGTGGTCCAGGTAAACCGGGACTTCCCTAAAATTTATTTGTTTTAATTTTCGGATATTATGCTTTTTATAAGCCAAAATATAAAGTATTGTTTTAATCCATACCCGAGGTCCGGGTGGTCCTGGAACTGCAAGTGATGATGATGAAGCAGTCGCTTCAATTACGGTGCTCTGAAATTGTTTTTTTTTGAAAAAAATTTTCAGTTGAACTGAAGAAAAAAATCAGTATTTTTCGCTTTTAAAACCACTTTTAAAATGTAGAAATTTCAGAATGCAAACTTATTTCAATAATTTTCATACATTCCTCTAACTAATATTAGGTAACTAATTACACTTACTAAATGCCCTGGTAATCCTGGTGGACCAATTAAACCAGGTGGTCCAATTTCACCACGTTCACCTTTTGCACCAGCATGACCCGGTAAACCTTGAGGCCCACGTTCACCATGTGGTCCTTCGTTACCTTTTGGACCCTGTAATTTTTACTTGTCATTTACTAGAAGAAACTAAATCAAACTTAGATTTTCGAAAAAAAAAAACCAACAAAAAAAAATCTTTTTTTTCAAACTTACTTGTGGTCCAATTGGACCTGGTGGTCCTGGTAAACCATCTATTCGTGCATATTGTTGCAACATTGGTAATAATTTTTCAATTAGTTTTTCCTCACTCACATTTAAACCATCTCTACCCTGAATAATCATACATCAAAATGATTAATTTCAACTACTAAACATTTCTTTTTCGCTCCTTTTTCCAAAAAAACGAAACAAAAAAAAAAAAAACAAAGAATAAAAAACTTAAAAACTATTAGCAATTAATCTATTATTTTAGACCTAAAAATATTATATAATTTTTTTTATAACTATATATTGTCTAGTTTGCGTTTTTTTAGAGCAAAAAAAAAAGATTGAAGTAAATTTTAATATTAGAAAATAAAGCAAAGAAAAAAGGGAAAACAGAAAGTAGAATATAAAACCTTACCTGTCAGGTAAAATTAACATGCTGTTTAAATAGACAAAAAAAGTTTCCTTTTGTTCTCCTTTTTTAAAAAAAATTTAAAACACATATACAATAATCATGCAAAAGGCATGCTTTAATAATTATTTACAAACAATTTATGCAAATTAAATCAACAAAACTATCATATACATATAATATAGATAATAATTTTTCAATTATTTTTACACATACATCAATCAATTAGTAAAACAAGTAAAAAAAACAAACAAACAAACATGCTTTTTCTTTTCTCTCAAAAAAAAAATTTTTAATTTTTCAAAATTTTCACTTTTTTTTGACTAAATGAACAAAACAAAAAAAGAAAGAAAAAGAGAAAAGTAAACAAAACGAGCATAAACTCACTTTTTTGCCACGTTTACCAATTTCACCTTTTGCACCCGATTGTCCGGGTGGACCTATTGGACCTCTGCTACCCGTATCGCCCTGAATTCTCTTACTTACTAAATTACTTATTAAAAAAAAACCATATTACTAAAAATGCTTAATTGGTGAGTTTTATCACAGCATACATTAATTTAAAATTTTGAAAGAAAAAAAATTTGATTTTTTTCTTTTTTTGTTAATTTCACATCTTGACATAACATATGATTGTAAAATTTAACACGATTGGATTATTTTTTTTTTTTTTAAACAATAATTATGTTTCTGAATTTGTAACAATTCAGATTTTCATTTCAAATGAAGAATTTCAATTTATTTGATAATTTTAAAAGAAGGAGAAAAAAAAAAACCTTTTCGCCTTTTTCACCCTTTCGTCCATCTCGTCCTGGTGGTCCCGGTGGTCCAGCAATAACTTGTGTTGTCCTTGCTGATGTTGCTGTAACAACACCAGGTGGACCAGGTAATCCTTGCATACCAACTTCTCCCTTTTCACCTCTTTCACCTTTTTCTCCCTACAAACAATTCCTTTCTTTCTTCCTTTTTTGTAACATATTTTGATTTGAATTTAATTTTTAAAATAGATTTTTATCATTTTTTATAGTTTGCAAATTGATTAATTAACCAAAACATAATAGAATATTTATTCCTTCGTTTTTTTTTCTTCCGAAAACTAATTTTTCTCAAAACACTGTTTTAGATTAATTAATGTTTATAATCATTTGTGCATGCTTCTTGATATATATGTAAATTAAATAAGGAATTTATCAAATAATCAAAATTATAAATCAATTGAAAATTTTCAGTTTTTTTAAAAAAACCATATGATTTCAAACTTTTTCAAAGTTTGAAAATATAATAACACGAGTGAAGAAAAAAATTACTGCATGCAAACAAATTACCGGTATTCCTTGTTGACCTGGATTGCCCGTTCTTCCTATTTTTCCTTCAATACCATCTTTGCCCGGAAGTCCTAAATCACCTTTAGCTCCTGGAACACCTGGAGATCCAGGTATACCTGGTAGACCGCGTATTCCAGGTGCTCCGGGTTTACCCGGTGGACCAATTATTGGTTCTGGATTTTTCTCTACATATTTTGACGTAAGACCTGGTAATCCACGTTGTCCCGGTGATCCAGGCTCTCCCTAATTGTTTATTTTATATGCAATATATTTACAATATTTACAACATAACGAATACATGCAACAATAAACAAACATTTCTTTGTTTCTTTTGTAATAAATTATCATTCTTAATTAAAAAATTAAACAACACCAAGTCACAACACATAATTTTACAAGAATAAAACTGAAAATAAAATAAATGAAAATCTAAAATTTTTCCTATAAATTTCGAAAAAAAAGAGTACCTTTAATCCAGGATGTCCAGGTGGTCCTACTGGACCAGTTTTGCCTTGAATACCAGGCATACCAGGTTCACCTTTCATACCAACTCGTGATTCACCGTCAAAACCGGGTAATCCTCTATCACCTTTTGGTCCTGATGGACCAGGCTTTCCAACATCACCAGGTGGACCAGAATTTCCCGGTGGACCAGGATTTCCCGGTGGACCAGGTGGACCCTGTGATAATACTACATTTCAAAATTATTGATTGATTCGACGATTATTAAAAATTTTTATTGGATCAATGTAATAAGAAATTAACAAATGTGACTTAATAATTAAAAAAAAATTGAAGGACAAATTTATCTGATACAATCTGTCGACATTGTCAGCATCACATTATTATTATCATTATTATTATTATTACCATTATTATTATTGTTATTGTTATTATTATCATTATTATTATTATTACTATTATTGTAATGTCAAGATAAACAATATTTCAAATTGTATTAATTCCAGAAATTTACCTGAATAAGCACTGGTGTTACAGAATCAGCATTCGCAACCTATAAAATTAATACTATAAAAGTTAAATTAGCATTTCGCAACCTAAAAAAGTTTTAAAAATTCATATTCTAATTTAAAAATCTCTTCAAATAGCTCTTTTTTTGCATTTACAAGAAAGAAAATTAAGGCAGATAAAGTTGAATCAAATCAAAATTAACTAATCAACAAGTATTTAAATTTAATCATTTAATAATTAACATTTTTTTTAAACAATATTTTTCTAAATAATTATATATACATATATAGAATAAAGTATATTAATATATGATTAAAATAATACCTGTATTTTGCTGAGAGCAGCCGAATAACCACGTTCACCTTTAGCACCAGGATATCCTGGTGGCCCCATTGGACCACGTTCACCTCGCTCGCCTTTTGGTCCTGGCATACCCTATAATATTTTTCATTTTATTCTATTTAAAAATTTCTAAGCTAGTAAATGATTGATTAATTAAAATGAAAAAAAAAAAAAAGAAATGTGGACAAATTTTTATTAAAATGATCGTTCAAGGATATTACTTATAATATTCCCCCATCTATTGATAAATAATCCAATTGGATATCATCAGTCCGGTTGAAGAGCTTTTCTGCTATAGATGACATCCCGCAGAGAAGTGTCGTGATAATTTGATGGATTTCCCATTTTTGCTTTTTTTTTGATGGTACCAAAGATTATTACGCAATGCATTGATATTTATAGATTTGTATTTGTTACACTCCCAAATAAATTATATTAATTAGTTGATCTAATAATCAATTAATGTTTATTAATGGGAATATTTATGATCTAAAATGATATAATAATAAATTTATTTTCATTTTATTCATTCTAAATTATAGTTAATTTCCTTTTAATTAATTGTTATTTCTACTTAATAGTTTAGCTATTTTAAATGTAATTTCATGCTGTAAATTTAATAAATACTTTTAATCACTAACCGCAATACCTTTTGGTCCATCCAAGCCGATTGGTCCCTAAAAATGAAAATTAATTCATTAATTTAAAATGTTATATATTTATGAAAGAAAAGAAAAAATTAAATTTTTTTTTTGCATACTTGATATTTTAAATAATGGTGATAATAATTTTTATGCTTACCGGAAAACCAGGATATCCACGAGTACCTTTTGGTCCCTAAAATGAATTTTTTTCTTTTGAATTTAAAAAGTATTAATGATACTAAATAAGTACTAAAATTTAATATTATGAACAAAATACCACAATCAAACAGTACAACATAGGAATTTGTGAAAATGATAGCAAATTTAGAAAGAATAATTACATTGCAGCATGCTTAATTAAATTAATAAATGATAAATTTGAAATGAGGAAAAAATTATCACAAAGAAAAAAAACATTATCATATCAATGGTTGTAAATGATCGAACTATGATAGTGTGTGTGTTCTTCTTTTTAAGTTGATTAGTTGTTTTTTTCGTTTGTTGTCTTTTTTCATTTTTTCAAAAAAAATCAATCATTAATATTTTATAAATGAATTATTTGATTACTTATAAGAGTGCATTTGAAATTAACTTCTTTTTGCGGAAAAAATATGGGAGATTTAAAAAAACGCACAGAAATATCATTCAAATGAAATAGTCATTTGTTTACCAACAACAAAGGTAGTAGTTGTTAAACAAAAAAAAAAAAAAAGAAACATTAAAAAAACACAAACAAAGGATGTGAAAGAACACAACAACGTACAGGTGGCCCAGGTGGTCCCGATATACCGCGAAGTTGTATCGCATGTCCACTAGGTGTATATAAAAAACCAAATGATCGTAACTGACGACGTAATGTTTGCTTCGAATGCTGCAATTTATCAGTGAAAAGGAATAACAATTTTCACAAATTACAAAATTTAAATTATTTTCAACACAATATTTTAATTACCATGCAATACATCCATTGTAAATACAAAAATAAATAAAAATAATAAGTTCAATTGAATTTAATTTTGAATTAAATTAAAATTAAAACAAAAAAATTACTACTATTATTAAATCATTTGAAAACAAACACTTATCAATTTTAACATGCTTGTGATATAAAAAACCAAACAAAGAAACATACACATAGAAATGTTAAGAAGAAAGGGATTGAAAAGAAAGAAGAAAAACAAAAAAAAATAATTAAGTAATAAATATGAAAAAAAAATGAAACATACTATTGATCCTGGTATTCCTGGTTCACCTTTTTGACCTAAAAAAAATTTAGAATAAAATAAAATAACGAATTTATGCTTTTTTTGTTTTTCAGTTTCAATTCTCTTCTACTAATTTTATAAGTTCCAAAATCATTTTTAAATTTAACTCAAACATATTCACTTCTTCATTTACTCTTTCTTTCTCTTCGCTCTCTTAAAGGTTAAGAGTTTTCTTTTAATTTAATTTGTTTCTTAACTACTTCAAAATATAAGAATTATTTTTTAATTTAATCAGCCCATTTTATTGTTCATCACCAACAAAATGTTGAAGTGTTAGTAAAAGAAGCCAAATGAAAGAGAAAGAATGAGAGAGAGAGAGAGAGAGAGAGAGGGGTAGTGAGTGAAAAAAAAAACTTTCAAAAAGCACTTCAAAATTTCCAAATGATGAGAATTTTCACATCATCAAATTCCTTTCTAACAAGCATCAATTGCTTCTTCATTTACTGATAATATATGATGAATTTTGGGAGAAAAAAAAATTAGAAAAAGTGGGAGGAAATTGTAAAAGAAAAGGAAAAAGGAAAATCATTTTCTTCCTTTTTTTCGTAACACTTAAATTAAATTTTTGGAAACAATTCCCGTTATTTAAAGATGGAATTTTGTAATGCAAAAGCAATTATATTTTTCACAAATGTTTTATTTAAAAAAATAAAAAAAAAAAATGAAAAATGAAAATGAAATGTTTAAAAGAAAAAACAGTTTTTTTTATTATTTCACAAAACTATTAATATTTAAATATTATTATTATTCGATAATGAAATTTCAACTAAAAAACAAAAAAGAAAAAAAAAAACAAAAAAAAGAAAGAGGGACATACCTGATGGACAACGACATTTGTTATTGTTTTTATTAAAAGTTTCTCGAATGTTTCGGCCAGCACTGCTAATTTTTGACCTTCGATGCCTAATTAACTGAAAAAGAAAATTTTACATTTTTTATATTGGAATTTTTTAAATTATTTATATTTGTATGAAAATGCATTTTTTCTTTTTTTACAGTAACTTAAATATTTTTTACATTTGTTTTTATTTTTGTTTGTTTTTTTATTTTAACAAAACATTTGCTTCTGCAATTCATTTGACAACTAAAAAAATAAATATTATTATCAGAATTACTATTATCAATTAATTAATATATCATTATCAAACAAAAAACCATGAAAATTGCTCCAAATTAAGAGAAGTGAAGCGTAAATGTAAAATTCTTTACTTTTTCACTCACTGTATTAAATTATAAAAATTGATTAAGAAAAGGAAAAAATTTTTTAAAACTTATTTTCTCCTTTTTCCACTTTCGCCTTAATTAATTTTCATTTTAGAATTAAATTTAAATAGGGAAAATGACATTTTTTATACAAAAAACGAAAAACGTTACAGTGAAACAATGTTTAGTTGGTTTAAATTTCATTTTCATTTCTTTTTCTAACGCTAAAACAATTATTTGAATATGTTTTACAAGTGTTATAAGCTTTGAAATAATCTTTTGACGGCTAAGTTTTTCTCTTCTGTTTTTTTGTTTTTTTTTTTTGAAGAAAAAGAAATGCTAATCGTAAAACGAATGTTATTTGTTCGTTTGCTGCATTTTTTTTCATTTTTTTCCCTTTCATTAAACTTTAAAAATCTTCTTTTATTTTACTTTATTATTTTAAAAATTGGGAAAAAATGGCTTTATAGGAAGAAAAAAAAAGAAATATTACTATCGTTTTTTTGTCCTTTTTTCACCTTTAAATTCCCTATTTCGTCGTCCACCCTACCATTTTAAATTCATCAAACACTTTTTTTTAATATTTAAATTTTCGAATAAATCAACTATGAAAATGAATGTTTTAAAGCAAGATTAGCATTAAACTTTTCTGTAATGCAAGTGATATATTTAATTATTAGTTTATTATAATGGTTATTATTATTACTATTATTATTATTATTACTATTATTATTGTTATTATTATTATTATTATTGATGAATTAGCAAATTGTTAATTGATGAACAAATGATTTATTAGCATTAAATATACAATGGCAATATATGATGGTGCAAAAACGATAATTCAAAAAATTTTAATTTCATGTTACATTCATCCCGTTTTATTTTCCGTCAACTTTTTTTTTCTTGCACATAAAATTTTTTTTTTTTTGATGCATATCGATCAAAGTAATCATTTTGATTAAACTGAAATAAGCTAATGACAGGATGCAGAAAAGAAATTTTTAAGTACAATTACTAATTTATTTTATTACTAATTTAACATTAGTTGATTTTTTACGCAATTCATTATTACCAATTTTGATTATTTCGTTTCCTATCATAACTTATGTATGCAACAATAATTCATCAGTATTTAATATAATAACTTATATATATATAATTATATTATTATTCTACTTATCACTATTTCAATTTTAATTTTTTTCGTGCTATTTTTTTATCAAACAATTACACTCTGGTTTCTCTCCTTTTTTTTTTGTTTTTGAAAAAAATGAAGGATTTTTGAGAAAAAATGATATTACAATGAAATCAGTAATGTAAAAAAATAAATAAATGAATTTTGTCAAAATTGAGAGTATTGAAATGATTGATTTTTGAAATTTTCAAAGAAATTTTCAAATCATAATCTAAGGATTTAAAAATTATAACACGTATAATTAATGTTCATAAGTAGAGTTGTTTGTTTCATTTCTTTTTTCTTTTTTACTTTCATTGAACATTTCCACAATTTAATGCTATTTCACATGAATGGTTCAATTTTTTTTATTTTATTTTATTTTACAACTGATGAATTTTTTTTTGACTACAACTAAGGAAAAGAAAAACTAATGAAAAGTCTTTTCGCTTTTACACTTTCTATTCAATCACATCATTTACATAATTTCGTCCAAACTTATTCTATTCCTTTAAAAAATTATTTTTGGAAAAAAGTTTTCGATCATTTATTTCAAAATTCTGAGTATTAATTGCTGGTAGGAAAAAAAAGCAAAGAAAAAAGAAAACAAAGCATATTTAATTGTATAAGTAATCTGTGCAAATTATTTGTATAGTAATGTGTACGCAATATAAATAATTCATAAGTAGTAACAGAAATTACTTATGGATAATTTATATATAAGTAAGAAAATACATAAAAGTTACTTATAAATAATAAAAGTAATCTTGGTTACCTATCTACAAGTAAAATATGAGTCACATGAGTAATGCATAGATAATATAAGTAATAAAAATATAGATAGAAATTACTCACAAGTAATAATAATAATCTTGGTTATCAACCTATAAGTACAGGTAATATAAGTAATAAAAATATAGATAGAAATTACTCACAAGTAATAATAATCTTGGTTATCAACCTATAAGTACAGGTAATATAAGTAATAAAAATATATATAAATTACTTACAAGTACTAATAGAAATAATCTTGGTTATCGACATTTAAATACAGGTAATATAAGTAATACATAGATAATATAAGTAATAAAGAAATATGTATATAAATTACTTATAAATAATAATAAAAGCAATCGTGATTATTAATCTATAAGTACAGGTAATATAAATAATGAAGAAAACATATATACATATATATATTGTTTGCAAATAAAAAGTAATCTTTGTTAACCTACTTTTGCTAATAAAAATAATTTTAGTTTTCAACTTAATTTCAGGTAATACAAGTAGTAATACATAGATAATGTAAGTAATAGAAAAAATATGTAAATTACTTATAATAATAACCTATAAGTAAAATATAGGTAGTATAAGTTTTTTTAAATGTATAATGTATTATTTAATAAGATGGCTAACAAAAATGTGAAGATGAGTGACCGGTTATGGAGGTAATCTGAGCTTATGCAAATGAATGGGTGTTAAAGAATGAATGAAAGGTTGTATCTGGCATATTTTATTTCAAGTACAATCAAAAAAAAAAAAAGATTAAGATTCATTCAAATTTCAACTATATCAATTGCACTATCAATAATTTATTTATTTTATTATTTTATTTAGCTTTTTTTTCCTCTCTAATTAATAAGATTATTTAACTAATAATAAACAAACGATTAATTATTAAAACAATTCTCTTACACTTCTTCATTTTTTTCAATGCATCTTTTCTGTTTTCTTTTTCATATTTTCTTGAAAATTTTTGTAAAAAAAATTATTTAAAAAAAGAAGAAAGTATTAATAACAAAGAAAAAAAAGCGAAACACTACAAAAAATTTTATTGTTATTATGAAAATGAAAAAAAAGTGGAAATGAAATTTTTACTATCTTTCCTTTTTTTCCTCTGTTTGTCTTTCTCTTTTGTTTCCGTCAATTTTCTTTTTTTTAGTTGTTTTGCTGTTTTTTTTCCTTAATTTTTTCTTTCTTATTATTTTTATTT
The DNA here is from genome assembly GCA_005281725.1 of Wuchereria bancrofti. Classification (NCBI taxonomy): domain Eukaryota; kingdom Metazoa; phylum Nematoda; class Chromadorea; order Rhabditida; family Onchocercidae; genus Wuchereria; species Wuchereria bancrofti. Next base: position 10,219,446 of record SSBO01000012.1, on the reverse strand, counting down.
AATTATATCAATTAATTAAATTATAGAATGAATGCACACAAATAATATTTCGTTTTTCCTTTTCTCTTCCATTTTTTTTCTTACTATTAATTATTTTCTTTTTACTTTATTGCTTCCAACTATTTAATAAAAAAATCAAAAAATATCCTTCCAAAAAAAAAAATAGTTTAATAAATTTTTTAGTGAAAAGTTATATTGTTTGTAAAATAAGAAATGAGTTTTTCGTTTTTTTTTTTATTTTGTTTCATTTTTCCTTTTTTCGGTTTCTTTCTCCCTCTCTTTTTCATTTTTATTCTTTGGTTATTTATTATTGTTGAAATAGATGAATGAATCGAAGTAAAGAAAATAATAGTAAATAAAAAAGGGAAGAGAAAAACGGTGTAGAAGAGAGGGGGAAAACCGTGGAAGGAAAGAAAATAATAGTAAATAAGAAAAAGAGAGAAAAAGGATATAGAAGGTCAGGGGAAAAAGCGTGGGAAGAGGAAAAAATGATGAAAATCAGAAATGAGGAAAAGAGAAGAGATGAAATGAGGAAAGTTGATTGTAAATGATTTTTTTGTCATCATGAATAATTGATGAAAATAAATGGGGAAAAATGAGAGGCGCCAATAAACTCATTGAGAGAGAGGGGAGAGAGAGAGAGAGAGAGAGGGAGATTTATGGCGATGATCAATGATGTTAATCCGATAAGAAGATTAAAGGGATTAATTAATCCATCATATACAATCATGTTGGAAGAAATATTTTACATTATCATTATCATCTAAAAAGGGTTTTTTTTCTTTTATATTGTTTTTTCCTTTTTAACATATTCATTGATTGACTGATCTTTTTTTTCCTTTCAATTTCAAATCTTTTAATTCTTCTTTTCCTTTTTCTCTTTCTCTCTCCCTTTTCCCTTTTCTTTCGTATTTTTTTCAATCTCTTATCTCCAAATACTTCTTCCAAACTATTCTTTATCTTTCCTTTTTACCAATATTTTATCTCCAAATTTCTCCCTTTTTTTATTTGCAATGAATGATCATTGTTGGTTATTATACCATCATCTTCTTTCTTGTCAATCATTCATTCTTGTTCATTTCATTCATTCATTCATTCATTCATTCATTCATTCATTCATTCATTCATTCATTCATTCATTCATTCATTCATTCATTCATTCATTCATTCATTCATTCATTCATTCATTCATTCATTCATTCATTCATTCATTCATTCATTCATTCATTCATTCATTCATTCATTCATTCATTCATTCATTCATTCATTCATTCATTCATTCATTCATTCATTCATTCATTCATTCATTCCATTCCATTCCATTCCATTCCATTCCATTCCATTCCATTCCATTCATTCATTCCATTCATTCCATTCCATTCCATTCATTCATTCCATTCCATTCCATTCATTCCATTCCATTCATTCCATTCCATTCCATTCCATTCCATTCATTCCATTCCATTCCATTCCATTCCATTCATTCATTCTTTTTTCCTCATTATAATAAATTGCTTGAAAAAAAAAGAGAAAAAACAAAATGTACACAATGTTATATAATTTTCTCAATAATAATTTAAGCTAATTCATTAATTCCAAATTTCTTTCGTTCTTTTTTACACTCTTAAAATTTTAATTTCTCATCACAGATGAGAAATACGTAGATTAGCTTTTTGTATAAAATTTATCTTCCATGAAAAGAGGATGAAAAAAAAACGAAGGAAAGAAAATGATGAAATAATCAAAATGATCCGGAAACAATTAAGCAACAAAGTTTGCTAATGAGAGATGAAACGAAAGAAAAAAAAGAAAAGAAAGTATTTTTGTTCATATGAAACAACTGATTTAAGATAATTCGAAATTTTTCAGTTTCATTTTTTTAATGCAAAACTTTTCATTATTTATATTATTGCTATATATTCATATTTAATGGAATTTAAACAAAAAAAAAATTAATTACTCATTTATTCATTTTACAAAACGCAATAAATTTTATACTTTATGGATAAGTAATGACCATATCTGATAAATAATTTTACACTTTTATTTTTATCAATTTATACATAATGATATTATCGATATTATAATTCATATAATTTAGCTCAATTAATTGGTTATCTGTTTGTTATGAGTTTTAAAAATTTCATTTTAACTATTTATATTTTCATCCTAATGCGTATAAGGAAAATGATTAAAATTTAATAATATAATCGATAAGAAATATAAAATTTCATTAAAAATATAATTTCTTCTTTCTTTTTTTTTCAAAGCAAAAAGGATTTTTTTTTTTGTCCTAGCAATTTTATTACATAAGCTATATTTATTCATTCTTTTAAAATTATTAAACAAATTTGCCGCCCATACAACTGTCTATTTATTTAAAATGATTTCAAAAAAAAAAAAGAAAAAGCACAAAGAAATATTTAATTAATTGAATTTTTAACAACGTTATCATCGACTTCGAAATATCAC
>SSBO01000012.1:10165015-10213317 GCA_005281725.1 Wuchereria bancrofti | reverse complement strand
ACAGATAGCTAATAGTTTCATCATTTTCACAATATTTTTACGAAAAGAAAACCGGGAAAAATTCCACAATGAAAAAAAAAAGTTTTTGAATTTCGCAAAAAATATTTCAACACTAAAGTTAAAGATTTTTTTTAAACAAAAGAAAGACAGAGATAGAGAGGAAGAAAGAAAGTAACAAAATAATAAATAGGTTTTTTTCCAAAACTAAGGAAGGGTAATAATAGGTGAATTAAATCTTTCCTTTTATTCACTTTTTTTTTATATCTATTGTTTATTATATTTTAGAGGTAATTATGAACCAAATAATTATAAACTTTTCCTTTTCAACATTTTATCAATTTATTTTATAATTTTCTCCTTAACAAAAATAATTACCTATCTTCTAGCATAAAAATTATTAAATTCTTCAAATTATTTATCATATGCTAATCATTTTAACCATTCGTGTAAAGTGATAAAAAGGAAAAACAAAAAGATGGAAATATTTGGCTTGTCAATGTTATATAACATATATATTAAACATATTAGTGATTATAAATAAAAATTAATGTACTCTTCCGAAATTTTCATCAGAATCATTCAAATTATTCGAGTTGTAAATTAATTGATAAGAAACTGGATAATTGATAATTGATTGAATGATCAAAAATATTCGAACGACTGGATAATAATGATAATAATAAAATAATAATAATTAATAATAATAATAATAATAATAATGACAATATATATTAATATATTATATAATAGGTATCAATATGTTATAATAATATATATTAATATAATAATAATATGTCGTAATATATATAATTACATTGAATTTAGAAAGCAAAAAGTAAAAATAAAACTATGCAATTAAAAATTTTCAACAAGAAAAAAAAATCAACCATTCATTTACTTTACTTTATTCTTCTACATTAATCTTTTTTTTTCTTCAGAAAGAGTTAAAAAAAAATAATAATTGCATTACCTAATTTCTTACGTAACATACTAGCAAAATAGTGCTAACTTTAAAAAAAACGAAAGAAATTAGGTAATTAATTACACATTAAAAAAAAATCCTTTTATTATAACATATATCAATGTATTATATAATATTGTTACCATAGATATTTACATTTATCAATTATATTTGAACAATGAAATATGCATGAAAATATGATAATTATTAATACATTAATTAATAATAAATAAATGATGCATTTTGCTTAATTAATTGTTAAAAGAGAACGATGAAGCAAAAATTATCTAAAACTATAAAATTAATAATAATAATAATAGCAGCAAAATTTATAATTGAATTAACATATGTCCATTCATTCTAAGCAGACATTATAATTAAATAGAAAGATACTAAATTTTGATTTTAATAGACTGAACAGGCAAATAAGCAAACACTTCATTCAACCGAACAATGTTGAGTGTGTGTGTGTGTGTGTACGTCTCTGTATGTGTGCATGTATGTGTATGTGTGTGTATGTATGTATGTATTTGTCTGTCTGTCAATCCGTTTTTGTCTGTGTGAAATCATAGATAGATCTTCCAAAAGCAAAACTATTATTAGGCTATAAAGGCCCATACTTCTATCACTACTACTACTATTGTTATTACAACTACTATTATTATCATTGTTATCATTGACACCTGTGTTTGATACTAATACTAATTCAATAACCTAACACTATTAATTATCATTAAATATTTTTCTAAAATAGTTTATTAGGCTTGCAGATACTAATACTTATTGCAATAAAAAATAAGACAGAAAGAAGAGAAGAATAATAAAATGTAGTTATTTTGATCTTAAAATTCAAAAAGAGAACGAAAAAAACATTAAAAAAGGTTAAAGAAACTGATTTTTTTTCTAAATCTTTTCATCTGTTAAACTTTTAAAAAGTGTATTATAAATGGACAATAATAATAATAATTCATAATAATAATAATAATAACAATTTTAGAGAATTAAACATTGGACTAGAAATAATTGTATCACTAGTGATGTTATCATATTGTTTATGTGGAATAAGTAAATAATTGAAGTGAACAAGAAGCTTAAAGATTCATAAATAAACAATAAGCTTAAGGAAGAAATTAGTTAAGAAGAGGAATCTAACGCAATTCTTCGAAAGAAGAGGAAATATTTCTGATCCGGGTGTAATGAGGTAAAGGAGGCGCCAGGAAATTAATGTATGCTCTCCGCCCCGATTAGTTATATAACTCAGAATTACTTCATTCGTCCTTCTTGTTCATTTTTTATTTTTCCTTTTTTCTCACCGATTTTTTTTTCATTCCAACGACTTATTAAATTCTAAATTGAATTGCTACATTTATGAATTTCTGATTAATATTTATTATTAATCAATCTAAACGATGAGTCATGATTAGCTAATTAATTTTATATTGAACAATTTTATTATTACATTAATGAAATATAAAATTTAGATTATTTTGAGAAAATTTCTATTCAGATTTAAACTTTAACTCTATATCACATCATCATATCAATGAATCACTAAATTAGTGATTTGAAGATATTAATGTTCAAATGTAACCTTTAACCTTGTACCACATGTGGTTACCATTTATGTTAGAAAAATGGAGCTAATAATAAATCACAATATTAATAGCATTTATTGATAATTAACGGTGATAACAATAAGAAAAATGAATCACAGATGTAATCAATAATGATATGGCAATAGCCGACATAACATATTACTATTATTGTCACTATTATTAATATTTATTATTATCGTTATTACTAATTATGATTACTACTAATTATTGCAATTATTAATAATTATTATTACTTATTAACCATTTAATTAACTTTTACTCTTATTTTTCTTTTCTAACAATTTTGTAGATAATACTTGACATTTCAATTTGTTCATAACCAATAAAATATTATAAGATTAGTAAGAAAAAGTGAAATTTTTAAAACGAATAAATACAAATCAATCTTTTACGTTTATCTTTTACGTTTCAATACGTAAGAATTAGCATATGTTATAAGCATTCTATAGAAATATATTACATATATACGTAAATTCACGAATATACGTACAATGGCCATCTTTATTATCTATTCGTTAATGTATTGACACGGAAATTATTCATGCGTGATTCTTTTGTTGATTACTTACGCACTAATTTTTTTTCCTCTTTTTTTTCATTATTCATCCTACCACTATTTTATCAATAATTAATGATAAATGAATACACTGTCTTATTGTTTGCTAGTACTATTATGTGATATATATGTATTTATTTAATTTATTTATATTTATATCTTCATGCTTCCTTTTTATCAAGAATTCATATATGAAAACAAAATATTTTATATCAGTATTTCAATATTTTACCATAATTACCATACATATATTAATTTGTTATGAAAAGAAAAACAAAGGTGAAATGGATTTTTTTGTGACAAAATTCTTTGATTGAAATATTTCCATTTATTGAAATTAATTATACAACTAGCTTTTGTTTTACTAATTAAAAAATTGAAGTAAACTTTGTTGCTATAAGTTTAAATTTATTTGGAAGAATCAAATAGGATATTTCATGCACATAAAAAAGAAAAAAAAGTCGCTAAATTAACCTAATTTCACAAATATTCATTCACATGAAATATAACGGAATTTATTTAACAGTTAGAAGATTCACATGTTGAGGCAATTATGAGTTATATTCAGCGTTAACGATATGAATATGAAGCAACAGCGAATTATAAAAGATGTATCCATTAATTGAAATTTTGTTCGGTTATTTGTTTTAAGATAGAAATTTTCTAAAAATTATGAAATACAATTCCAAATCTATCAGATTCTATAAAATTTAGCTATAAAATGATCGTATCAGGAGAAAGGTAATGATAAAATCAATATGCATAACTGTGGAATAAACAGGGAAAAAACTTTGCTTTATTTCTGCTTTCACCTGTAAAAACTCTAGCAGAGCAAGATCAAAACCAAGATACAAAAAAAAGAAAATCAATTTTCTCTCTGTTCGCAATATGAGAAATGGCAAAAAAAAATTATAGGCTTATTACTTTTTTTTTTCGAAATTACTTTTAACAATCAGTTAATCAATAATAAAGTAGATAAGAGAAAAGAAAAACATTGAGAAACGAAATGGCAGGTAGAATTGGTTGGCAAATAATTATAAAAAAAAAAAGGATAAAAAAACAACAACGATGAAATAAAAACAAGAAAAAAGAAGCGAAAAACGATATGAGAAAGAAATGTTAAGAAGCAAATTTTTGAAATCAAAATCTAAAATGAGGAGAAATAAGAAAACAAGAACAAAAAAAAGACATTAAATTAAATTCAGAAATGCACAGAGAAATATTAAAATTCGAAAATTTCAGACATTTTAAGGCACAATGAATTTGCATAATGAATGGCGAAATGAAAAATGGATCACGATATAAGTGATAACACCTAAGAAATAGAGATAAACCAAATGTTAACAATAGCAAAGCACCACTGTTGCATTTTCTGGCAGTTTTACCATACGATGATCCAATTAATTGATAGCCAAATAATATAAGAAAGAAAAAAAAGTATGCTTTACAAATGGTGATAATGACAGTGATAGTGAAATAATTAGCTGAGTTGATATAGAAAGACAACAATGAAGAAGAAGAGAAATTTCGTCGAGAAATAGTGAGATTTTAAGAAAGCACAAAGATATACATATATGTCAGCGACTATATTGAATTAATTACGAAAATATTGCTCAAATTTAAATTTACTTTTTATTTCGCTTATTTACGAGTGCGAAAATTAAATAGAAGTTTGATATAATTAGATATTCTAACTATCACTTAGGAATGTCCTATAGAGTCGCTTAAATCAACCGTTAGATTAGCTGTAACTTGTGCATTGCATTAACTGATAATTAGCATTAGCATGAAGTTAAGGAAAGATTAACTGACTAAAAATTTTTCAATGGATTTCGAAATTTCTGGTCTTTTGTTTTCATCGTTTTCATGGGTTATAAATTGACAAATAGCCACTTCATTTCAATATGAAGATCAAAACAAAACATAACGATAAGAGGAAAATATAGCTACAACTTGGTATATCTAAATGTCGCATGCTGAGTAGTATTCGATTTGTTTGTGTACCTGAGTAGTAACCGTATCGATCCTTGAATGAAGCTCACTCAGTTCACGATTATAATCCGCTAAGCGTACATCAAATGCATCCATGTTAGCGGAAAGTTCTATAAAATATATTTTAAAGTTTATCTTGTATAAATGATACAAGAAATTTTACTTGCATAACTGAAATTTACAACAGATAAATGATATTTCATTTCAGTATAAGGTATAAAATAAACAGAAAAAAATTAGTCAATGTAACATACGTGAGATATCGCTACGGTGTCGCTGTGTCTTATGCAAAAGTTGTGTTGCTCGTTTACGCAATTCTTCAGCTCTTGCTTGAGGTAATTCATTACCAATATTTTGCGATGACAAAAGTTGCTTAGCTTTTTCAAACATAACCTGGAAATGATTAATATGTAAAATGAGTAAGTTAAACTTATAGTATGGCATAGTTCATGTCATATTTATATGATTTCGCATACATTTTTGTAATCATTAACAAGCAGAAAGTAGCGAATCATCATTTATTGCAATCTTCTAATCTGAATTATATCTTCGTCTTCTTTGAATTATATCTTTAGTAATTTTATCTTTTTTTTTCTAAGCAATGATAAGGGTATTCTTTTATGTTAAATCATGTTTGATTTAATTACTGAAGAAAAAAAAACGAATGTATCACTTCCACTTTTCTTTTTGTTTTCTACAATAAAAGATTACTTCGAGTTGCTCATTGGCTACTTCAGCAAATTCTGCCTGACGTATGGCATTATCAGCAGCTTCGTATGCATACTTCGTATCTTCGGATATCGATAAATACTGCACATTAATATCTTTCATAGCACCCTCCAATTTTACTAATGTTTCATTTGTTTTTGCTGTCGATATTTCCGCAAGTTGTAACTCATTGGTTGCACTATTCAAATCATCCCTAAATTATAAAGCTTCATTCAAAATTGAAAAATTGCGCTTTTAAAAGCATACATTGTGTCATTAATAAGAAAAAATGCACTTTTAGCTAATTCCTATGTAGTAACAGGATACAGAAAAAAAATCCATCTTTTCTCTGAAAAAGAACCAACCGAGCATCCATAACTTGCTCCGTTGCATTCTTTATCGCACCTTTAGCTACTTCCTGTGCAGTACCAGCTCTTCGTAAGGCTTCGCGTACCACTGTTGTAGTGTTTCTATAATAAAATTTTTACTATACAAGTAACAAAATAGTTTTAAAATCACTTACCAACTAGAAAAAAAAATAAGAATTTGACATTTTAAATTTAGGAGACAATTAATTGAAAGATACTTGCAAAGTTTTTTAGTCCAATAAATATAATTTCACTACATTTCGTAGCACACTCAACAAGCACATACCTGATTTCAGCTGCACGCATACTTGCCAATTCTGCAGACTTTTGTAAAGCTTCAGCAATTGTCTTATTACCTCGTGTTTCATTCAATATAATATCAATATTATTGATATTAAGCAGTCTCTCGCGAACCTAAAGAAAGAGGAAGAGGATATTCTATTAGTAAGAAAAAGATTTCCATATTTTTTCCCTGGAATAAAAGACAACAATTTCATAATTATGATTTAATTTAATTTAACGTTACTGTGTTAACATAAAGACTAACCTGATTTGCCAATTCCTCAATCTGATCAGATGTAAGAGATATTTTTGCCATTTTTATCTCTTCAGCTAATGTTCGGATTTGTTCTGGACTAGAACGTTGGTTACTATCAATGAATTCCTTCATTTGATCCAAAATTTCTTCCAGAGATGCTCGAGTTTGATTTGCCTGAAAACAAAACATTTTGATTAAATGTTAAAGTCGGTAATTTATTTAGCTAAATACAAAAAAAAATGTCTTTGGTAGAGAACGAGGTAAACAACTTGTCTAGCTGCCGCTTCAGCAATATCATGGCCGTCTTTAGCTTTGTTTTTTGTAATGAAAGTTTGCTGTAATATTTCTCGTATACGAGCAAGAACCTGCAAAGAATGAATTCGAATAACCAGAATTATTCGAAAAGTTGTAAAATTAACAAATGCTTAGAGCCCTATTATTACTAGACTATTATTACTAGTATTAGCGTAATAAAAACGAATCCTTCTCCATTGTCGTAACTTATAAGAATAATCACTCATTGATAAATATACAGATAAAACCTTTTGGAAAAAAAGAATTCCAATAGTGCAAATTTTCCGATTAATCTATCCATTCCCAAAATTATCATCATACATTAAAAGAAAGAAGAAAACTGATTAGTCACAAACCTCTTCTGCTTCTTTCTGCTTCTCATTCAACTTTTGATCTGCTTCATCAGCAAACTTTTTCGCCATTTCGGCTTTGCTCACAGAACCGGAAAGACATGACCGTCCACCACAATGTCCACAAGATCCTGGTCCACCACATAGTTGATCACAAGGAGCTGATTCTGCACCGCAAACGTCTCTATTTAGTATCGGCAATACGGTTTCAAAATTTGCCAGCTAAAGAGTGTTTAGCAAATATTTCGCACAATGAAAAGATGTGTAAACTAATTCCTGTAGAAAGAACTGAAAAAGTGATAGTGACAAATTACTTACATGAATCAGTAAAAAATATACCTGCTTATCAATTCGTACCAAAGCCATTTCATTTTCACTGAACTGTTTCTCAAAATCAAGCTGATTGTTATCCAGCAATTGTGTTGCTTCCTGTCTACTGCTTTCAGCACTGGTAATTTTTAAATCTGCTTGATCAGTGCGCAGCTTTGCAGCAGATGATTTTTCGGCTGATTCCCGAGTAATATTATATGCACCCTAATTTTCAATAAATTCAATTTCTTTTAATCTTAACGCTTCTTACTTTCCTAAGTAGAACCAAAAAACTAAGAGTTATACATGAAATAAAAGGTAACTAACAACAGTACCTCTACCAAAGGTAAACAATAGAGCCTTAATTCATTATTCTGAGAACAAGAGAAATCTTTTATGTTTTCTGAAGAACAAATCAAGACCTTATTGAAATATGAAAAGAGAACATGCAGCAAATATGATTATTTTTCATTTTCAAACAAAAATACAATAATAACTATCACCTGTATATCAGCAACTCGTAATAATGTTGCATTTTCTTGAAATGCCTGTGACTTTTCCGTAAGCCTGTCAGCTTCTTCGACTAATGATTTCAATTCTAAATCAGCTCCATCGACATTGCTTGAAATTTCAGTTATACGTCCTCCAACAGAATTCAACAATTCTTTTTTCAAATTGATCTGCAGTAAAACGAGAAGCAATTTAAAAATCAAAAAAATGCATTAAACTTTCTTAATAATTGAAGCATTTACGCGAAAAAAAAAAAAGATCATGCTACAACAAACACGCAAAACTGGAGAAACAAATATGTTAGATAGATACATTTTGTCGAAGTTTATCAATTTCATTTTGCAATCCAATCACGTTACTTCGTGTTATATTTGCTGATTTTAGCTGCGTCTTTAAATCCGACAGACTGTTTTCCATTTTTTCAAATTCATTATCATAAACAGAAGCAACGCCTGTATCTTCAACGTTTTTAGCTGTTTCTGAAAATTTTAAACAAAAAACTGAAATTTCAAACTAAACTCCAAAACACAGTTATGGTGTTAGAACTTATTTCATCCAGAATAATCTTCCAGAATAATCTTACCTTAAAGAGTTTATTTTTACCAAAAAAAAAAGAAATTTTCACTTTTTTGCTCTCCATAATGCCCCAGTCATCATTATGGCAGTCATATATTATATCCAAGCACGAAAATTTTGCGATCGCTTGCTATTACAAAACATTTCATCAATTAAAATACACAAGAATTTACCGATCAAAACTTCAACTTGACTTCTCAAATTCTGAATGATTTCATCCCAATTTTGGAAACATTCACCACAAGCTTGACATTGTGGCCATTGACCGGTATAACCACGAGCACACATATTACATAATGGCCCTGAAACAGTTATCAGTAACGAATAAACTTTACTTATTCACGGAATACCTCAAACTAACTAGAATTCATCATGAATTCTAAAGAATAAATACAGCTAAAATAAAAATTTAACCAACACTTTGAAAGTAGAAAAAATTAGCTTACCTCCTGAGCCAGGTAAACAAACGCATGAACCATTGTTACGATCACACTGTTGGGTGGCTGAACCAATTCGGTCACACTCACATTTACGACATTCACCAGTTGCTGGATCACCCCAGTGATAATCTTCGCAATCCGAACTACAAAAAATATAGAAGCTATCGCCAATTCAAGAAATAAATTTAAAAAAGCAAAAAAAAAAAAAAAGGCATTAATTACCATGTACGTCCTCCTCTTCCTGGCTTACAGTAACATCGTCCATCCAATTCATTACATTGCAATTGAGGCATACCATTATCACTAAGAATAACACCAGTTGGATCACATTCGCACGGTTCACAACCTTTCCCTAAAAAAAAAAAAACTAAAGCAATTTACGATACAAATCATTTCGAAGTTTTATTACATGAAATGCTAATGTCATTCAATGAATAAACCTCCTTTCCAAGCAATGCAATCATAGAAAAACAAATAGGTAAACAAATGAACATTGTAATAAAATAAGATTATTTAAACAAATGCACTACCACTAGCCAAATCGAAATGATGAACGGCACATAAATCACACGCTATTCCTACAACATTTGGTAAACATGGACATTGGCCGGTAACACGATCACATGCTCCAGCTGTTCTATTTGTTCCCAGATCGTTACAAACACATCTGTGTAAACATAAACAATGTTCAATTCATCAGTAAACCAAATCAGGATAATGAAATTAAAAAACAGTGAACGGGATGACTGAACAATCTTGAAAAACCCCAAAGCTACAGACAACTGTTAGAGATGAATCAAATAGGTTTAGTAAAGTCCCTGTAATCTAACTACATCTATTCTTATACTGCTTAGCAGCTAGTAAATTTATACTAATTTTATGAAAGTTCTCAGATTTCATTTTTTTTTTTTTCAGAACTAAAGTTACGCAACTACAAATATAAAATTCGAGAAAATTTTAAACTAAACGTTGAACCACATGAATTTAAATGATTAATTCCAATTATTTACTTTTGACAGCTTCGTATCTTCGCATCACCATAATAACCCTCGATGCAATCTTCACATTGTACACCTTCCGTGTTATGAAGACATTTAATACAATCGCCAGTCACCAGATCACAACTTCCTTCGACATTCACATCAATGTTACCATTGCATTCACAAGGTTCACAAGTCCCACCTAATTCATTTGGATTTCCCCAATAATTTATCGCACATGAAGAACAGCGCTCACCAGTATATCCTGTTCTGCAATAAAGATGCTGATATTTCAAATTTAATTATAGTATGAATCACAGTTTCTGGTAAATTTGCATGTAATCTGTAAAATTAGCTCAATTATACCTGCAGTTACAAACTACATCAGGAGCTTCCGAATGTTCACTAGGACGAAGATAGCACGTATCTGCATGTTGGAAACCGCTATCCAAACCACCAGGACAAGGACATGGCTTACATGGCAAATTGATACCAAGTCGTGGGTCACCATAATAACCATCCTTAAAAAAAATCAATACGTTGCATTTTCATGTAATCTGTTTATGAATGAGAACAAGACTATAAACATATGCATCATATTTTACACAATACAGTACTTGACTAAAAGTAAATGTGTAGCGGTTAAGCAAATGACTTGTTCGGAAAGTTGAAACACAGTGTGCATGTTATAAATGAGCGGAAAAATATCTCTGTAAGCGTAAAACTACTAACTATATTTCAAGACTATTAAATAGGAGAATTTTACACTGTCCTGAATTTACATTATAATTCCGCTACCTTGCAACGATCGCAATAATAACCATCAGTAAGGTCAAGACAATCAATACAAGCTCCAGTTTTCTGATCACATATGGAAGCATGATCATTGCACTGACAGACACGGCAATCTGGAAATGACCAAAATCCTGGCTGACATTGATTACATTGCCTAAAAATAAATGGAAATGACAACTTTGTTCTGAGGATTATATATAAATGTAGAAAGCTAAAATAAAATATCCTTAATATCTACCATTATTTCTCAGGTATTACAAAGATGTTTTAGAACTGTGAACGCTAATACTTTTCCTAATTATATAAGTAAAACTAATAATTTAAGAAAATTCTAAAAAGAATAAAACTGACTTTGGATAGATAATCTTTTTTTTTTAATAAATGAAGAAAATATAAGAAAAAAATAGCGGCACCTTCCGGTAATTCCACGTTCCCTGCAACTACACTGACCGCTTTGCCGGTTACAGTTATTATTTAATGAGCCAACACTATCACATTCACATGGTGTACAACCGGAAGGACCAAAACCATATGTTCCAACTGCACACCGATCGCACCTCAAATAAGATTACGTTTAAATCAAATTTTACTCTGATGTATATTTACAGAGATAATGATAATCCTAAGTAAAAGATAGGTGAGATGAAGATAATTTCTCCTTGTCGATTTAACCAAGAATTAAATATCATTTCTCTATACAAAAAAGTATTTTTTTATTAAATAGTAATTATAACAGTAGTAATGACGAAGATGCCGAAGAAACACCTCAAACGAGCCCAATTTCCCAATCTAAGAGGAATTAAAATTTCAACTTCAAGCACAAATTAAAAACAATCAACTATAAACAGACTCAATAAACAGTTCAACCTTCTTCCAATAACATTCGGTTTGCAATCGCACTGCCCACCCTTGCCGGAGCATATTCCCGAACGTGAACCTGTAGCATCACATTCACATTCCAAACTACGATTTAATAACATTGCTGCAACTGGACAAATATAGCGAACGCATACGTCAGGCAACTCCGACATCGGCGTTAAAGATAACTGTTGTGTCCTGCACTGAAAGCGCTCGTACTCCACTCTAAAACTACAAATATATATTATCGTCAGATTTTTATAAAGAACTAAAGATTGCCTCAGAACATATCTATGACAGGCACTTAAGAATTACCTGTGATGATTGTCAGCAGAAATTCCTTGTGAAATGAAGAGTTCTTCGGTCGGTGGGACAAGAACTATTGAATCAATGAGTACAGCAGCTGTTCTGTCGCTTACTTTAGTTCGCTTTTCTCCCATTTGCACAAGAATTTCGTATGGAACGCCAGCTTCTAGACAAACATCCGGCATAACCTAAATTTCTTTCAGATTAATACATAATGCTTAAGAAAAATTCTACCATTTAAGGAGGAAAAACAATATAATATATATCAAACAATGGTCGCCATCAAGTGGAAATGACAAAAGTCAAACTTGCTTGCCTATCATAATGATAAAAAAGAAAATATACAGGAATAAATTCAGTGCAAGATTTTTACCTCAACGTAACGTGAATTAGGATGAAGTTTTGCAGTTAAGAAATCATCCGAGGGTGAAAGATTCTTACAGACTCCATCGGGTGATGGATCTGTAGGTCGCACAACTGTTAGTTGTATATTTTCCCACCCAATATCATCCTGAAAATGAAATTGATCACAAATATTTCTTTCCGAAAAAGTCAAAATTAAGTAATATAACAGTAAATACATCCCAATAAATCCTTGAATTCTTACTTGCATTGGTTCATATTTGATAATGATATTGTAATGCATGCTTTGCGCAAGGTTGTCAATTTTGAATATTAATTGAGTATGTTCACTGGCTCTAACAAAGCCATCGCCTGTCCATGTATGATCTCTTACAAGTACTGGAAGCTCTCTGAATTCGATTTGTCCCTGTAAATTGATGAATAAAAATTTTTGAATGGATGTTATTATCAGTACTTTATCAACGTACGCAATAGAATCATTACAAAACTTATTGGGATACTTACATCAGTAATGTCTGCCTCCTCTGCTTCCAATGTATAATGATTAATAGATGGACAATAATAAGCACTTTCGGCGGTGTCACAACGTCGACCGCTAAAGTTTCTTCTACATTTGCACTGTCCGGTAATAACATCACAGTGATTATCAACTGATCCACCCAGATCACAATCACAAGGTTTACAGCCGTATAGATCGTCACTTAGTCCATAATGCTCTGGCTAAAAACATGTAATTCCGACTACGTAAAAATAAATGAACTTAAATGTCTACTTGATATTTTAACCTCTGGAACTAATTCACAAACAAAAAAAAAAAAAAGAAAAAAAAAACCAACCAAGCATTTGTCACAGGCATCACCAGTAACAAGCTGTTTGCAAAGGCATTCGCCAGTTTGCTTATTACATCCCTCATTGTTGAATGAGCCTAATAAATTGCAGCTACATGGACGACAACCATTTGGATCGTCAGCTGTCAATTTCCAAAATCCATTTTTACAATGATCACACCTGAAATAACGTTAGCAACTATGCAACATGTAATTTACCTCCACATGACTTCTAATTTACCGACAACTTTAGATAAATGTCTGAACTAATGGTCCTAACCGAAGGTTACTATCCGGAATAGCCCCAAAATTAGAAACTTGCCATGGCCCTTCGACATTCGATTTGCAGTAGCATTTGCCAGCAACAAGACCCCGCTCTGAATCTTCTTCACCTTCACAGATTCCATCATTTAAGGAACCAGTCTGTAAACGAACCACATTTCAGCAAGAACCGACTAAATAACCAACAAACACAAACAGATGAAAGAAACGAACCAAACCTTGTCACATTTGCAGGGTAAACAAACATATGGATCAGTAATTGGTCGATCCGGATTCCGATAGAAATACGGTTTGCACTGTTCACAGTTTTTGCCTTGAGTATTGTGCAAGCATTCGTCACACACTCCGCCTGATACGAAGCCTGCAAAAAATCTCAAATTATTAAAGATCAAGATTGTCAAGCAGATAAAAGGATACAAGGCGATGGAAAGAGAAGGAATTTTAGGAAAAGAGGTCCTAAAGAATGAAATCTAAATAGCTATCATAAAATTACTTACGGACACTGCATATTTTACATTTTTCACTAGTTGGACTGACAAAATTCTTGGATTTTCATAGAATGAAATTAAAGTAAAACTACTGAAACCTAAAAAATTTATCAAGTTTTGGTTTAATGAAAACGAAAATTTACCAGAAGCTTGATAGACTGCACGATCGAAATGACACCTTGCTGCATGACCGCTGCATTCGCATCGTTTGCATTCGTTTGAGTCATCACCAATCGCTGGACGCCACGGTAAATCATTGAAGAAATCCATGCACTGTTCACAATTTAAGCCCTTTGTGTTGTGAGTGCACTCACATCGTCCATGTACCTGTAATGGTCGAAACTTCACTTAAAATAAATTTTCTGAATAACATTAACGATATTAAGCGGTTTTTTTTATGAAGAACAGGATTACCATATTTATGTCTTCCTAAAGAAACATAGTCAGTTCCGAAATATTTATAAAAAAAAAACTGATCAATTCAACAAAATAGTACCATATCAGCCCGATAAGGAACAGAAACTCGTGCAGCATTATCCATTGGTATGCAACGCTGAGCATGACCATAGCAAGAGCATGACCCACGAACGACCAATTCATAGATGGCGTAATAATATTTCTCATCTATTTCTGGTCTAAAATTAAGATAACTTGAGCACGGATTCAGATTCATACACGGAAAATAATTTTTCAAGGAAGGTCAACGAAGCATATGTTCCCAGTGCACTTTTTCAACATTTGCCTTACAGTTACATTTTAAAATCAGTAGAAAAAACTGACAATGATCAATCAGATAAATTCAAATATTATCTTAAACCTTTATTTTAGCATGTGCATGTGCATGTGTAACTATCAAAAACCTTTTCCTGGTAAAAGCTCATATATTAAACAATCAAGCAGTACTATCCGTCACCTTGTCCACTTTCTCTTCCATTTTGGAAAAAAAAAATTCTAGAATATCCATCGAGAGATGCCCGAATTTATGTTAATCAAAATTATTGAAGTAATGAAAAGTACCTGTAATCCAACAAATCATCACCAAGTGTATGAAGCTTAGTGAAATTGATTCGAATATTCGTAACTTTCAATAAATTTGCAATCTCATCAGCATATGGATTTTCCGTCGGAATATGTGGTGAGATTACTTTGTAGACTAACTGAAATTTCCAACATATATCATGATAACAACATATTCGTTACAAACAGATTTCAATGGATTCAAATGTCATAGATCTAAGAATATTTCCAGAAACTAAGAAATTTAAAGGAAAAAAGTACTAAACGAACTTCGCCACCCGTAGAAGGAGCAACATCGCTGTACCGTCTTGTGCAAATGACATCTGTATGTTTTTTCGGCGGTCTTTCAGGAATGTTTGGGAAGGTATTTTGACAATCGTATGCAAAATATCTATACGGAGTCCTGAAATTCGTACACTATATCAATTGTTCACATTCACTATCGCTCAACGCCGGCGTATAGAAAACTGAGACTCTCGAAAAAGTTTAAAACCCACTTATTATTTCTTCTCACTCGTTTGATTACCCTCTGTATTAAAAAATGCTTTCCGATAAGGGCAGTGAAATGATTCGTACGTCAAGGTGAATTAACAAAAAAATTCTGACCATGTCTTTGCATAATCAGCCGAACGTTCAATAATCATAGCAGCGGGACGAAAAGATTTGAATGTTATGATCAAATGAGTAAAATGAAATTCAGCTTCGAGATCGAGTCGTATTGAAACATTTTGTACACCATTTTCTGATTGCCACCAATTCCTATTACGATCTTCGTATGACTCCGAAACTACATTTTCAATCCTCAAATAACAAGTATAAATAAGTGCATCAAATATAAACATACTGATCAAATCAGACACAACTGATGTAAGCATTGGAGCATTTTCAAAACATGAAGAGGTAGTAGAATATTAATGGCACTAAAATACACATAAAAGCATCATGCTCCGACGATATTGAAAGTATAACAATAATATCGTAAAACTGTTTACATATTAAGGTATGCAAATAAGCAATAAACTGATAAAATCATTTCAATATATTACTCTAGAAGATGCATACATACCTATGACTCAATTTATATGGCTCCCGATTTGGTTTCCACTCTGTTCTACTGTCACAATAAAAACATTTTGTTTGTTCTTCTAAGTGTGATACAATACAATAACGTTGTCGACCATGTAAACCACATGTTGACGTTGCACTGAGACTTTTCTTCCGTCCAATTAGAAGATTGCCAGTTGCAGGATAACATGACCGTTCATTACATATGTCTTCTTCTGGTGGTTCTCAAAAGAAAAAAAAAAATTCTATTATCATCTGTATATAAGACCATGAAATAAAACGACTGTAATTTTTCGAAACAAAAATAAATTTTCGTTTTCATTATTATGTATACCATTTCTATTCATAAATTCGACTCACTTTTTACGTTAGACGAAACCATTTAGTCTTTCGATAATTTGCACATGTAAATATATAAAAACAAAACTTAAAATCTAGAAAAGTTTTAAAAATTGTATTTTTCATTTGAAACTTTACTTTTCAAAATATGCTCATTTAAATGAAAGGAAAAGCAAAAAGAAGAGAAAAGGTAGGAAAAAAAAAGAAAAAGAAGAGAATTAAAACAAACATACCATGCTCAACTGATGATGGAAAAAGGAAACAGAGCACCAATGTGCATTGTGCTACAGAATGAGAAGGGCGCATACCAAAATGATCAAATGAAAACCCTCTAAAATAACAAAAATAAATTTAAATATCAGAACTGAATCATAACCAACAATAATTCTACAAGTCACACATATAAAATGAAATATTTGCGAAATAGATTCAAAAATTTTTTCTGAAAATAAAATCTAAGTTAATTGCATGTAGCAGAAGGAAAAAAAGAAAAAATTATAGCAGTGATATTACATCTAATGTTATTTAATGTGATAGACAAAAAAAAGCAAAGAGCAAAAACAATAGACTAATTAAATTAAACTAATTAACAAAAAAAATAGAAATTTCAAGATGAAAAAAAGAATTAAAAAAAGTTGTTGCAATGCAACAATCATATTTAATCATTATAATTAATTCAATTTTAATTAATTTAACCTTGGAATACGACGAAAAAGATGATAATATTTGTTTTAATTATATCACTGAATTTGTGCATAATTCATGCGTCTCTTGTTTTTTTTTTGTTTTTTGTTTTTTTTTTTTTCATTTGGATAACATAATACATCATTAAATTTAGAGAGAAAATTACCACAAACGAAAAGAGAAATAGTTGAAAGTAACAACAGTTACAACAAATGATACTACCATCTGTGAAACATCTGTGTCGTATGATTGGGAAATGAGTGGGTATGAAAATTCCAATGACAACAGAAGGAGGGGAAGCACTACTCTTTGACATAACCATGACGAATTAATGATGCTATCCTTCTCACACTACTACTACTGCTACTACTATTACTATTATTATCACTATCACTATTATAACTAAATTTCAAATAATATTTAAAAAGAAAGGAAAGAAAAAAAAATTCAATTTAAACCATTCCTTTTTTTAAAAAAAAATTTTTTTGCCCATATCCTAAAGGAAATAATTATGATTTCAGGAGCACATAACGATACAACTGATATATATTTAAACCAAAGTTTTTGGATGGGATGGATTATAGCATTTTATTGTGATAACTCCCTCTTTCTCTCTCTCTCTCCCTTATTTCATCTCCTTTTTTATCTTTCTTCCTCTCTTTGCTCTCCTTTCTTTCCTCTCTTTCTCTGTCTGCTACTGCATATTTATAATATATGTATCAATCATCAAATTACAATATTAAATTTAATAGTTTAAAATTTTCTTTTTTTTTATTTCTTTCGAGAAAGAAGGAAGCAGAAAGAGAGAGAGGGGGATGAAGAAAGTTTGAAAAAAGGAGTGAAAAGAAAAAAAAAGAGAAGAGATAGGATTACAATAATGCAATAAAAAAATTTAAAAAATGCAAGAAAAGTCATCTGCAACCGAATAACCATCACACTGTATGTAAATAAACATATATAAATACCTGTGTGTGTGTCTGTCCGTGTCTGCCTGTGTCTGTGTCTATACACAAAAGAATTTTTTTTTGTCATATATAGTTGAATAACTATCATTTTTCCAATTTGTATAGGATTACAAGCAACTGTAAATACACATACACATGCACACACACACATACATACATACATACAAACATGCATACATATACGTACATAAACATAAACATTGAAATGCACTTCATATTTGTTTTAACTAATATGATGGTAAAGGAAAAAGTTAGAAATTGTAAATGAATTTTGTTAATAGAAAAATTAAATTAAACCTGTCCATTTATTGAATTATCTGTAATTTGTTTACTAAATTAGACATCTACTTACTTGCTTATTTTATTTAATTAATTCCTTCATTTTTGCTATCTTAATTGTCACTATGAATATAAATTTGGCTGCTCTCTGCTTAATTCTTTCAATTTCAAAATTTCTTTACCCATTTTTATCGAAATTACAAATAAAAAAAATGTTTTTGGAAAAGAATCATTTTTTCTTTTTTTTTTGTTATTTTAGAAACGAAATAAATTTTCCTTATCCATCATCACGGGTAGAAAAAAAAACTGCAAAATATATCGATGATAAAAAAAACTCTTAAAAACTATAGTGCTATTACTATTTAATCATGAACTAACAATATTTAGCACTAAGTCATTTATATTATTATTCCCGGTATATACCAGCAAGAAATACGTTAGGAAAATAAAGTATATGTCTTTTTTTAAAAGATAGAACCAATGGAAAATAATTAATAATAATAAATAAAATCAAAATTTACTCGACAGTATTGTATATCAATTTTTTTAAATAAAGGAAAAGAGAATGAATGAATATTGAAATAAATTGTGAAAATTTGACAACTGTACTTCTAGAAATGATAAAAGTTTGATGCAAATAGAACATACAATTACTAAAATAAAATCAAACAATTCAAAAAGTTGCATGAAAATTATTTGAAGTAGTATTTTGCAGCTATCTTTTCTTTTGTAGTTAATTAAAATAATTAATTTGTAATTAAAGCAGCTAATTGCAAATGGTTAAGTGTTGACAGGTTTATCAAATTTTCTAAAGATTTCGTCAGTTTTTTCTTAAATAAAAATTAAAAATGAATTAAAAATTATTGTACCGGACATTTGTATACTTAAATATGAACAGGTGTGATTGTTCAAAATCTTATACAATTGACGGACCACTTGTAAATACTTATCTAGAAATCCGGAAAATTAACATATAAGTAATCGATTGAAAAAAGTACAGCTTTTCCTTATTTACAAAACCGGTACAAATGAAATAGAATTGCAGTTTACAGTTTACTTTCTTGGAATAACGTATGCATTTTTTTTTTCGGTAAACGTGCTGTATTGGAGTAGTTTTCGGGAATGTTACACCTGCTTATAATTCCGTTGAATGAGATAAAAAAATGTATAAAATATATATATATATATATATATATATATATATATATGTATATGTGTCCGTTTGTTTATTTGAAAGAAAATTGTGCAATCTAACTAAATGATGCATGAAAGTAACTTATTAGTTCAATCCGTTGATCACACGAAAGTAACGTTTATTTCGTACGAATAATCCGGAATAAATATCATTGAAGATGCATCTGTCGTTTAGATTAATATCTCAATGTTGACAATATCCTATTTATTATTGCAATTTTCATTATTGCTATTAACGTAATGTTACGTGACGTATAACTTAGAAAGTTAGGAAAAATATCGGTAAAACGGAAGTTTTCAATTAACTGATGTATGCATATTTGAATGCTTGTTTGTCATTCATTATTAATTTAAATCATATTAATGTTTTATGTAGTTTATGCAAAATTTACCAACTTGTATTATCACTTTTATTTTTGATTTCAGCATAAGTGAACTAATCGAAAAGATGTCATTAAAAAAAGTATTATTTCAGCAAGCACATAATGCAAATGTGACATTTTTGAATTTGTCCTTTTCCTTTCTTTCCAAATTTTAACTTAATTTTATTAGATAAATAGTGCGAACAAATTTTTTAAACTTAATAACTTAGCAGAAGCATGTTAAATGCATTTTTCATGTATTTGGATGGAAAAAACAAAATTCATACTTTGGCAAAAAAAAGGACTGAACAAGTGAAGTGAAGAATGAGTGAATAAATGAAATAAACTTAAAAGAAAGATATTATCGCATAAATTAAATTAAATATTTCTTCAACCACTAACATTAAATACCAGTGGTTGAACTATTCATCAGTTTTCATTTATGCAAATATTACATCCTCTTATCATTAACAACCTAAAAATGAATTAAAAAGTTTTGCTAATTTAAACGAAAAAATAAAAATTGAAATTTAACAGCTTAATTAGTTAATTAACACGAATGTTTTGCTGTATTTGATATAAACCATACACAAAATCATGATTCATAAAAATGTTTAAAATATGAATCGAACGATATAAATGATCGAGAGCGATTATGATGATCAAAATGAATAATCTAACAATCAAATAGATGTAAAATAATATCATATGATGCTTACTGTTGATGTATAGAAAGTAAATGCAATGGTGGTAAATTTATAGCATTATTCGCTTCATTATATCAAAAATGGATTATTCATATTTTATGTAACATAAAACAAATACGATAAGTTACCACATCAAAACGACACTAACTGTATTTTTAATATTTCTATTCAAAAAAAAGAACGCTGTTCAATAACAAAATCTTTTAAAATTTCATAAAAAACTTTTCTTCAACTTTTAATCTGTTTGATAGCTATTAAAGAAACATATTGTGAGAGATTAAACTGAATACTTTTAGTTTAATAATTGCAAAAAAATTGCTAATATCATTGAGAAGAAAAAATTTCATTGATAATCATTTAGTTCGGAGTTAATATAATGAAAGAGCGCACACAACATTTTGCCGACACAGAATAAACGTTTGGTCCTGATAACTATCATATTAATACTACTTAGTTGTTTATGTCAAAATTTGACAGAATCTGTAAAAAAATGGTGTATAATTTTCAGCAAAAAAAAACTATTTGAAAGTAATTCATCCAGAAATAAAGTTATGTTTTTACACAAGAAACATAAGTATATTCAAATTTAATAATTACATACCTACTATGTTAGCTAAAAACAGATAATAAACCAATGCAAAACAACAAATAAACAAAATAATCATAATACTTTAAACCAATATTAAAACCAACAAATAAACAAAAAACATTTAAACCAATATTATGGACACATAAGAAGAAAAATAACTAACACCTAAAAATATCAAAGATATAACCAGCAATAAGAAAAATAAAAAAAACAAAATTAGAAGAACCAAACAATAAAACTCTCGAAAAAAAGAAAAAAAAGTCAAACTTAGAGAAACATTAACCAGCATTTAGATCTAAACCTCAGTTTTGTCATGTGTGAAATATCGCCAGGTAATTTTGTAACGTCAGCTATTATCCGGTGCTAAACGTTGCAGGTGTAAATGTTTGATTTCCCACACCTACAATTGTCAGAAAAGATCAAATTTGTAAGCACAAAAAAAAAAAATTTCATTAGGTTCACATTTCCTGCATTTATAAGCAGATGATCACATTGCTAATCATGAATTTCTCAGGACCAAAGTTATCATTCTTAGTTCTTTTTCGAATTGCTTCCTTTCAACAAATCATTATTAATAATTAAAAATGTTGTAGAAGAGTTCGAAATTATATAAGCTCAAATTTTACCAATTATAAATGAGAAAATAATGATGACAAAAATAAAGCGAATATTTTATCACTTTCAAATATGGTCACAAATGATAACATTAGCTGGGAAACATTCAAATGATAAATTCAGTTCAATTATCAGTAAAGTAATTGCTACTTGAAATTAAAATTCTTACAAATGTTACTGAAAAAAATTTTAGGAAATAATAAGTGCATCTTACAACAACAAAATTCATTAAGCGACTTTTTGTAAAAGGTTCAGCAAACCTACAAAAAGAGAAAATCCATCGGACATTCTATTTAATCTATTTTTTTAATCACTAAAATATGGAATGGACGATTAGGATACTAACACTGATACATTATAAAAGCTGCATTTTTTTAAGCAAAAAAAAGATCAAGAATAAATAGCACTTTTTTTTCTTAATGTAAAATATTGCAAAATTATCTCCAGTCATTTTTACGACTTCTCCTTTCAATCTATTTTTCCCTGAAAAATCAATTAATGGCATCATTATAAAATATTTCGTAAAATTTCATCACATAGAAAAAACAACCCAGGAAATTACCAACGAATAATTTATGCATTTGAAACGGACAATTTAAATCTCATCATGAGTTTCTTATTCTCCTCTTGCATTTGTCTTTTCTCACCTTCAAGTTGCATTATTCTGTGTACATCCACGGAACGCATCCAACACAAAACTTCCAATCGTTCTGCCCGATTTTTATTATCATAACTTAAAAGACTTATTTTGAGCAACTTGGAAGTCTTGAAATCGATGTTCCTTAAACGGAAACTTGTAGTTCTAAATAATTTTTTATCACCATTTGTCTTCTAACCCAGCAAGTTTTATAAAATATTTTTCGAAAACACTTCAGAAAAAACGTTTCTAGAAATAGCATACATACCTGGTAGTAGGAGACAAAGGCGGAAACAATTCTGGTTCACTGACAAGGCCTTGATTTAATGTAATATGTAGCGGAATTCGAATTTCATCGTCGCGCTTTATAGCTGCACTTGTATTGAAAGAATAACGTTTGACAAACATGATCAAACATCTGAAACAATTAGTACATTTAGAACATTAGTAAAAATAATACAGAAAACAATTAGTGAAAATTAGCAAGAAAGCAAAAACAAAGTTTAAATACTATTATCATTAACAAGAAAAGTGAAAAACTTATCTTGGAATTCGTGTAAATTGCTGGCTCTTATTCGCACTATTAAATCCGCACAGATCACATTTTTTGTCAACTACTTCAGATTTTAAATTATCATTTAACAAGTCTTGTACTGTGATTGATAGCCTGAAAATAAAGAATTTATGATGTTTTTTCTTGAATCTATCTGATGAGTGAATCTTTTTTAAACACTACCACAAGATGTTTTCATTTTAATCTTGTCGAGAAGAAATGTCTGAGAAATAAAAAGATGAAAGCCAAATAAATGTTTTCAAATTTCAGGCATGCAAACCCTCTCGAATCTTAATTAAAAAAAATTCATTTAATCACTTGCCGGGAATCATTTTGGTCCATCATTTGGATAGAGATCGGTAAAATAATGCTTTCTTCTTTGTTATTCGTAACTGCTTCGCATCTGAATTGATTTTCTCATTTGAACAATTGATCCGAATCAGCAATATTTAATAGATAGCTATTTTGCTTATTGCCAACTATAACTGATGATGGATATTGAAGGCATAGATGACAACTCGCTTACCTATTAAAGAAAGTTAAATGAACCTCCTGCATCTTATCATAGATTCTATAACAAATGCAAAATTTGCTGTAATTGGATTTAATTTATTTCTCTCCTTCTGATCATCAATATTGTGTTGTTCGTACAATATTTTGTCACATTCTTCTTGCATCATATTCAAAATGTTTGCAAGGAATTCTTGTGCATCCTGCAATGAAGAAAGTTTCCCACAAAAACTTACACTGACTTGGTCGACAAACTCAAGCTGTACAAGATAAAAATGTTGTTATGTAAACAACCAGTTCATTTCCCGCCTGCATATACATAAAACTAGGAAATTTTTCCTTCTGTTCATAAGAATAAGTAGAAAAAATCAGCAAAACAATTATTAAAAACTCAAACAAAACGATTTGAAACTGAAAGTAAAATTATCCAAATATAACCATTTCAAAGTAATTTGTGCAAATTAAAGGACCAACCTGTTGCTCACCACTCCAGAAATCTAAATTTGACATATCTTTGATCATTTCTAGAAGAGCCATCTTCAAACTATTTGATGCACAATGACGTTGGCTTGCAAGATTGGCAACTGCTCTGAACAATTTATAATATTTCCTCTTTTGTTTTACTCACGAAAAAAAAAAAGATATTCCGCAAATTAGAATTTACGCGTTTTTTAATATTTGCTGCAGTACTGATACAAAGACGTAAAAAAAATTGTTATCAGTGCTTTTTGGATTAATGTTTACATTAATCCAAAAGAGAATCTTAATACCAGTTATATATATATATATATATATATATATATATGCTATACAAGAAATATTCGCTTCAGAAATTCAATACAGAAGTACTGAATCTCAATATTTTGTTTACTCCCATTCGTCAGATCGAATGATCTTACAATGAAAACCGCTCTTTTGTTTAAGAAATAAAGAAAAGAAGAAGAAATTAGAAGAACAGTTAAAGCAATTTGCTAGCAAACTCTTTGCGACTGTAAGGTTGTTCTTATCAAAAAAGAAAGCAATGCATACAAGCATAACGGCATTTCTTCATCCAAATCCAAGCCAAGTTTCTCAACCATTTTACAAAATTTGAAAAGATCTTTTGCAAAAATAACATTTGCAAACAAGCCTTGGAGTATGGAGTTCATATAACACGTGTTACCAAGATTCGCGAATCTATAGCAAAATAAAAATATTCAACTAATATTTTATATTACCGAAAAATGATAAATATTCCATCTACATAAAAGCAGAAGAACAAAACTATCATTTACATACCCAGATGTCTCCACATTATCAGTTGTCAAAGCTTTAATGTGATCATTGCTACGACGATCCTATAATTAAGCATTTACAAGAGATCAAAACACAAGTGATTCAATGATTGTCCCAAAATAACCTACATAACGTATTCTTGAAATTTTACCTATATTGGTTTTAAGCATCAAATGGTTCGTTTAGAGGTTTCAAAAAATAAAAAAGCAATGATGAAGATATACCGCACTACAGATCATGGGAACATCATTGGAAGGTTTTTTTTCTTCAAACTGTGATATTTCTTCATAAGAGCTTGCTAAATTTATTTCACGCGCCATGATGAAATTTGTTGATCTGTAAAGAACAAAAAATCAACGAATCTAAAATCAGATTAAAAAACAAAAATTTATGCAGGAACGACTCACATACCGAATTAAAGGCTTTTCAACTTGCAAGGAACCGTATGTAATACCAATCAATGGATTAGATAACCTGAATCGCTTTGCTGTCGGTTCCAATACAGAAACTAGCGTGAATTGATCAAAGCTTTTCTTAACTAAAACAAAAATATACAAGAAATTAGCGGGTGTTGCAAGATTCCATATGGATTTCAGTTTTCTTTTTTGGCAAATTCTAAGATCTGAGTGTAATTATAAGCATGCTAAAGTAAAAACTGGATTTATTCATAAATAAAAGAATAATGTAGAAAACGAACTACTTTCAACATCTGCTGGGTCAACTTCTTGTTGATTTCTAATGATACTGAAAACATGAAATCTTGAAACAAGTTTCAAATAATTGATTGTCATTATCTAGCGTATGTTCTGCAAATGCATCCAGAAAAACAGCTATACATGGGATGCATTGAAGAGATTCACAAAACTATCTGTCTCATTAAGATTACTGATAATAAACGGATATGTTTGAAAAAGTATAATTCGGTTAGCAGATGAAAATTTTTTTTTTTTTTTTGCTAAAATTTAGAATAAATCATGGAAAGTATTACTGCATAAATTCGTCCCAAAAATCTCGACCACGTTTCGGTAAGTTTTCTATCGAGAACTGATTGTAATCTGGTTAAAAAAATCATTCGGATAAATTTGTACAGGCAAATTATTAAATTGTGTATTAGTTAGAAATATTTAAACGAGAGTGAAAATAATCTGCCCAAATTATTACCATATTAGACCCTGAATAATTTGGATATTTTTAACGTCCAGTATAAAGAGGATAGGCATATCATGTCCTACAATGTTAACAAATGAAAATTTTGGAACAGAAATAGAAAAAAGAAACAGAAACTTTACCGAAGAGTAATATAGTTTCTAATAGTTTGTGCATTTTCATCATGCGCTCAGAATCTTCAAACTCAATGAAAAACATTGTTTTATTGAGCTCATTAACGCAAAACATCACGTAAATCTCTGAAGGTACCATGCAAGGGAAGTTTGAGATGGTTTTAAAAGATGTAACCTGTAATGTATGGGTACATTTGGTAAATCTATAGAATGAAATGAATTCCAGAATACTCTTGAAACCCTGGTATTTTATTGTAGTTGATTCTATTCGTAAGACTTACCAAGCGATAACCGCCAACTGCAAAAACAATTTTTCGTCGCTTTCCACTCACTGTCAAAATACCTGTCCGTCGGAAGAGAAACGTGTCCGCCGACCCACAGAGTACCTCAAAATTCATATGCAATCAACCAGCTCAAATAAAATCGGGATAAAAAAACCACGAATACCGCTGATATTGCTAATAAATCTATGCACAACAACTTGGTGAAAATTTGATCGTAACATTATTACAGTACAAGTATCATATACTCTTCTTATTATAGTGAAACTCAACAGATAATAATGATTGCAATTGTTGCATACTGTAATACTGCTGGAAAGTAAAGAAAAAACATGAAAAAAAAGACAAAATTAGCTAATTTAACATTCAAAAAAAGAATCAAAAAATTGGAAAAAGCACGATTATACAACCTGAATTTTGAATTGACCAGGCTTCAAAACCATCATTTTCATATCATCATTCTTCTCGTGATACATATCCTGAAAAGCTTTGCTTTTCAATGATAATTTTTTACTATAAGCTAGCAAATAATTATAAGTAAATCGAGGATCATAAAATAAAGTTTCCCAGCCAATTACTTTGCCAGAAAATCCTTTAGCGCCATTTGGTGGAAGGAACGCCTCACTACTCAAGTCTGAAGTCAGCAAGCTCAAAAGGTCAGGTTAATCATTCAAAGATAACATTAATGATAGTAAAGTTACCGCAAGAATTCCCCTCACGAAACCGCCCCACCTCCTTACCAACAAAACAGCAACTGGACTGCCAGTAGCCGCTGTGAGAAAACGTTAATGTTGCTGGCAACCGTTCAAATTTCGCGCTTTACCCAAAAATTCCGTGGCTTTTTATGGGAGGTTGCAGGACTAAATGCAAACGGGCCTATTTTTCTGGCAGTCCTACGAGTCGCACGTCTCTTATCCCTAAATCCACGCAGACAGCCGCAAAATGCTAGCGTTTCTTGGACCGTCGCTGCCTCGCGTACTCACTCTTCTTACGGTAACTTGATAATATTTACGCTGCAATCATCCTAAATTTCTTATCTTAGGACGAATAATAGAGGTTTGATTTTGTTTTCATAAGTAGATTAAGCTACTGTGCTGTGCTACACTGACCTGGAAAGTACCAAGACATTTCGGAAAATAGCGCTTGAAGAAGAACACTTTGGAAAATAGCACCTGAAGAAGATAGAAAATTACCTAGACACATTTCACGCTTTTTCCTCTGACTTATAACTATGATAATGAAATTCCTTTAATGTATGCATTCTAAAAATATATATCATCGACTCAGCTAAGTGGGCAACTTGTTGAAGAAACGTATAAACGTCTCGGCAGATCATGCAGTACAATATGAAGGTGATAAAAAAGTGCAACGAAGAAGATAAAATTGTTCGATTAAAATAGAAATTCACATGATTAAAATGGTAAATAATAGAGAGGAGATATTTAGAGAAAAATAAGTAATAAGGCAGGTTGAATTACAACGACCCGGACACGATACTTATTAAATGTTACTGCCAGACTCAGAGTGAAGTCAAAGGTCAATATATGTAATTGTTCAATTCGAATATACTTTTGTTGAATTATTTCAAACAATTCCTATGCTACAAATTATATATCACCTTTTTTTTCATTTACAGATTCAGCCAAATTACGAGATAGGCATGATCAATAACAGCAATGATTTGGATGGAACGCCTGCTCAATCTTTGCGTATGACAGAAATGACAAAAACGAATGGAAACAAAATTTATCAAATGTAAGACTTTCTCAAAAAGCGGTACAGCGAATAAAGTGGAGGGTATTAATAGTCAGTGGATGCTTAGTATCCACAAAAATTAAAACAGAGATGCAATTACAGTAATGCGTGGTTGTAACAGCTGCGTAAGAGTGGATGTCAATATGCGGCAGTGTATATTGGTCACCACAGTGGCATAGGAATTAAAAGAAGGTTGATAAAAGACAACATACAGTAAATAGCCACAAGAATTAAAACGTGGATGCAAACGTAGTTTTACTGATTCAGACGTTGGGATATACCCGAACATTTCCACGCTTTAATCTGAAACTTGCGATAAGCTTGAATTGGTAGCACACTACACAGATACCTTCCGCCTGTATGACTTGCACAAGAAATCGAAATCGTGGAGGTGTGTCATCTTTCGATGTTTCTACTGCTGTTGACATAAGCGATCGGATGGCTAGTGAATGGTTTTTCTTTCTCGGATACGGTACTTTTTACATGGGATTATATTATTTTGTTATGTAGCGCTTTATTACGTTTGGAACATCACAATGCTTCTCTTCCTCCTCAGAGAATGAAGGCCAGAAAATTTTGAAACCACTTATCAAATCGGATAGTCTTAGACAGCAATCTCAATTCCCCTAATTAAAAGAAATAAACTTTCTCTCTTCTTTGTGCACTTGCAAAATTTCAGCATATCTATCCATTTGAGGAAAAGGATGAAATACTATTTTCGATTTCATGTCACACTAAAAAAGTTTCGCTGGAAAAAAATGAATGAGAAACGGTCATTGGAATGAAAGCAAAATTTGCCCTAAAAATGCACACTGATATGAAAAATTAAACGATGCTTACACTTATTTCATACAGGTGGTGTTGAATGAGGACCATTCCTGTACCTTTCGCCATGACTGAAATAATGCAACCATTGAAAGAGTGAGACATTTCTCAAATGCTGTTGAAAATTTTCAGCTTTTATACATCTACGGACGAAATTTAGCGTTAAGTGACGAAAAAATTAAAAAAATGTATTGTATTTTCTTTTTTTTTTCTTTGCATAAATTTAATAAACATACTTCACCGTAATTGGTGAACTGTTTCGTTCATCTATGAGTAAGCAATTATTCTCAGTTCTGAAAAGAATATTTATTGGAAATAATCATCGATGAAGAAGAGCACATTTTCCAATCAAAAATTTCCAACATTCCGGAGTACATAAAGTGAACTATTTTAATCGATTGAATCAACAAATTTATTTGAAAATTTTATAGAAACAAATATATATTTGTTATACAAATATATTTTGCCAAATCATATTGTCGTTCATTACTCAATGAGATGAAGTTTAATTTTTGGAATTTTTCGATATTCCAGTTTTGAAGTATTATTTGGGAATACTACTGAAATACACATATCTATATATACACATAAGCATACATACAATATATGTTTAGAAATGAATAGAAAAAATATGCTCTTATGTTTCGGATAAAAAAAAAAGATTAAATTGAAACAATATCGTTTAGTGCGAACTATGCTACAATGTAGGTAAATACAAATCTAAAAATAGAATGTTCAAAAAGTAGCATGTTATTAAGATGAGAAAAACAAATTTATTTTGCTAGAGTGAACAAACATATGCCACTTCTGACAAAATTATAATATATTCTAAAATATTACCAAAAAAAAAAAAAGAACATATCATTCTGTTAAGAAATAAACAAGATGGAGCAGATTCAAAATAGAACTGAACTTCACATACTGTTTGTTCAATACCAAAGAAAGAAGTAATTTCTGTCATTTCATTGTTCAATGACATAATCTACTCCGAGCATTATGATGAACGAAAGCAACTGAACAGATAACACCTTGCATTTACGACCATGCTGATCTTTTAAGAAATACTGTGAAATAATGCAAATTGTACCAAAAAAAACTTTCTCGGTTTTGCTATTTCCAGTAAAGAAAAGAGAATTATTCATCATTCTGCAACTAAATCACTTCGATCATTAGCAGCTAATAAGTTATATCATATGCGCAGGTTTCATGCAAGTCAGGTGTTAACTTCTCCTTAGTGATGTTATCCATTTAATCAATCATTTCAACTTATCTAATCACTCAACTATTTTCCTAAAGGATTCAAATTTGTATTTAAAAAAAAATGGAGATTTGAACTAGAGGAAAAGTAATTCTGAATTGACTTAATCCAAACACTAAAGCTATTTTCAAGTCCATATTTTGTTGATCCTACTCCATGACAACTTTTTACAATTAAGATAGCACACTAAATAATTACAAGCAAACTGAAGCAAACAAGACTAGATTTTCTCGCTAATTATTTTGCTGGAAAAATCCTTATCATTTTTGGTGATATTGCTTACTTTCAGGACCGAAAAATAACACGAGTCAAAAAATTAGGATCAAATATTAAACATATAAAAAATTATGTCAATAATATATATTATATTAGTAGGCTGCCACAAGAATTAAAATATGGATGCTAAAGATTTTCCAAGCAAAACAAGAAGCATAATAAATAAATACGTCGAAAATATGCTAGAAATATTTAAAAAATGGGAAATACGAAAAGGTAGGCAAGAAATGAAGATACTATGATCTTTTTGTCGTAAACATTCACTTTTGAGTAGAATAAGCATTTACTTTTGAGTCGTAAGTTTCAGATTAAAGCGTGGAAATGTCCGGGTATATCCCAACGTCTGAATCAGTAAAACTACGTTTCCATCTCTGTTTTAATTCTTGTGGATACTAAGCATCCACTGACTATTAATACCCTCCACTTTATTCGCTGTACCGCTTTTTGAGAAAGTCTTACATTTGATAAATTTTGTTTCCATTCGTTTTTGTCATTTCTGTCATACGCAAAGATTGAGCAGGCGTTCCATCCAAATCATTGCTGTTATTGATCATGCCTATCTCGTAATTTGGCTGAATCTGTAAATGAAAAAAAAGGTGATATATAATTTGTAGCATAGGAATTGTTTGAAATAATTCAACAAAAGTATATTCGAATTGAACAATTACATATATTGACCTTTGACTTCACTCTGAGTCTGGCAGTAACATTTAATAAGTATCGTGTCCGGGTCGTTGTAATTCAACCTGCCTTATTACTTATTTTTCTCTAAATATCTCCTCTCTATTATTTACCATTTTAATCATGTGAATTTCTATTTTAATCGAACAATTTTATCTTCTTCGTTGCACTTTTTTATCACCTTCATATTGTACTGCATGATCTGCCGAGACGTTTATACGTTTCTTCAACAAGTTGCCCACTTAGCTGAGTCGATGATATATATTTTTAGAATGCATACATTAAAGGAATTTCATTATCATAGTTATAAGTCAGAGGAAAAAGCGTGAAATGTGTCTAGGTNATGGAAATCCCAAGCATTATCTTCAAAACTTTTTAGTCCATTTCTTATGAACTTTCCGGTTTGTCAGATTTTTTTTCTGAACTTTTCAAGATTACTTAGTTAAAATTGCTTGAATTCAGAGCGACTCCAGACGAGAAAAGTGCTTAATAAGGAACAGACCTGCAACACCACCAGAACTATCACACCACACTAAACATATGGGAACTTACTCTGGCGGACATACTTTTGTCGTTAGTGATAATCAGTTACCGCAGTTTAAGCAGGCGATGAATGAAACAGAAATGACATCCTTAGGTAAGTTAAGCTTTTAAAATATGTTATCTTTATTACTCTGCAACTAAGTCGTTTCCCTTTGATAATCGCTCTTTGAACAGGATCCGAGCATCCATGATGTCACCTAAATCTTTATTAACTAATTATCCGAATTTGATTCAAGAAAATAAATATTCCACGACCGCAGCCAGACCAATTATGCTTTTATCAATTAAATCTCCAAGTGATGACAAAGATTCGAAAATGCCGGTCAAACCATTGTCAGCTACGAATATGGATTTTGATGTAAAGATAACTGGAAACTCGGACGAAGAATCATCGGAAGGGAGCAGTATCAGTGACGATCTTCAGGGTATAAATGGAGTAAGTTCTGAACTTACTCAAACTAAATATGTGGTAGAATTATGAGAAAATGTGAGCAACATTGAATGATGGATGATTTGTGAGTTTGATATCTCATCTCCTAGACGATAATCAGAAATATAGCGAGAACTGAAGCGAAATCAGTTGACTCTTATCGCACTAAGCAATGAGTTTGAGAATTACTGTGGTGAAGTAGAGTTTGGAACCGAAATTTCAAAATGATAATGTCTTCCATACTTTTGATTTTAGCAAATGTAAACGGTGAATCAATCTGTGGACAGTCAAATATTCATTAGTAATAGGTTTACAAAATTATTACCTGGAAAATTGTTTCTTATTTGATAATGTTTTTCAAGAACGAAGTTTTCAACGAGTTTGGAAGACAAACGATTCCTTACAAGCCGCTGAACTGTGAAAGTAGGCGAACGATTTGTGAATATATTGGCTTAACGTTTGCCAACGACTGGTTGTAAGTTTCTGTTTCAATTTTGAGCACTGTTTTTGAACTTTAAGAGGGAATCTATTGTTTCTAATACCAATACTCGGTGCGTTGATTGCACGGTTATGTGTTCTAACATATGTCTCTTAATGTCGTAATTAATGTACCACCTATTACTATCGCTTCCATATCACTACGGCTATTCAGACTGGTTTGTTGGGTTCACTGATTTGAATGCGTTGGATTAGCAATAAATTTCAGGATTCAGTCCCCAGTTCTCGAAATGGATGTTGCTGATGAGCCTTTCCATTTGATAGACATAAAAGGAAGCTGCAACTGCCTGTTCCAGTCACTGGCATATTATGTTGCCGGTGCTGAGAATGACTATTGTGTGCTGCAGGAATCTGTAATTTTACTTTTGATGAAAAAAATATTTTTGATTTTTATTTTTGGTTTGAAAAAGATTGCCAAAAGTTTCAAAAATTATCCGATAATTGGAGGTAGTTGTTAATAATTTCCTTTATTGCAGATTATTGGCTTTGAGTTGGAGCATCCAGATGAATTCATTGCTATAAAAAATTGGACAAATGACAACTGGACTTGTCATATAAGTATATTAGCAGAAACTGGCATAGGAGCTGAACTGGAACTTTATGCTTTCGCAGCGATGTTTTCTATCGATGTTTGGGTTTTTCACAAGAAACAGTGGCTTTGTTATAGACCGAAGTTTTCGGCGACTAATAACGAAAGTAAGCTAGTGTAAACCCGTTTATGCTTGTTTTGTGCTCTGGAAATTCAAAAAATTAATTATATATATATATATCTTTGCCTTAATACGAAAACTCCTAAACCGAGGTTCTTTCCGAAAGAAAATGTTGGATTAATCGGTTCAGGATGTGATGATATTAGATATACAAAAACGTGACGAAGTTCAAATTTCTTCCGATTTTTGTCTAGGTTTTATGTTTTCTGGATGCAGGATATAATTTCTCATGTTTTCCTTCATCACTCTTTTTTGGTTTTTTCAGTTGATTTGTATTAAAATTTTTTAGAGATAAGTATTCGAGACTATCGCTTTGGTGAAAAGGAGGGTGTCTATCTGATGTACGAAGAATGTCTGTTTTCTCCAGTGCTTGTGCCTTCGGTACAGACGAAAACTTCTGTGTTATAATTTTAATATTACTTAATTCTTTGGAAGAAAAATTACAAATTTTTTACGAAGTTTTTAGCAACACTAAGTAGTTTGTGATTCATGGCGTTTCATGATGAAAAGTTAAATTTAGAATAAAATCTTCCTCAGCAAAGTTATATTCAACAGCTCAATTGATATCAGTAATTTTATGCAAGAATACTTTCAATCAAAGGTAAATAAATTCCTTTGTTTATAAAATCAACGCTTTTCAAGTGGTTTTTCCAGCAAAATAATGGCAATAAATTTTTGTGATAAAAATATTACGATGTATTATCCTGAAGTTTACTATACTCTTGTAGTAGGATTCTAAATTTAAAAAAAAATTATGAGAATTTATCATATCACTATCGCTATTTCTCTGTATTTTCTTGGTCCGAATATTTTAATTTAGGATAAAAAAGTTCACGACGATAGCGATGGGGGATTTTCTGATACGACTGCTAGTACTCATGTAAGTTTTATGCATGAGTTTTTTCCTCCTCTGGAACAGATCTTATTTACTGACAAATGTGTACTGTGTAATCACAAAAAAACAGATTATATGATGTACACAACTGATAGGCTTGTTTTAAGGAAGATATCACGGGGATGTCATATCGACTTGTATCTGTTATCAGTCATTTGGGAAAAGAAACAAACAGTGGTATTTTGAATCTTTAAAAGCTTTAAACACATATTTAAAGTATCTTTTCCTATTTAAGTTAAACTGTTGTAAAGGTTTGGTTTTGATTTATATTTCTAAGTCTCTTCAGTTTTGCAAACTAATTTAACCTTACACTTGACAAGTGAGAGAAAAGCCAAGAGCAAAAAAAGGAAATTTAAAAGCGAATCATATTTCCATGTAGGCCACTATGTGTGTGATGCTTGGTGTAATACATCAAAATGTTGGTTATTCTGTAATGATGACAAAATCGAACCTGTTAGTAAAGACAAAATACTAAACAGAGACGGCACTGGATATATATATTTCTACCTTAATCGGTGAGAACTGTTTCGAATTTTCTAGTTAATCATCATTATACGAGATGAAAATGTCAACAAACTTTGTGTCTTATATTTATACTAATCAATTTATTCTGTGCTGCATGTTTTTTCATATAGGTTTAGTATATGCATCCAGAAGGCATCGTTAATTTGATTCCTCAAATTTTGTCGACGTGTTGAATATACTTTTCGAAAGATAATGCTATAAAAAAAATTTATCTTTCTACGAAGAGATTGCCTTGAAATTTAAGCGATTATTACTATTCAGTGTTTTTGTAAGCTAAATGTTATATACAACAACTAATGATAAATAAGTCTCCGTATTTCTTTTATATTTAGAATAACTTTTAATCGTTTCTATTAATATGATGATTTCAGAGAATTGTTCGAAAATCAATAATCAAAGGAGGTGTTTTTCCAGCATTTGTCGCGTTATTAACTCTATATGTACAACGTTGCACATTGTTAACTACAGACTTAATTCACTAGAAAACATGGATTTTTGTTGCTGGAAGAAATATACAGTTTATCTGAGTAAATTTAATCCATATGTATTTTTAAGAAATTATGGGACTTAAAAGAATTTATATGATTTTCTCTGATTGCAGAAATCCTCTAGAGTTAATTTTTTAGAAAATTTTTTAAACTTTTTCACTGAATGGAATCTTGTTTACGTGATCTGTATGTAAAACTGAAATCCTTGTTTCATTGAACTGTTGTAACCAAATGTAAATTTTGATGGTATTGCTGTAACTTAATTGTTCCTGATTTTATTGTTCCGTTAATTTGAGAAGTTCTGAAATATGATTTCATAATTAGACGTCAACATTCAGTATTGATGATTTATCATAGATTATTTCCTGAAGATCTTATGTTTAACACGGTGTTATTGAGATTCCATGAACAAGTTAAGGGAATTATCAAACAATTATTATGATTTACATCTTTTTTTTCGGATGTCATGAAAACTCAAGTTTGATATCAAGCAGGCATGTTACAATAGAGATTTTAAGCATATGCATCCTTTACTTTCATAATTTATGTGATAATTGGTTTTTTTATGTAGTTTAAGTAAAATATTAATTTATATGCAACAATTTTTATCATTTTATGCTAGTAACTTGAAATTCCTCTTCGTTGAAAACATTAATTATGGACTGATTTAGTAATTGCAATGATTATAAGACTAGATTATATCCAAGCATTGCGTTTATAATTAACTTTCGCAGTATATTTACTTCTTTTCCCTGCAAAAGCTTGTATTATATTTCAATAGAATGCGGATGTGAGTATTCAACATGTTGGGAAACATTATCTAATTTGAACTATAGTATAATCTGTGGAAAGTATAAAGATTTCAAATAATCAACATAGGTAATGAATCGCCCTCTTTTTTTCTTTTCAATCATAATATTTCATTTGTTTATGAATTATTAAACTCTTTTTTCTTTCCTTTCTTTGTCTATTTTTTTTGTTTCGGATTCACAATATAACCAGTTCTATCTGGAATTTAATTTAAAAAATAAGTATAAACTATAAGTATGTAACTCCAATTAATTAAATAACATCTTAACATCTTTATTTATAAATGCTTACTATGAAAAAAGAAAAAAAAATCGCAATACTATGTGTGAGAATTATTACAAAAATGATAATGAAATCATATACAGTTAGTATAGATATAAAAAGTTCCTAAGCACATATATATATATATATAGCTGAGAATGATTAAAATGAAATGAAATTTAAGGAAATTCAGCGAAGTGTTAGATTGAAGTAGTAGCAATAGGAGTCATAATAAGGAAGTAATGATAACAGTAGCAGTGACAAGCAGTATAATAGTATTTAGTCAATTTTCAATGAACACTAAAAGTAGAGGGATACAAAGAGGCGAAAGACTGAAAGTTTTGAAAGGCTAAGCTAAGTAAACCTAGGGTCGTTGTTGGAACATATCTAAGATACTTTGTATACTAGAAGAAAATATTAATCGATAGTTCGAATGAATCTTACGAAAGGATACTAAGGAGAGGAAAGTGATGTGATGATGATGATGGTGATGGTGCAGGGGTTAAGGATGAAGAAGGAAAGAAGAAATAAGAGTTGTGATAAAAAGGTGGGAAGGAAGAAAACGAATTCTATGAATTACCTCCCGTTTTCTTCTTACTCCTCCTAGCTTTCCTCCTTATCCCCCTCCACACTTTTAACAATTTAATCCCTTATATATATTTATATATACATTACTACCCGTTATTCATTTTCTCATCTCTCCACCTCCTCCTCCTCATTATTATTATTATTATTATTATTATTATTATTATTATTATTATTATTATTATTATTATTATTATTATCAATATTATCACAACAAATCGTTCCTTAAAGGGAGTTATTTCGAAGCAATCTGATAAAGTGCAACTGATTTGAATAAATTCCTCCTTTCCTTCCCATTTTAATATTCTATTTCAAGTTCATCTAATTACTATCACTTCCTGTACCTATAATTAATTCGTTTATATTTTAGCATCATTTTCATGATACATTTATTCATCAGCGACTATTTGTCAGTTTGGTATCCTCAATTTAAGTATTATTCTTCAAATAGATTGTATTCATATGTTAACAACAATTTGTCATCATTTATTTCATAATTTACTCATGATATATTTATTTACCATACTAATAATATAATTAATGACGAGTTATTTTGTAACTTTTTTTCTTGTTAATTGGATAACATTGGTTGAAAAATTGAAATAAACATTACTAAAGTTGTATTGCTACAACAACAACGACAATAATAATAACAATAAAAACAACTACTGCTATCATTATTATTATTATTATTGCTATTACGATTACTGATAATGATAATAATCTATTAATGTTACACATTTTTTGGAACTTATCAAAATATTATTATCATAGCAGGTTATCTTCATACATTATACTTAATTCATAATGTCTTATATATATATATATATATATTTTTTAAAAAAAAGAAAGAAAAACAAAAACAAAACAAAACAAAGGAAAACTTTATACATCCCATCAGCTTAACAGCTCTGATCGGCTGAGATACCATCAATGCAATGTTTTATGTCATTTTCACTAATTGAGACAGATGTTTGTTATCCATCTTCTACTTTGTTCCTAAATTTCGTGCTTCATTTATCGATACATCCAGTGGGATATATGGAACAGACGAATATTTTCTTTAATTTAATTAACTAATAGAATAAAAGATGAAAGAAGACTTAATTTAACCTATTTTTGATTAAATTATTTACCTCTCTCTTTCTCTCTTTCTACTTCCCTCCTATTCCTATATTCTAACATTTTTTTTCTTTTTTTTCTTTCTGTTTTCTTTTCAAGTACTTATAAAATACATAGACGTGTATTCATATATTAAAGAAGTTAAGGAAGGAAAAAAGAAAGCAAAGAAGTAATATCGGGTGAGGATAATGAGAAAAAATTTTTTTAAAAAAAGGAAGGAATGACTGGTTAGGCAAGAAATAACTATTTACCTGCATTCATACTATTTCATATTCATTTTTAATTCTTTGTTTTCCTTTTCTTTTCTTTTCTTTTCAGAATATTAATTAGTGATTTTTTACGAATTCTAGACGATGAAATCTAAACAAATCTAAACGATACTGAAATAATTGGTTAATATTGAAATATTGTTTGATATTAAAGTATCTATTAATATTGAACGCTAACAGTTTGCTTCAAATGGTTCAGTAATATTTAATTTTATTGATGTTAATAATAATAACAATAATAATAATAATAAGTTAATGATAATACTATATCAGTGATTTAATGATAGTGCAGTAATTGTTACTACATTAATGATATCATACGTACTAATCGTCTATTTTGTAATATTACTATTAATTTACTTTTATAGCATACTGTACAAAGTTACTAATTGTGGAATATTGTTATTTTTTTAGTATATTATGTTGATATGCTGCTAATTTTAATGTAATAGCTAACTTCTTTTTCTTATAATTTACGAACAAGTTAAAAAATTTCAACATTTAAGCTTTTGATGCAGTTATCACTTATTTTATTTGAGAGATGAAAAATAGGATGAAATGAAAGTAGAAAATGAAAGGATAAAAATTCTGAATCACACTTCCTCTCTTATTCATATTTTATTATCTTGACAAATCTTTTTCCCCATTGATGATTCTTGAATATTTTGGTGACATTT
The DNA here is from genome assembly GCA_005281725.1 of Wuchereria bancrofti. NCBI lineage: Eukaryota > Metazoa > Nematoda > Chromadorea > Rhabditida > Onchocercidae > Wuchereria > Wuchereria bancrofti. Next base: position 10,174,240 of record SSBO01000012.1, on the reverse strand, counting down.
TCCTTTTTTTTCTTTTTTTCGTTTTATTTTAATGTTAAAAATTAAAATTAAATTGTAAAAAAAATACAATTCATTTTATGGGTTAGATTTTTTCTCGTTTTTTTTCTGTTTTGTGAATTTATAATGTATCTTGTGGGAAACTCCTAAAATATCCGCTAAATCAGGTCATATTTTTTTTTTTTTGAATTTTTTCATAATTCATAATTTTTCTTCTTTTTCTTCACTATGCTGTCATCCTTTACGCATCAGTTCTTTAGAAAAATTTACAGATAATATAAAATTTCTAAAACATTTTTTACATATCATAATCTTTTTTTTTGTTTATAAAATCATATATACATATTGCATACATGCATACAAACATAGATATGCGAATATTTCAATTAAACAAGAAAGGAAAAAAAACATACATAAGTCAATCATTTCAAGATTTATAAATTCGTATTTATTTCGGAAATGAAAGAAGAGGAAGATGAGGGAAAAAGATGTTTAGGAAAGGCATGTTAGAGATTGCTTATGGGCTGAAAATGAACATTATGCAGAAGGATGCTAAAGTGAAATGATGGTTGATATACTTAGCCTAGTTGGATATATATATGTAAAATAGCCAAGATTATAGTTGGCTTTTAAGGATGTAATATGCTATGAAATCAACCATATGCTGTGTCAACATATATATAACCACTTGTTTATAAAAATTATTTAGGAAAAAAGAAGGAAACTAAAAATAGAAAAGAAAAGAACAAAGTGATTTTTATTTATTTTTATTATAGTGATCAAAAAAAAAAAGAAAAATTAAATTATAATGAATATCAAAACTGTGTTTTCATGGTTTATTTGATGTTTTGAAATTGATAGTTTTGAAAAAAAAAAATTTTGGAATTTTGCAAAGTGTTTAGAGAAAGCAATGCTTTCTAAGAAATAAACGATGCAGATGGTGGAATATAACGAAAAGAAAAAGTGATAAAATGAGGAAAGAAAGCAAAAGGAAAAAAAGATAAAGGGATTATTACTATCATTACTGCATGGCCCACCTGACGTTCCAGGCTGGGTTTTGTTGTCTTTTTCCTCACTGAATCCTAAATCCAACGTGTAACACTTATCAGTTGATGGAGCAGTATTTTTCATTTTAATTCATGATGTTATACCGCATTTTTATTGTTATTTATTATTATCATTACTGTTATTATTATTATTATTATTATTGTTACTGTTATTATTATTACTATTATTATTATTACTTTTATTATTATTGTTATCATTATTATTGTTATTATTATTACTATTATTATTATCATTATTATTATTGCCTTTATTTTTATTATTATTATTACTGCTATTGTTACTATCATTATTGTCATTATCATTATCATTATTGTTATCATAATTTTACACAGATGACAATGATAGTGCTGATAATGATGATAATAGTGACAATGACGTAATCAGTTTTCATTTTGAAACTAATTTTTGCTGCATCATTTGTTGAGCTTTCTATTTTGCACTTTAAAAATTATTTATTTCTCTCTCTTTTTTTTTTCTTTTATTAGAACAGTCATCGATCATGTAAAAATATAATTTGCAGAGAACTTTCTATTTTTCTTTTTTTTTCTTGATAAGATTTTTTTTGTTTCAAATAAAATTTAAACGTTGGCATCTTTCTTTTTCACTTCGCTTTATTATGTTTGCCGATAAGCTGAAATTATTTGTATTATATGTTTATTTTTTCCTTCTTTTTTTCTTAAATTTTTTTCTTTTGATAAAAAACGAACAATGAAGTGAAAACTTTGTTAAGTTATTTCAGTGATTAAATAATTTAATACCAACAATGGTCATGAAAGATATTTGTTCATTATTATAAGCTACTTATAAGTTAAAGAAATCAACATCTGTAAGGATTAGCTTGAAATATTTTATAATATTTCGTTCGTCGTGAGCATCGTAATCGGTAATTTAATTTAAACCAGTTTTTTTTTTGTTCTTTGCTTCAGTTCCTTGAAATTTATATCATTTATTAATTGATTAATGATTATTTGCAGATGAACAAAAATGAGTAACTTAATGATTAGTTCGCTGTATCCTTCAAGAACTGATTCGGATAGCTTATTGATGCCATAAGTGTTATATTTCATTAAGGTAAGGAGAAGAGGGAGAAAGATAAAAGTATGGAAAAAATATGTAATTTTAAAATTCTTAGTGATATATACTCTCAAACAAAAAAAAATGTAATTAAATGAATAAATAATTAATTAAATAAACAAAGTGAACAAATAAGCAAATAAACAAACAGATCAAACAGATAGCTAAACGAATAAATAAACAAATAAATAGATAAATATATATTATAATAGTAATAATGATAAGCAAAAATAATAAATAATCGTTTACATCAGAATTCAGCTGAGGTACGTATTAAACATCACTGATTGACATATCTGACTATTTATTTGACTATTAACTATCGTTTTAACGAAAATCAACAAACAGTGATGAATAAATGACAAATAATGCTAGTTTTAAAATTAAGTTTTATCGAAAATTTTAGAACTAATTTTTATTTAAATATCAAGTAAAATTATTTTAACAAATTAGTTAAATAAAAATACATATAATAAATTTGTGTAAACCGTTAAAAAGTTAAAACAAGTATTTCGTGTAAAAAAGTATAACAAAAAAAAAATTGGAGAAAGCAAATAATAGTTATAAATCTCTTGTTTTCATATATTTTCATTTTTTTTTTGTTTCCTTATATCAACTAACTAATTTATAAAAATTAATTAAATTTTTTATTTGAGGCTATTAGTGCTTTAATAATTTTATACTTCAATCTAATACGAAGAATTTCTTCAGAGTATATCATAGTGAAAATTTACTCAAATATGATGTTATGAGTATATTACTTTTTTTTTCAGTGTCTTTTTCTGGCTGATTACACATAAATTTATCCTTTTTCCCTTTTTTCTTTTTTTTCCACTTTTTTATTTAATCTTTTCACTTTCATTTTTATTTCTGAAAAATAAATAAAAGATTTTTCTTTGTTTATACTAATGATAAGGATAATAATAATGGCAATAAATAATAATAACGAAAATAATGAAATATTTAAAAATTTTAAAATTGTATTTTCTTGATTATTTTTCTAACCAAAAAATTGGCCAAATTGTAATCAAAAACGATCAAAAAAGAGGTGCTGGCACTTTTTATTATTATTATTATTTCGAGTAAACAATTAATATTTTCATTTCAATCAAATATGTTTTATTTTGTTCCATTTCAATATAACAGTTAAGTGTAACCTTTATTTAGTTATCATTTAAGAAAAAAAAAAACCAAACAGCCACAGTTTTAATTTTTATGCAAATTGTGATATGAGGAAAAAAATTAAGTAAATAAAGCGAAGAATTTTTGTTTCAAAAGTAATAATAAAAGAAAAATTGACAATAAATTTGCAGATTTACGCGAAAAAAATCTTTTCATTTCACACAATTCTTTTTAAGATTTATTTTTAACAAAATTTACGCAAATATCAGTCATTTCAATCAACATTTTCTTTTTAAAGCTCATTTTAAAATTTCTATTGAATTGAATTCAATTTCATATTCTAGCGCTATTATTACTATTGCTAACAGTAAATGTTATAATAATCACTAATGATAAGGATAATAATAATGGCAATAAATAATAATATCAGCGAAAATAATGATAGTAATACTAACAGTAATAATATTAATAATGATGATAACAATAATAATAACGACAATGATAATAATTATAATAATAATGACAATAATTACAATAGTAATAACAACGAAAATGATAATAAATGCAATAATAATAAATAACAATATCGTTATTAATCTACATAAACATTGTTTTGCATAAATTTTAAACTAGATAAAGTAGGTAATTTTTTTGAGGTTAACTTTTTTTTGAAAGTAAACTAACTTTTTCATTCTATTTCATTAAATGATAAACTTTTTTATTCAATTCTTTTTTAACATTTTTTTAACATAGATTTGTCATACATCTATTATAATCAGCTTTGTCAAAAGATTTCTCTTTTTTTTTCAGATTAATTTTTTCAATAAATCTTTTCAAACAGGCTTTTCCAATCAATTTTTTCAAATAGACCAACTTTTCCAGCCAAGAATTTTGCAAATGAGCCAGCATTTTTCAATCAATCTTTTTTAAATAGACTAGCATTTCCAATCAATCTCACTAAGTACGCTTTTGCTTTTTCAATCAATTTTTTTCCTTTTTTTTTTTTAAATAAGAGTTTTTCCACTAATTTTTTCTAAAAGACTAGCATTTTCAATCAATCTTTTTAAATAAGCCTATTTTTTCAATCAATCTTTTCAAATAGACTAGCTTTTTCAATCAGTCTTTCTAAATAAGCCTACACGTTTTCAATCAATTTTTTTTTTAAATAGTCCAACTTTTCCATCCATTTCTTTCTTCTGCAAATGACCCAACCTTTTCAATCATTTTTTTTTTTAAATAGACTAGTTTCTTTCAATCAATCTTTTCAAATAAACTATAATAATAATAACAACGACAATGATAATAATTATAATAATAATGACAATAATAATAATAATAATAAATAGTAATATCGTTATTATTCTACATAAAACATTATTCTGCATAAATTTTAAACTAGATAAAGTAGGGTTAAAGCCCAGCCCTAACTGAAGCTTTTTTTAACAAAAAAAATTTTTTTTTTTCATCTTCACATATTTATGTGAAATGAAAATTTCTCATATATATTTCTAATGAAAATTTCTCATATATATATTTCTTCATATTCTATTATAATAATATATTAACATTTCAGGAAAAAAAATGCTTCTTTATCTTTTAAATAGATATAATCCATTGCTATATTCAGAAAGAATGAAAAAAACGACAAATAAAACTTATTATTTTTTTATTGCATACTTCTATTGATAGTATTATTTCATATAGTTTTCAAATTATAAATTTTATCACTCATCATCGCTAATTGTTAACTGAAAATTGAATTAATTTTAGATGGCATCCGTGGCAGCCTGGTTACCATTTGCGCGTGCCGCCGCAATTGGGTGGGTACCGATTTCACGGCAACCAATGCCAGCTGCTCCAATTGCTATACAGGTAAAAAATAAAAAATTAAAAAAAAAGAAAAAATAAAATAAAAAACAAACAAATTATTAATTGACGTTTGCATTTTTTTCTCTAATAAATTTAAAAAAAAATTTGACAATTAGTATTTTTTCTTCTTTCTCTATCAAACATATGGTATTAAAATATAAATATGGTGTGTTGAAAAAGATTTTTCTTTCGTATCAATTTAATCATAAAAATTTTTCAATTGGAAGTATATTTTCTAATTTCAAGGTTTTCTTTTTTAATAATTTCAAAGGGACTTTTAATTAAAAATTATTGAACTTCCTTGTTTGTTATGTATTACTTTACATCAATTATGATTTATTTTTCATTACAGGCAAAAGATTTAGCTGTTGATCATGTTTCGGATGAAAAAATTTCAATCAATATCTCTGGTCGCCGATTTGAAACATGGCGAAATACACTGGAAAAATTTCCGGAAACATTACTTGGTTCAAATGAAAAAGAATTTTTTTATGATGAAGAAACATCGGAGTACTTTTTTGATCGTGATCCAGATATTTTCCGGCATATTCTTACATTTTATCGAACCGGCAAACTTCACGTTAATTTTTCCATTCGTTTTTCCTCTATCACTCTTTCGCTTTCTTTCTCCATCCTTCTCCCTCTCTCTCTTTCTCTTCTTACTTATTTATTAATTTTTAATTTTTGTTAAATTCTATTCATTCTAATACTTATTCTAAAAATTTTCAATTGGCGAATTCTTCTTTATTATCATTACAGTAATTTATATTATATGAAGTAAATTTCAAATTTTAAATTGATTTTTTTTTCTAATTTATAAATTTTAGTATCCAAAACATGAATGTCTTGTGGCTTACGATGAAGAACTTTCATTTTTTGGCATTATGCCTGATTTAATAAGTGATTGTTGCTATGAAGATTATAAAGATAAGAAACGAGAAAATCAGGAACGATTAATAGAAGAGCGTTTAGAAATTATTGAAAAAAACAAGCATAAACTTACGCTTCGGGTATGTATGTTAATTAACGTAATACATTTTATTAATTTTAGTATAATTAAATAAAATTTGTTAATTTATTTTATTCAATCATTTCTCATACATTATCTATCATTTTATAGCTATCTAAAAATTTTTGATTTATTTAATTTTATAACATAGAAATTTTAATTTTAATTTTTTTTTAAAGCAAAAAATGTGGGAAGCATTTGAAAATCCTCATACATCCACTGTGGCACTTGTTTTTTATTATGTTACGGGATTTTTTATTGCTCTATCGGTTTTATGCAATATTATTGAAACAGTACCATGCAAATATATGGCTGATGATACGACTATTTCATGTGGTGAACTTTATGAGCGACAGGTATGACAATTTTCTGTTTTTGTTGTTTTTTTTCAAATTTTTTTAAAAATTTAAAAATTTCATTTTTTCTTAATATAAATTTCATTTATTATATTATCAATTTTTTTCTTTTTTTGTTTTTTAAAAGAGAATACATTTATCTTCGTAAGCTTTTGAAAATTTTGAAATTGAATTTAAAAAAATTTTTGATTAAGATTTAAAATTTCCAAAAAATTTTTATCATTTGTTTGCAATTTTTTTGTTTTCTTTTTCGTTTTTCTTATCTACCACAGGGAATTTAGTTTATATTTAGATGAAATTAATTTTTAATTATCTATATAGATCAATAATTATCAGTTTCATTCCATACTACAAAAACCTTTAAATAATAAAATAACTGATAGCAGTTGAGATGTATAGAAAATACTTAACAAATTTTATTATTTAAATATGACAAGTTCTATCGTTTTTTTACCTTTTTTTTTATTAATCTTTATCAAATAATATTATCAAAAATTCTTTTGTCATCGTATTTCAAATTTATGAATTTCTTTATCCATGCTAAAATAAATGAAATTTTAAATTCCACACATTTGTGTGAAAAAAGGAGGTGGGAAAAAAATATAACACTTAAAATTAATGAAGTTATTAAAGAGTAAAATTTATTCTTTAAATTATTTTTTAAAAAAGAATTAAATATGTTTAATGAAAAAATTAATATCTAATAATATCAAAAGATATTATTAAAGTTTCACAATTTTTAGATAATGTCATTATGCTATATTTTATCCATATCTTTAGCAAATCATTCACAATCACAGTACCTTTTCCTATCTACGAATGATTATCTTTATATTGGCCAGCTGAATGATCGTTAATTAATAATTGATAATACATCACATCACTTAACTCTGTGTAACATACAACTTCAAAAATTAGCAAATGATCTAAGTAACTTTCTAAAATGTCTTAAATTAGTAACACTTTTTATGAGTATTTATATCATCCTAATTTTTTTATCATTCATAAAACTTAGTCGTCTACGGATATATTTCCGGATTAAATAAAATAAATTAATATAATAAATAACATTCATCAATAAAAGCTGAACCGGAACTATCAGCTTAAATTGATTAAGTGTTAGAAATACATTTATTGAAAAGTATTCTCAATTTTATTAACAATTTTTATATACTAAATTTTATTTAAAAAAAAATTAGGATGAGTTTAAATCAAAAATATATTCTCTTCAAACATTCCTGTGGTAATTTTTAATGATCAAACGTTTTACATAAGCGACTTCTAAATTAAATCCTCCGGGAATTTTTCATTTCCCTTTTTTTCTTCTTTTTTTTGCAAATAATAATAGCAAAAACGACCATATAAAATTTCATGTTGTCCATCAAATGCCCATCTTTTCTTTTTTTTCGCTCTCTAAAAGAAAAAAAAGCGATCATGCATGTTAAAATTCAAATTCACGTCAATTATCAACTTATGTGACAATTGATCAAATTATTTCATAATGTTACATTAGACGATAAACTTATCTTGAAGCAAAAAAATAAAAAATAAGAAGACATTATGTATACATAATTTCTTTTTTTTTGATAATTTCCTTTTTTGCCCTTCTTTTCGGAAGAAAATGAGATTATTGATTGATAATAATAAATTAAGATCAAAAATCAAAGATAAGATAATCATATTCTATAATATTAGTAATATAGGAAAAAAGAAGAGAATTATCATAACTTTTTTCTATTTCAATCTTTTTTTCTTTCTTCGTACTTTTTTTCTCATTTATTACTCACATGAAATTATTTAAAATTATATCAGATATTAATTTTAATGTAATAAAAGAGGAGAAAATATCAAATTTAAATTTTATTTAAGCAATAACTTTATATGTTAAAATATTCATCTATTTCATTTTATATTTCACTTCTTTTTACCATTTTTATTGCAATATATATAACATTTTATTACTGAAATCTTTTTAGAAAAGAAAAAAAAGAAATAAATTACTTTTTTTTGTTTTTATTTTAAAAAGAAAAAATAATAGAAATAGTTCTATACATACTATCAGTATATCATATTTTATTAAAATTAAAAATAATTTTTATTTTATTTTTTTCAATTATTATCAATAAATTTCAGTTCTTCGTCCTTGATACTGCATGTGTTATCATTTTTACTGTGGAATATTTATTACGTTTATTTGCTGCTCCAGATAGGTGTAAATTTTTACATTCAATAATGAGCATGATTGATGTCATTGCTATTATGCCATATTATGTTGGTCTTGGATTTACCAATAAAAAGGATGTTTCGGGTGCATTTGTCACTTTACGTGTCTTTGTAAGTTTTTATTTTATTTTCAAGTATTTCTTTTATTTTTTTGAATAATCACAATTAAATTGAAACAAAAAAAACAACAAAATTACTAGTTGACTATTTTTAAAATTATAAATTACTAATTAAACATATAAAATTTTGTTGGTTACAACTTTTTTTTAAATACAAATTATTTAACTAGATGTATAAAATTTTGCTAGTTATAATTTTTTTTAAATATAAATTATTGATTATTTATATAATTTTTTGATATTATAATGTTTTTTTGTTCTTACATTATTGATTATTATTGTTATTAAATTTTCTTTTTTTTATATTATTAATTAGTTATTGGTTTATGCTTAGAAATATTGTCAATATTTCATGTCAAAAAATTATTGCTACAAATTATTAGACGTA
>SSBO01000012.1:10098245-10164994 GCA_005281725.1 Wuchereria bancrofti | reverse complement strand
TTATAATGTTTTTTTGTTCTTACATTATTGATTATTATTGTTATTAAATTTTCTTTTTTTTATATTATTAATTAGTTATTGGTTTATGCTTAGAAATATTGTCAATATTTCATGTCAAAAAATTATTGCTACAAATTATTAGACGTATTTAAAAAAAAAGAAGCTTCTTTTTTTTGAAACAATAAAATAAGCTAACAATAGTAGTAAATAATTGGCATAATTAAGCTGAAAAATGTAACATAATTTAAATGTTCTTACAACAAATATGCCAACTGCCAGCAACATAATTTTTTGATAAATCACATGTAATCAATCAAATGTTGTTAATTTCAAAATAATTAATTGGTTTAATCAAAAGCTGTCTCGAATTTTTGGTGTTCATATTTGCTTCGTTTTTTAGCAAAAAAACAAAAAAAAAGGTGAAGAGAAAAAATAATCTTTAAAACATATCTGAAAAATTGTTTTACTTTTCTTTTTTTGCTTTTCATTCCTTCTTTTAATAAAAAAAAGAAAACATCACAAACGACAGATGGTGAAAATAAATGAAAATAAATTGTTTCAGGGTAATGCAAAATTATAAAAGAAACAGAAATAAATTATTTAACTTTTCAAAAATACATATACTTGAAAAAAAAAATAAAGAATATTTTTTTTTAAAATTTGAATAAATTGTTACATTATATGAGGAATGATTAAAATAATTGGTTGGATAATTTTTTATCAAACGGTAAGTTAGAATGTAACAGAAAACATATTTTACCATATAATTGGTGTAGCATCAGAAAAAAATATATATATATATACACAATTTTGAATGATTAGTAAATTCTGAAATCTTCAATAAATAATTTCATATGATTTTAAAAAAAACGAAATTAAAACAAGTTTAATTGTTAGCTTTTTTTTAATAATTTAAATATTTTTACTTTTTTTTCCTTGTTGATATATTACTATCAAGTTTTGTTTTTCTTTTCTGTTTGTTTCAGCGGGTATTTCGAATATTTAAATTTTCTCGCCACTCTCAGGGTTTACGCATACTTGGTTATACGCTAAAATCATGCGCCAGTGAACTTGGTTTTCTTGTATTTTCATTAGCTATGGCAATAATTATTTTTGCAACAATAATGTATTATGCGGAAAAGAAAGTTAATGATACCCGTTTCACCTCAATACCAGCTGCATTTTGGTATACAATTGTTACTGTAAGTTTCATCTTTTTCTCTTCTTTTTTTGAAACAAATAAATAAAATTTAATTGACTAGAAATAAAAAGTTGAAAAATTGTTGTATTATTTTTGTTTTAAGACACTTTATATCTTTTCTTTTTTTGCTTGTTTTCTTCAAAGTTCAAGTTCAAATACTTTTTTAATAATTAAGAACAATAATAATAAATAAATAAATAATGCAATCACTAAGGCAGTATGATGTAATGTAATTGCAAGAAGTGCTTGTCAGTCAAATATAAAATTATTTAAGTTATTTTTTTTGAAACTTAAACTTATTAAAAATTTTAAATCTCGATATGCTAGTGATTTTTTCTGACACAAAACAAAAAAGGGAAGACTTTGCTAATGAAAAATTTCCATCATTATTGAAATCAATTGAACCAATTAAAGAATATTTTTTTTAGTCGATTAGCAATAAATAGAAAGTGACAATGATTTAATTTGAGTAATGATATCAAAAAAATTTAATTAAATCTGTAACATATTTTATATTAGTATACATTTCTGAAAACAAAACAAACAAACGGAAGATTTTATTAATGGTAACGAAATTTACAATGAAAAATTTTTTTTGAGCGGAATAAAATTGGTAAAAATGATTGAAATATTGGAGAATAATTTACAGATGACAACTCTTGGTTATGGTGATATGGTACCAGCAACAATTATGGGTAAAGTTGTTGGCGGTGTTTGTTCCCTTAGTGGCGTTTTAGTAATTGCACTTCCAGTTCCAGTAAGTTTTATGTGTCTATGTGTATTCTGATAAATATTAGCTTAAGTTTAAGTTTAGTAGTTTATTAAATAATTGCTTACTACAAAATTATGCAACATCTTGTTGTTATTGTAAATGTTTAGAAAAAAAAATTGATCATAACATTTTTAATAAAATATTATCTATTATTATAGGTAATTGTTAGTAATTTCTCCCGCATATACCATCAAAATCAACGTGCTGATAAGAGGAGAGCTCAAAAGGTAAAATAACAATGAAAAATGTAAAAAATAAACAAATGCATATATGTATGCGTGTAATTTATTCAATTTAATAAATCATATAAAAAATTTTTTTTCGAAATTTGTTAAAATTTTTACTTTTAAATTTCATCATATCAGTTGATGTGATAAATTGATCAAATATTCCAGAAAGCTCGATTGGCTCGTATTCGAATTGTTAAAAATGCCAGCGGCAAAGCATTGTTTAGCAAGAAGAAAGCACATGAAGCACGAATGCAAGCATTCGAACAAGGATTATTAAGCTTTGATTCATTAAAAGATGATGATATTTTTGAAATTCAGCATCGACATTTGTTACAATGTCTAGAAAAAGCTACCGTAATTAATTATCTCTTTTTTTTAATGAAATAATTTTGATAACATTTTTTTTAAAAAAAAAAAAAACACTAATAACGAATTAGATGGAAATGATTTGATGTTTGAAATGTGAGCACTGTTCGGAAAAGTTGTATTTTTCTGTCACTGCTGGGAAGCTTTTTGTCGCATTGAATGAACAAATGAGCTACTGTTCTTAAAGTATTCCAACTAATCAAAATGTTCAAAAGAAGAAATAAAGAAAAACTTAAAACATTTAAATACTTAACATATACTTAAACTTAAAGTTGATATTCATTTTTTGTCATAAAATTTTGCTATATTTCTTATCATATCTAGAAATTTTTTATTGCATTCAAAAGAAAATTTGTTAACAATAAAAAATTAAAAATATTTTTAAAATAAGTTCGAAATTTCCTTTTTTTTCCCTCTTTCTCTCAGAATTTAAGTGAGGGAAGAAGTATTTGAGAAATATTACATTATGTAAATTTACATTTGTTATCAAATAATTTTTGCAGGAAAGAGAATTAACTGAAAGAGATATTGTGTTCAGTGATAGCTTACGAACCACTCCACCAATCAGTCCGTCCACATCGCAGGGTTTGTTACCAGCAGATAACAAGGAACATTCACGATGGTTCGATTGTTGCAATTCTTGTCTCAGTGAGTTCAATTTAATTCAAACTGTACTCACTTAATAAATTTATTCACTAAATATTCAAAAAGTACCACAATATCTAAACTATTTGATCCATTAACTTAAACCGTAGTCAAACCTTAGCTATCACAAGAAAGAGACAGGAATTTGAATATAAATCGGAATAGCGTTTAAGAGAAATGATTAGTATTTAAAAATATCCCGAATTTCTTCCAAAATTTACCAGAAAAATATATCAGAGACTACCATCTGTTTCTTGGAAAAAAAAAAGACAATCTCTTTTCCTTTTTCTTTTGCAAAATTAGTTCCAAGAGAATTTTTAAGAGATATTTAAAAAATTGCATAAGCTGCAGAAAACTCGCGCGATACTAGTTTCAACAGATCAACAACGACAAACAGGAAAGAATCGTTGTATGAGTCTAGCAAAAGTGATTGCAAATGGCGATCTGTGGATGGACAGCAAGAGCAACAACAGCAACATCAAATGGATCAACGAAAACCGGAAAATACCCCTGAAGCAAACCGTTTTTTTAGCACATCAAGATTTTGAAACACTATACGAAGCATCTTGATATCATGATTATTACCGGTCGGGAAAACCAGTCTACAAATGTGCCAAATATACGCTCAGGTAATGAAACAAAATTTTTTGCCACTATACGGATGGGTGAATCTGATGGACGGGTACGGTTAAAGAGGACCAATCCGAATTAAAACTTGCCACCTCATTTGATTGTTCTTGTTGAGAAAAAAAAAGTATTCTCAGTTTGTGAATTGGATATTCCGTTCCTTTGATGAAAATAATTAAAGAAGTACGTCTCATGCAATCAATACTTTTCATTGAAAACAACATATACATGTGTATAGTAATATATGATACCGAGCTGTAAAGGCAAATTTCTCATAATTTATCCGTTCAGAAACTGCTAAGTCTATTGAAATCTTTTAAACATATATATATATATATTGACTACCCTTTTTTTTTTTATTAACTCATTATCCCAGCAAAATTATTTATTACAAAGAGTTGAATGCATACGGCTCTCTGCTTATCGTTAAAGAAAAAACAGTAAAATTGTCCTTTTTCAAGGGATATCATTTTTTAATTTTGTTAAGACTGCTAAATTCCCTTCCAATTTTATGCAACTAATTATATATATGAAAGCAACGAAACAAAAGATACAAAAATCATTTTATGCTGAATAGACAGATCGATACTGCTGAAAATATCCTGAACAAATCATTAAAAAAAATATTGCCAGTTACTGATCAAATGAGTGAGCAAGAGGATTTCATCGATTAATGAAAAAATGGCGTAAAAAAGAAACGCTGCTAATATCATCAAACTACATTAGAATAACAAAGTACACATAGGTTGAAGTAAGGACAGTATTTAGAAAGTTTCTGGTGTAAGTTTACACTTCTTCTTAGTTTCTGGTGTAAGTTTACACCAGAAACTAAGAAGAAACAAAATGATGATATTATGTAAAAAAAATAATACATTTTTCACATTGATGAAATGTACTGACAAATAATACAAAGGTAAAAGGGTAGTTTTGTAGAATCACCTCAATATTTCCTAAGTGCTTAACTGAATTTTAAGGTGCTAATGAAGTTCATATGTCCGATCCAAACATATAATAAACGTCCCGGTTTATGAACAGTAAAAACAATAGTGCTTCCGCTGCCTCATTCGGAATCTTAAAAGTCCAGTAAGGTATCGTAAAAGATTTTCGGTTTACCATCTTGAGTTTTAAAACATCTACCAGAAAAATTTGGTTTAAATAACAGCCGACAGCTTTTAAGATAAAGTAATATGATAAAAACAATGAAAACGAAAAAATGAAGGAAAACAAACGCCGTTCTTTTCATGGTTAACAGTACTCGTAAACTTGTTATTGGATAAACAATATTTGTCCCAAAACAACGCAATCATCAAATATGTACAAAATGATCACGTATTCTATGCAAAATAGTAATCAAAAACACGTATTATAGTAGGAAGCAGATCGGAAAGATTCAAATTTCTTTCGTTTCTCCACCTTTTATGGCTTCGTAATGATTGCGACAACGAAAAATATGACTGATAAAACCAAAAGAAAGATGAAAACAAAATAAAAGGAAAATACGAATGAGATTTGAAAAGAAACAGTATCATCGGAATGACAAATGATTAATTATATGGGAAAGAATTGCATTTCCTTCAATACGCCTAATGCGTGAATTGTCACGAATGAATTGTTCTGTCCAGTAACAAGCGCAGTCAAACAAATGTATGTATATACATATATATGTACAAATAAATCTAAGAAAAATGGAAATGATTTCATACTGTCATAGAGATTCTACCTATTCTTTAGAAGTAACTCTTGCTTACTTCTAGTATTTATTCACCGCTATGGAAATAAAAAGGAAAGAATCTTCTAGGACAGTAAATAAGATAATCATACTGGAGCTGGAATAACAACGGAATTTTGGTGATAAGTGAATTTTTCGGAAAAATAAAGAAGATGACAGCTTAGCAGCGAACTACAAAGAAACCGAGTTGTAAAAAAACTTAAGCCATTTGTTTCAAAAAAATGTGCTCGTCAGTTCATCAAAAAAAAAAAATTAATAAAAAAAAGGCATCAGAAGTCTCCAAATCCACTCTTTTTTTGGTCTGCCACTATATTTTCAACGGTGGCTTTTATACATCAATAAAACGATACCCCTTGCGACTCAAAACAGTTTTCAGATGATCGATTTTTTTGCGCTCTTCTTCTACGGTTTCATCTTCACCAACCTGCAAAGTCTTATCTTCCAACTATGCAGAAAATTACAAGCGATGACAAAAAAAGAATCAGAAATTTCAATAAACTAAATTTCACTCATAGTATTAGCTTTTCTGCTGCTACAGTCGTATTCATCGCAATAAACCTGACTTATAGGGATACTTAGATGTGTACATTACTCGCCGCTATAAGGTCATAAATAAAGAAACCTGAGTTTTCAATTTTCTACCATATATCTGGCCGTAAGCCATGACTGAGAAATGCTTGTTGCTGCCTTGAACTATAAAACTTTTCCACGAAAGCTAATAATCTAGTATTTGCGTCAAATTTTCACCAAATTAAATGTATTCTCCGCCTCTTCGTCAAGCACATCTTTTGGCTCATTACTGACCAATTTACAGCGCAAACTTGGCTTTCCGAGTATAAGAGAAGCAAAGAATACATCATGCGACCGATCATCTACCAGTAAATATTGCGCTATTCCAGCATCAAAAACCTCAAATAAACAATAAATCTTTAAACAACAATAAAAGAAAAAACGAATATCTGTTCCCACAGCACTTACTTATGAACATAGGTCGGTCATTGAATTAATAAATGTTTAAAAGAAAGAGAAAAAAAAATGTCACTTACTGCTGAAAGGCTGATTAGCGCAATACTTACAGTAATGTCACCATTAAATTCCCATGCCGAATTCCAGTTCTTGACCAAATGAAGCACATGCTTGATCCTAATATCAGGACAAGTTGGTTTCATAAGCCTAGTAGAAATATCTTTCTGACGTGCACCAAGAGGACGATACATCTGTAACATTCAGCAATAAACATTCATCCACAATTCACAAAAAAAAAGTGTAAGCAGCAAAAAAAAAAACAAAGAAAAAACAAAAAATAAAAAGTAATGGTAACGCTGATAAAGGTAACAACAAAAAATGTCAATATAAAAAGAGTAACGGCATTCGTTATCGACAATTCCACGTGTGCTGTTTACTTTTGTCAAGTGCAGTCTTTGCAAAAAAATAAAAATCAACCCTGAGATATCTGTATCACCTCATTTGGTATCAAATAAACGACCATAAATTTTTTTTTAGGAAAATCATGTAGAAATCTGAGGATGTGTTAAGTATATTCTTGTACTTTTCTATTTTAGTTTGGCAAATTTTATGCATTGTCAGTTTCTAAATATTAGTCTGCTAATAACATTACCCAGTTCCTGCATGTTAAAAAATAAAATTTAGGCAAATAGTTCAATTTGGGGATTAGCTTTTTATCTAACTTTTATATTGATTTGGTAAAATAAGTAATTTATTTAATGTATGATTATAAATCCGGAAATTATATTAATTACGAGACAAATTTTGTTCAAAAATTTCAAACAAGCATAATGTCGAATGAAGTAAAAATTTCAGGATGAAAATTTTCGAAGAAAAAAAGTAAACCTATAACACCTGATAAATAAAATCCAGCCAGTATCACATAACCCACTAAAATAACTCAGAGTGACTAAACCAACAAATCGAAATGACAACAAATGAAAATAACTTCTACACTTCGCAGTAGCCATTATTAACACACACCAGCGTATCACAAATTTCATCATCGTTACCTAACGTGATTAGGCGGAATTTTGAACACCGTGAAAATTATTGTAAATAACCGTAAGCAATACGATAGTAGGTAGGGAAGAAGGGTGGAAAAAGTCTTTAATTGTTTCCTGATTTTACAACCGTATATTCTGAATGATTTGCCGGATTCGTTATCATTTAGCATGTTTATTATGAGAATTTTTTTCAAAAAATATATCCAAAAATTCTCTCAGATTTGTTCTAAAACGCTTATACAACAAAATTTGTTATGCCTTGACATTTTGTTTTTTGTTTGTTTATTTCTTTCTTTTTTTTGTTTTTTGGCTAACTTTTAAGGCAAATAACCGACGTGAAAACGTTATGTTTACATTTATCAGTGCATGATAAACAGATTTTATGTTCAACATTTACTTAATAATGCGTTTTAGATATGTAAGTTATAAATAAGTTTATACGCTATACGTTAAATGCTACAAATTTCTTTTTTCTTTTTTTTGTTGTGTAATATTGAAATGAATTCAGAAATATATTATAAAGTTAGATAAATATTGTGCTGTCAGTGATTTGTCATTTTCGGATGAAAAAAAAGTGAAGCAAATTGAGGAAATTCATGAAGGCTTATTTTCTTCCAGAAAAGTGAAATTTATGAAAGTAACGTGCAATATAAATCATAGTAATTCAGATGATGAAAATTTCTGGAAATTCCATCGAATAATTATGTCACATTAATAGAAAATTATATTCCTTACGTGTTAAATTACGTGATATTAATTACTTGATTAATCAATTATATTTGAAACAAATGAGAATCACTACCAATAACAATATATATATTTGAAACAAATATTAACTGCAAAATTTCTCATATTATAACAACTATTGCAAGCGGACATCAAATATTACTATCTTAAATTGAGTATTCATTGATTATAAAATTTTATGATTTCAAAAATTTTTCAAAATTTAATTACTAATAAATTGGTTAAGTTGAAGCTTAATATCATAATTATGATTAATTTTTGGTTGTTTTCATGACACTAAATGAACAGAGATTTCATGTTTCAAATGAGAAAGATTAGGAAGCAGATGTTATTGATAGTGATTCTCATTTATGGTTCATGTAATCGTAAAGACAGAACAGGACATACGCAAACATCGGATTATGGCGCAAAATGTCGGCAAGAAGCTCGATAAAAAGTGCGCATTAATTGGAAAGTCAATTGTTAATTATCATGCAAATGTGCAGTTGTTCTCAATATTCATCCTTCTCGTCGTTCCACTTCACCAACACTTCGCGGCTTCCTTTCATTTAAATGAATTTAAAAAAAGGAGAGAGAAAAAAAAACAAGAATATGTTTATTAAATCTATAGTAACTATTAATTTAGAATGGTTAATTTCGCTTAAATTTTTCTGATTTTAAATCGGACACATTTTGTTTGTCTGCCTTCTATTTACTTCCATGTAAGAAGATTGTTTATATAAAAACTTACAGGATCATTAATTTTCCATCTTTTATCTGACTTTTTTTTATCATTTTAGTAAATTACAATATTCATTTAGAATTATTTTCATTGTAAAGTGATATGTTAGTAAACTAAAATTGTTTGTCATAAATTAAAAAGCATCATATATTATCATATTAGATGTGAAATGCTAATTATTTCCACAGCTGCTTGACTGATTAAACAGTGATCTTTAGTGATTTTATTTGCATATATGATTTAGAAATTTAATACTTTATGTTTAAATGATTTTTGCAAAAAAAAAAAAAAAATAGATTGAATAAAAACTATTATTTTAATTTCAAAAATTGTTTGAAAAAAAATTTTTTTTTTTAAAAAAAAACAAAATTCATCCATTTCCGTTTTAGTTTGTTAGATTTTTGCTTCCTTTTCTTTTTTCGTTTTCTAATTACTATTAAAAAATGTTATTCCGTAGCAATAACAATTAAAGATTAATTTCATTTCACTTTTTTTTCTCTCTTAATGAAAGGAAAGTAAGAGAGAAAGGGAGAGAGGGAGAGAAGATGAAGGTAATGATTGAAATATAATTGTTCTCAGGATGACCTCCAAGAGGTGTGAAGAAATGATGGATAATATTGATGGATAGGTGAAGGTAGAAGTAGTAAGCAAAGAATGAAATGTCTTCACCGCAACGTGCCGTTTTTATTGGTCATTTAGTATTTATCAATGGTAAGGATCATCAGACACATAAATAAATTTAAGTGAAACCTCTGAATAAATGATCAAATTTAGGGGATGGAAGAAGTGAATGCTACAAGTTGTGATATACAATTTTACCCTCCTGCTGCTGCTATTTTCAAGGTCAATAGCCTTCAATTCTTTCATTTTAATTCTCAGTCATTTTAATCTTTTGTTTAATACATACCTGAAAATGAAATCTTATTTGTTTGATTAATTATTTCCCTATATTAGAGAATGTTTCAATTGCAATTGGTCATAAAAAAATAATACTAAAAACAAACAAATAAACAAACAAATACTATGTTATGCAAAATGCATAATAGAACGATTATTTCCAATAAGAATTTCACATATTTTCTTTTATTTAAAGAAAAAAAATATTTTTGTAGTTATCATCAATGCAATCTTTTACCATTGAATTATTTATTCATATTGCCAGTAATGCAAAAATTTATTTATCAATCATATTCACTGTATTAAATCAAACAATACAATTTGCATATTAAATCAAAATTTATTCCAATAATTATAACAATTAAAATATATGAGATAATACAAAATATTAGCATAACATATAAACATTTAAGACTTGCTGTTGAAATTTCATTTACCCATGGGAAATAAAAAAGATATTAATGGAGAGAGAGAGAGAGAGATGAGGACATTGATATATCTGAGAATTATCTGAAAATAATGATAATGGAAAGATGATGATATAATATTGAAAATGATAGGAAATGCTAAAGGAATCATTTGCAAAAATTGTCAATCCTGAAATAGTTATCTTGAAAACCTTAAAAATGAAACAGGATGGATGAGTTAATCTAATACTAATTATATGCACAATTCGTTTTCATACATCTTTCTTTTCACTAATTGTTCCTGCAATATGCTTCAATGCATTCTCATTTCCTAATATTTCTATATTTATTCCTTCATAATGCTAATTAGCACAATGTATTAAAAAAAAGGTAAGAGAAAAACAAAACACAGAAAAATGCAAAAAAATTTTTTTTTAATTATAAATAATATTTATAAGCATTCCTCAACGTTATATTAATTATATTTTGAGATTAAAAATTTTTTGATTTTGCTATTAGAAATGATTAGCAAGAAATTTTCATTATTAAATGAGAATTTCTTTTCTTTTTTTGGTAATATTCTTCTTTTTTTAAAAGTGTTTATCGAAGAATTTAAATTGATTATTGTCCTCTCTTTTTTTTTTTAAAAAAAAAAGAGAAGTAAGTTTTTCACAATTCTGTTTTTGTCAATATCAGTTAAATAAACTAACAATAAAAAGGTTTAATTTTTCTTGAAAAATTTTTGTTCGAAAATTGTTACAAATTGCAATTATTACTGAAAGATGTAAAATGAATAGTTATTGGAAGTGAAAAAGAAGAATGGTATCAATTTTTGCTGACCTGATCCATTTATTCAGTACCATGGTAACTAGCCTTTCACCATCTGCCTAAAATTATGCTAACCAGGCTTATGCTACATTCGTTTTATTATTCTATCAATTAGATTCATCTTGATTAATATTTTATACTTGTATATGTAACAATGCTTTCTCCAACATGTGCTAATTTAATTTAAATCATTCCTTCTTTTAATATTAATTTTTTTTGCCCCCCTCCCCCCCCAAAAAAAACCCAAAGAAAGAAAAAGATTGCACACAACGTTAAAAACATTTAAGTTGAAATTTTGAATTAAATTTAATTAAAATTAACAAAAAATAAATGAGATAATTCTGCCTGCAACATTATTGTTATTATATTTACCAATAAAAACGATGAGAAAAAATATTTAAAAAAAAACAGTTATGTGGAAGAGAATTTAGCCGGAGGCATTTAAACGAACATTGTAATAAAACGAACATCCGATTCCATTTTCATCAATTTATTACCTTTTCGACATTAATCTCTCCTATACATACATATACACATGCACACAGACACACACGCATACATACACATGCATTGACACACAAACATATCTATTCTATTTACTGTCAAAAGCTATCACAAATATCTAATTACGGTGGACAGCCAATGATTGTCTTTCGTCGTCAAATTGCCTAATTGTAATTTTAGGATATCAAAAGAAAAAAAAAAAAAAAAGAATTCAAATACAAAGTAATTAATAAATAAATTTTAAATTATTACTGTCACAAATATACCATATAATTATTATAAAAATTTAAATTTCTAAACGATTTTTAATTTGTAATTCATATTTTTTGTAAATTGTAACAATTTATGTTCCTTTAAGATATAATTGTAATTTTATATTTTTGTAAGATATAGTCATAGTTTATCTTCAATGAATAATAATTTTGAATTGATTAATAAGTATGATAGAATATAATTTAATGATTAACTCAAAAAAAAGAAAAAACAAATTAAAAGTACCATTTAATTTAAGTAGATTGAAACTTTGATTAGTTACGGTCTTTTTCCTTGATTTTAATTTTTTCTTTTTCATCCTAAGCAAAAATTATATGATCTGATATTTTTTTCTTTTTCGGATAATAGATAATGATATTATACGAATTATTTACATTTTTGGCTAGTGTTACATAGTCATATTATTAGGATAAAATTATTTTACGATCCAAAAGGATTATTATCTTTATTTCGCCTAAATTTTCACTATATTCAAGTAATCATTAATCCAGAATGAATTAATAACCGGAAAAGTGGTTCAAAAATTGCGTAATAATTGTTGGTTAATGAGTAACAAAAAAAAAGAAAAAAAAAATGGTATATCATTTGGCTATCCGAAAACAAAAAAATAATGCATACCTAATATTAATGTAAATTACTTTTACTTCGAATTTTCTTTCATTCCTTTTTTTGCTTCATTTTCATTTAGAAAAAAATATATAAATAATTTTTTTTGAAAATTATAAACCATCACAATTTACTATTTGATAACTTTTGTTGTCTATTTTTTCCTTTTTCCTAAAATTTCACACTTTTATTCGATTATTTAGTAAACAATTGTATTTAATCATAATACGTATATTTTATACTAATAAACATAACCAACTTAATTGAATTTATTTAATATTGATTAGATTGTATAGCTAAATCAATATTAATACAACTTTTTTTAACTTAATATTTCCGGAATAAAAATATATCCAATTGTACTAATTAATTGCTAATATAAAATTAGAATAAGAAGTATTTGAGTTTTGCTGTACAATATAATCTAATCGATATTTAATAAATTCAATTAAGTTAACTATCTTTATTATATTTTGTTGTATTTGATTTCAACATATGCGCTCGTACTATGCTTATATGATTTACATATTTCGAAAAATTATTATATTAATTTAGGCTAAAATATTATAACACTAATTGAATTAATAAAAAAGTCTTAAATAGAATTATTAGCTTAATTGTTGGTTAATAAAAGAAAAAAAAGGAGACAATAAATGTTAAACACTTTTTTATATATTTTAATTAAAACTTGGGATTTTTTTAAATTCATTTTTTCATTTCATTTTTTTCTTTTCTTTTCTTCATTCTTCCTTTTTTTTAATCTTTGAATAAAAAAGCACTGTTATCGAGTGCCACTTGTCGCTTTTGGTTTTGGAAAAATAGCAAGGATTTTTTTAAAAAAAATTAATTTTCAAATTACTGAAAATTTTTTTCTCATGAAAAATTTAATATTTGACAAAAAATGTTTAAGTAAAAAATCTCTAATTCCGTAATAACTGTTCAAATCTTAATTTAAAAAAGAGAGAGCGAGAGAAGAAGAGGAAGAAAAAATGGAAATTTCAAATTCAAAAAATTCTCAAACTCAAACTCAATTAGATTCAATTGTTATTTAAAGTTTTTAATACTTTTTCCCACCTATTTTCTTTTTTTTTATTCCACCTTTCTCGTTTTTCATTTCTTAAATTAATGTACTGCTTTTTTCATTAATTTCTTTTCCTTTTTACTCTCTCTTCCTCTCTCACTCTTTCCGTCTTTCTGCCTTTTCTTTACAGTGTTCAGAAGTAGAATAAAAAACTCAAATAATTTCATAAAAGTATAAATTTCAGTGTTTAACTAATTTTTTGTTTTTTGTTCCTTTTTTTTTAGAAAAAAATACATTGATTAATCATCAAAATTTTATAATCCAAAAAATTCTTGCTTTCTTCAAAAAAAAAAAAAAATTTCTTTCATGCTAATTATTTAGTGATATTCACTCAATTTTGAGCCATTTTTTGCTATCAGTCTGAACAATAGCAAATTTTGAAATAATTTGAAGTTTAGTTTAATTATTTGTTATCATTATATTTCAATATAATTGATAATGATCAAATTTAATCTCTTTTCTAGCACATAAAAACAAACTAAAATTTAAATAAAAAATTTTGGATGAAAGAATGCTAGTTATATTTGGATTAACTTGTATACATCAAATCATTCTAATATGCTTTCAATAAGTTACGTGTCATTTTCTGGATTGAAAAATTATTTATTGACTCAAAAATTATGTTTAATATATTGCAAATATATTATATATAATAGGGATGGATACCCGTTTTCTCTTTACGCATAAATGAATAAAAACTTAAATTCATCACAAAATAAAAAAAAAGTGAAAAAGCAAGGTAGGATATTAAGTGTCGAAGGGGGAAAAAGGGGAGGGAAAAAAGTATAAGAAAAAGAAGAAGGTGGGAATGAAAAAGAAGCGGTAGGGAAAGGAGGAATGCGGGGAAGAGAAAAAGAGAGAGGGAGAAAGAGAAATTAGTTTAATTTTGGATCCATTGAAGAGCATAATGATTCAGGAACGCCCAATGCAATAATAGTTAGTTAGTTGATGCTAGTTGTCGGTAGTAGTTGATAGTAATACTAGTGGAAGTTAACTTATATTCTTGAGAAGTTATTAATATTAATGAAAGAGGTTAAAAAAGGGGTAAGAGTGAGTGAGAAAGGGAGAGAAAGAAATTTGGGGTAAAATAGATTTGGAAAGTAAAAGAGTGATAAGAAATGATAACAGATGAATAATTTTAGAAAATTACATTAACTTAATGTGTTAATTAATCGAATAAATTTATTGTTGATAGCTAATAAATTAAATTAAACTGATTAATCAATAATTTTTTTTGCAGGTAAATTATACAATGCTAATATGCTGGTATCTATTTCATTTATGCATTATTTCATCTGCAATATTATTCTAATTTATACGTATCATAAATTACCGACAGTATACGGTATAAATATAATTGTAAATGATACCGCAATGATAGTACAAAAACGCTTTCCGCAAGCAATTATTATTGGTGTTAAAAAAGCTGGTACACGAGCACTTTTGGAATTTCTTCGTCTTAATCCAGCAATTAAAGCACCTGGACCGGAAGTACACTTTTTTGATAAAAATTTCGACAAAGGCTTCGATTGGTATCGGTTTGTTTTTGTTTGTTTTCTGTTCTTTTCTTTCCTTCAACCCAAATTTATCAATTTACTTTGCATACAAAATATTCTAATGGTAATATTAAAATTAGTTTAATTAAAAAAAACCGATTATTATGAGTAAGTAATATAAGAACAGAAAAAAAATTTTTTTGACAAAACTCGTTCTAAAATAATCCCATGATAAAAACAAATATTTTAAAAAAATAGTGATAATAATAATTATTATTAATCATGAAAATAATACTAATAACAACTTCATTTATTCCATAAAACAATTTTATTCTAGTAAATAGTTTGTCATCAAGTGAATATCTTCATCTGTTAATTATATTTTATATTGCACTCCACTTATAATATGCCAATTTTAATTAAAACAGCATAATATGGACAAAAAATTTTTTGTTAGGTAAATAAGTAAGTGAATAAATAAATAAATAAATAAATAAATAGGTAAATAGACATAATCTTTTTTTTTTCTGGGTAGCAGATGGATTAATTCAATGAATGTTTTCCTAATAATGAGTCATGGTTTAATGAACATGGATATCATCATCATTCGATGGTTTCAATTTCTTTTGTCACATGTGGCGTCATTAATCCTTTTTATTTCTCACCCTTCTTCAACAATTCAAACATTTCATATGATTAATTTCAGGATTTTCTCTTTTCCTCTCTAATTTTTCTCTGTCATTTTTTTTCTCTTCCTCTTCTTTTTCCCGCTTTTATCACTCTCGTTATTTTTTTCCTCCACTCTTTTTCCACTTCACTTAATAGCCTTTCTTAAATGTCATTTGTAAATTTACAAGTACCACTTCGCTAAGATTACTGCAAGATGATCAAGTATTTAAGTATATGTATCATATACGCAACTATTCACATACTTTTACATCACTTATTTCATTTATTTACGTTTTACTGGATATATTTACTTGACATTTACACCTTTACTTTTCTTTTTTTTTTTGCTCTTCCATTTAATATTTTCCTGTTTTCGTTTTTTCTTTTTTTTTTTTTTTTAAAGAAGTATTTTAATTTAAAATTTATTAATGTAATATGTACGAAAGTATAATAATAGCATACTTACTCATATCATTATATTATTAATAATATCTTATTCAATATTTTATGAAACCTTTTTTTTGTAATTCAAAATTTATAAATTTAATATGTATTAAGAGTAGAAATAATAGCACATCATTTATCACATTTCTTAAATATCTCACAATCAAGCATATCTAAATTGTTTATTGCATCTCAATTAAGATAATTTGTTCCATAAATTTTTTTGACATAAAAATAAAACTTTTCATTTTCATTTAACGAGAAAAAATTTTTCTATTTTTCGGATTTGCATTATACCAAAAATTTAATTAGCATGAATGATTTTACCAAATGACGAATGAAGCAGTTAGACCCAATGAAAAATGTGATATATTTATGACAATATCAAATGTGAAATAAATAAATTTTGCGCTGACTGCAAAAAAACGATTCATTGTTAAATAATCTATTGATAAATTGTTTACATATATTATCAACGGATAATAATGATAAAAAAAAAGTTTATTCGTTTCTTTTTGTATTCATTTATTCACAAAGAATGTTAACTGAAGCTCAATTAAATGAATATTGTTTATCCAAAAAAAAGAAAAGTAAAAAATCCTTTTATTTTCTTTGAAATAAAACTTTAAATCTAAATGTTGTATTAAAAAAGAAATTTTTTTTTGAGTAATAAATGAAATAAGTACGCTGAAGTTTTATTGATTTTTTTCCATTTCTTTTTTTCTCCCATTCTTGAAAAAATTCAGTTTAAATATGCTTAGTTGGAGCAAATATAAAAATATGTAAAAACTGAATTTAATAAACATTTTCTTGAAAGAAGAAAATAATCTAAGTTAAAATATCTTATAAAACTTTTAATTTTTCGTTCGAAAATTAATTTTATTAATTTAAATGACATTAAAACAACAACAACAATATTTAAATACATATTTGTCCTTTTTCTTTTCCCTTCCTTTTTTTTGATTTTTGCTTCTCTTTTTTTCTCTCTATAAAAGAGATGAATCAAATTTTTTGATTAGCATTAAAAATTTGATGATACTTGAAAGACATTACTTAAAGCATATTTTTTGATTGTCTCAATTTAAAATTGATTATTCTAAAGTTCAATTAACTAGACGTATTTGAATTCTAATTTTTGACCTCATTCAAAAAAAAATTGCTTATTTTATCTTTTCTTTTCATTTCTTCTTCTTTTCCTCTTTTTTTTTCTTCAAAAATTAATCTCGTAAAAAATGCTATTAACTTGCTGCTGCACTCATCATTAAACTCATCTACCAGTACACAACAGATATATGGTAGAAAGAAGTGGTAAACGAAGCAATTTATAAATGAAAAAATAAATAAATTTTAATCGTTAATTTCAGCTACTACTCTTTCAACTTTTCTATTTTTCTTCATTTTTTATTTTCATCTTCAAGCGAAAAAAAAGAAAAAGAAAAGTTCAAAAATTTTACAAATCTGTCGTTTTCTCTTTCTTTCCCCTTCCCTCTCTTTCACCCTCTCACCAGTTCTTTCTCTTGCTTTTTCTTTCCTTATTTTAATATCTTTAATTAGGATTATTTAATTTTTTACATTTAAAAGAGTGGGAGAGAGGAAGAAAGAAGAAAAAAATGAATCAAAATTTTTCTTTAAGAGAATTTTGTTTAATTTAATCATTACAATACTTTCTTTTTCATCTTCTTCTTACATTTTTCATTTATAATGGCTTTATCTTTTGTTGATAGAATTATTTCAAACTTTCTAAATCATTTTCCCAGCATTTATTTTGAGGGCAAAAAAAGAAAAAAGTAAAAAGGAAATAAAATACTTAGATTTATCGCGTTTTTCGTTTTTTGTCATAAATCTGATATATTGTTATAGTGGTGACACATTGAAATTGCTATTAACGAATCAAAAAATCAGATTTGAAAAGATCAGCAAATAGATAAATGAAAGAAAAAAAGGGAAAGCAAAAGTGAGTAAATGAAAAGAAAGAAAATATCTCCTCTATAAAAAGTAATAAATTATTTTGCGTTTTCTTTTTTTTTTAATTTTAAATAATAACAAGAACAATAACAAGAATACTAATAATAATAACAATAATAATAGTAGTAATAATAATGATAATAACAGTAATAATAATAATAATTAATAATAATAATGTGATAAACCAAATAATTAGATAAATAAATGGTAGTTGTTATTTACGATATCGGAAAAATGAAAATGTAAATATTAAAATGGAATTTATTCTTTCTTTTCCTTTTCCTTTTTTTTGGTGCACTTTAGCTGCTACTTATACATTTTACATAATCGAAAATTATCCATTAGAGCTTTTCCCATTTTTCTTTCCATCTATGTTTGTGAAAAATAAAACATTCCAATGTATTTTTTTTTTAAAAAATGGACTTTTGAAATAATTTAAGAATTTTCTTTCCATTAAAACTATTTTATTTGCTATTAAATTGCAAATGACACAGTTTAAAACAAATAATAATAATATTATCATTTCCTTCCATCAAAAATATAAAATAAAAGAGTGAAAAAACAAAAAACGATTAAAAATTATATAATTAATAAGTGTTAAAATAAATAAATGAAATCAATTTTTCATTCATTATTTATTCATTTTTAAAATAACAAAAAAATTTTTCTTCTACTATGCTAAATTCAGGCATATTTTAATTTTAAACTTCATTTATCAAACAATGCAATTATTAATGAAATTATTTTTGAAATTGATTGAATGATGAATTGTTTAATGGATGTGTTGAGCGATTGGATATTCAACGAATCATTATTTCTGAATAGTTTATTCATACAATTTCCGTTTTTCATGTTTTGTTGATATTACTCCGTACCATTTGATCATTTTCTTTTCTCTTTTTTTCTTCTTTTTGTGGAAACGATACATTAACACCAAAAATTTAACGATTTCACATTAGCTTCACTCATTCATATCCCGTTTTTATGTTCTTTTTCATCCCTCACATTTTACTTTTTTCTTTCTTTTTCCTTTTTTTTGATATTTTCATGAAATAATTTTTTTTTCGTTTTTTTTTTTTTTTTTTNGCTACTACTCTTTCAACTTTTCTATTTTTCTTCATTTTTTATTTTCATCTTCAAGCGAAAAAAAAGAAAAAGAAAAGTTCAAAAATTTTACAAATCTGTCGTTTTCTCTTTCTTTCCCCTTCCCTCTCTTTCACCCTCTCACCAGTTCTTTCTCTTGCTTTTTCTTTCCTTATTTTAATATCTTTAATTAGGATTATTTAATTTTTTACATTTAAAAGAGTGGGAGAGAGGAAGAAAGAAGAAAAAAATGAATCAAAATTTTTCTTTAAGAGAATTTTGTTTAATTTAATCATTACAATACTTTCTTTTTCATCTTCTTCTTACATTTTTCATTTATAATGGCTTTATCTTTTGTTGATAGAATTATTTCAAACTTTCTAAATCATTTTCCCAGCATTTATTTTGAGGGCAAAAAAAGAAAAAAGTAAAAAGGAAATAAAATACTTAGATTTATCGCGTTTTTCGTTTTTTGTCATAAATCTGATATATTGTTATAGTGGTGACACATTGAAATTGCTATTAACGAATCAAAAAATCAGATTTGAAAAGATCAGCAAATAGATAAATGAAAGAAAAAAAGGGAAAGCAAAAGTGAGTAAATGAAAAGAAAGAAAATATCTCCTCTATAAAAAGTAATAAATTATTTTGCGTTTTCTTTTTTTTTTAATTTTAAATAATAACAAGAACAATAACAAGAATACTAATAATAATAACAATAATAATAGTAGTAATAATAATGATAATAACAGTAATAATAATAATAATTAATAATAATAATGTGATAAACCAAATAATTAGATAAATAAATGGTAGTTGTTATTTACGATATCGGAAAAATGAAAATGTAAATATTAAAATGGAATTTATTCTTTCTTTTCCTTTTCCTTTTTTTTGGTGCACTTTAGCTGCTACTTATACATTTTACATAATCGAAAATTATCCATTAGAGCTTTTCCCATTTTTCTTTCCATCTATGTTTGTGAAAAATAAAACATTCCAATGTATTTTTTTTTTAAAAAATGGACTTTTGAAATAATTTAAGAATTTTCTTTCCATTAAAACTATTTTATTTGCTATTAAATTGCAAATGACACAGTTTAAAACAAATAATAATAATATTATCATTTCCTTCCATCAAAAATATAAAATAAAAGAGTGAAAAAACAAAAAACGATTAAAAATTATATAATTAATAAGTGTTAAAATAAATAAATGAAATCAATTTTTCATTCATTATTTATTCATTTTTAAAATAACAAAAAAATTTTTCTTCTACTATGCTAAATTCAGGCATATTTTAATTTTAAACTTCATTTATCAAACAATGCAATTATTAATGAAATTATTTTTGAAATTGATTGAATGATGAATTGTTTAATGGATGTGTTGAGCGATTGGATATTCAACGAATCATTATTTCTGAATAGTTTATTCATACAATTTCCGTTTTTCATGTTTTGTTGATATTACTCCGTACCATTTGATCATTTTCTTTTCTCTTTTTTTCTTCTTTTTGTGGAAACGATACATTAACACCAAAAATTTAACGATTTCACATTAGCTTCACTCATTCATATCCCGTTTTTATGTTCTTTTTCATCCCTCACATTTTACTTTTTTCTTTCTTTTTCCTTTTTTTTGATATTTTCATGAAATAATTTTTTTTTCGTTTTTTTTTTTTTTTTTTGCAATAAAGTTAATCCTTATTGTAGTAATATAATAATTAGCTTATTTTATATATGAAAAAGAAAAATAGTTTACTGTTATCATATAACAGTAATTGTTGAATGCTTAATGTTTTTTATTGGTATTAAGTTAGCACAAATTTTTTTTGTTAAATTTTAACTGTTTCACATTTTCTTATTTTTTATGACTTTAAAAGATTTATTAAATGTAAAATTTAATTATCTTCCACCTCCTAAAATGAAGTGAAAAAATTTGTTGATGATTAAGAATTATTATTATTCATTTCTAATTATTGTTACTATAACTATTATTATTCATATTAATATTAACATTAATAATAATTTTATTATTATCATCATTGCTATTAACTACTAAAACAGAATTTGATTACTATAACATGAAGAATGGTTTGAACAATATCAGAACAATACTAATTTAAAATTAATAATTTGAGAGATGAAATAGCAATTTTAACTAAAGCTGAATAAGCAATAATAAGTTATTTTCATTGATATTTGACCAACAAGTTTGATTACGAGTAGCAATTAATCCTTTTGCTCTAATTTTTAAACAATTCCATATAATTGTACGAATTGAAAATTTCATATTACAGATGCATGTCAACAATTGTATATGCTGTGCAACTAATTCTAATTCATAGTGATATCCATTTTAATCATTAAATTTCGATTTGAAAAGATTTATTAAACGACAGTCATTTAAAAACTTCTTTGAATTTTATTTCTTTTTTTTTTTCAAAAAAGTAGCTAGAAAAATTTTTACCTTTTTGTTTTAATTCGATTAACATTTTTTCCGTTCAACAATACTAATTTAAAAGTCAAAAGAGGACGATTTAAAACCTTTTTTAATTTTCAACTTTTAATCTGTAACATGGAATTTCTATTATTATTTATTCCTTTCTCTTTTTTTTTTTTTTAAAAATACGACTAGAAGAACGACTAGAAAAAGAAAAAAATTATTTATTTGCCAAATGAAACATAAATGTTTATTTCTTCATTTTTTTTTTCACATAATATTAATTATGAAAATAAATTAATGCAAAGTAAGAAAAGTTTGAAAAGAAAAGAAAGGTAACGAAGAAGTCATTATTTTAATTGAATTTTACTTTATATTTTCTCGCAAAAAATTTGAAATTTTCGGGAGAAAATAATTGCGCAAAATTTAATTTGAAATAATTTTTTTTAATCCAATTTTTGATGCTTAAAATATAAACGTTATGAAAGAAAAAAAGAGCAATAAAAATAATGAAATATTATAAATATATATTTTTATGAGTATATATGCATGTATGTATTTATTTGTATGTGTGCATTTAGGCGGAATTTTTATTTTCTATTTTATTTTATTTTTTTCTTTTTTTTTTTGAAATTATTTCATATATTTGGTGAAAAACAAAAATGGCCATCAAATGAGATGGTAAATGTATACGTCTCTATATTTGTGTATTTTAAATAGATCGCTTTTTAGATAATCTATTTATTATTTGCTTTAATCCAT
This sequence comes from Wuchereria bancrofti, assembly GCA_005281725.1. Taxonomy (NCBI): domain Eukaryota; kingdom Metazoa; phylum Nematoda; class Chromadorea; order Rhabditida; family Onchocercidae; genus Wuchereria; species Wuchereria bancrofti. The sequence goes on along the minus strand of SSBO01000012.1, from coordinate 10,142,484 downwards.
TCAAAGAAAAAAAAAAGAAAGAGAAGAAAGAAAAAGCGAAACAGTAAAAATATAAATAAAAATGCGAGAAAAAAATAATAGGAGAAAAAAAATAGTAAGGAAAAAAAGTTTGTTAAATGTTAATATTATTATTTTTTATAATTTTAAAAATTTTTTAAGAAAAAAAAGTAAGAAAAAAAATTTAATTTTAAAAAAATAAAGTTAAAAAATTTGATGTTGAAAAAAAAATGAAAAAAAAGATTGAAATAAAATGGAAGGATGAAAAAAGAGAAGTGGAAGAAATAAAAAGGCGTAATTTAAATGATTGAAATTTAATCAAGGACATTTTCGTAAATTTATCCCGAAATACAATTTTCTAATCCATTTCTTTTTTTTTTTTTAAAAATACGACTAGAAGAACGACTAGAAAAAGAAAAAAATTATTTATTTGCCAAATGAAACATAAATGTTTATTTCTTCATTTTTTTTTTCACATAATATTAATTATGAAAATAAATTAATGCAAAGTAAGAAAAGTTTGAAAAGAAAAGAAAGGTAACGAAGAAGTCATTATTTTAATTGAATTTTACTTTATATTTTCTCGCAAAAAATTTGAAATTTTCGGGAGAAAATAATTGCGCAAAATTTAATTTGAAATAATTTTTTTTAATCCAATTTTTGATGCTTAAAATATAAACGTTATGAAAGAAAAAAAGAGCAATAAAAATAATGAAATATTATAAATATATATTTTTATGAGTATATATGCATGTATGTATTTATTTGTATGTGTGCATTTAGGCGGAATTTTTATTTTCTATTTTATTTTATTTTTTTCTTTTTTTTTTTGAAATTATTTCATATATTTGGTGAAAAACAAAAATGGCCATCAAATGAGATGGTAAATGTATACGTCTCTATATTTGTGTATTTTAAATAGATCGCTTTTTAGATAATCTATTTATTATTTGCTTTAATCCATTCAAAGAAAAAAAAAAGAAAGAGAAGAAAGAAAAAGCGAAACAGTAAAAATATAAATAAAAATGCGAGAAAAAAATAATAGGAGAAAAAAAATAGTAAGGAAAAAAAGTTTGTTAAATGTTAATATTATTATTTTTTATAATTTTAAAAATTTTTTAAGAAAAAAAAGTAAGAAAAAAAATTTAATTTTAAAAAAATAAAGTTAAAAAATTTGATGTTGAAAAAAAAATGAAAAAAAAGATTGAAATAAAATGGAAGGATGAAAAAAGAGAAGTGGAAGAAATAAAAAGGCGTAATTTAAATGATTGAAATTTAATCAAGGACATTTTCGTAAATTTATCCCGAAATACAATTTTCTAATCCATTTCTTTTTTTTTTTAAAATTCCTCAATGTCAAATGTTAAGTGTCAATTGTCACAGTGTCACTACTTGATACAATCATACTCATTTGACAAATGTGATCATTTATTTACATGAGATGTAGTGCGAGATTCCGGATTGCGGTCCTTCAAATTTGAGATCTTTATCATTGTCATCTATCGATAACCTTTTCATTTCTCATCCTTCATCATTTCTTCCTACTATTGTCAAATTGAAATTTGAACTTTATTTATTTAGAAGAATAAAAATTACAAAAAAAAGAAAGGATTGTTTAATTATGATAGTGATAAGAGGAAATGAAACAGAAATGATATATTACGATATGACTATAAAGTACGAACATAGAAATCATAATTACTGGAAAATTACATTAGCTACAATTTATCATATGAAATAAAGCATGACTAGAAATTATTGATAGCTAATTAAATAAATAAATGAATAATTAATTAATATGATATGTAAATAATTTAGTTTAATAATTGCTATCAAAGATGTAAGAGTGAAACAAAAATAAAATGACAAGAAAAAGGTTATGATTATTAAATAAAAACCCTTTAACAATATGCTAAAAAGAAAAAAATGATAATGAATTTTAATTTGATAAAAATTGATTAATCAAGCAATTCTTAATTAAATTAATCTTGTTTTTTTTAAATAAAAGTTTGAAAAAAATTAGTCATTTCATAATTACAATTTTATTTTCAAATTTGTTTAAATAAATTTCATTCTTTCAATATGCTATTTGAAATTTCCGGTTTCATTTTTAAAACAAGGGTCGGAATTTAGTGTAAACGAATACTAAATTAAAATGAAGTCATTATTTGTTAATTAACCTTCACTAATTAATTTGTTAAATATAACAGCTGATCCGTAGGAAAAGCGAAGTTTGGTACACCTTGTCAGATAATAACAGGCGCATTTTCACAGTTTTGTCAGTTCTTGACATCCCATACCAATCATTTTATATCAAAAAGAATTTGTTAGCACTCAAATTATTTACTCCGATAAATTTTNATATAACAGCTGATCCGTAGGAAAAGCGAAGTTTGGTACACCTTGTCAGATAATAACAGGCGCATTTTCACAGTTTTGTCAGTTCTTGACATCCCATACCAATCATTTTATATCAAAAAGAATTTGTTAGCACTCAAATTATTTACTCCGATAAATTTTGCTGCACTTCGTTAGACAATTAATCACACACACACACACACACACACACACACACACACACACACACACACACACACACACACACACACACACACACACACACACACACACACACACACACACACACGCACACACACACACACACACGCACACACACACACACGTATTAGTTCTTATTAATTAATATTGTTTATTGTTTGGGTAGGGGTTAGTGATTATGGGAAAAGGAAAGAGAAGGGAGAAAGGGAAGAGGTAAAGGGGGTTACTTGCATTACTATTTGAGGCTATCCATCATTTGATAAACATACGGAATGGTTATTATTCAGGAACTTTTCACATCAAAATCAAAATGGAAAATTATTTTCCAAAATGAAAATGTAATGAAATTTATAAAACTTGTAAATATGTAAAATTGAAAAAGAAAAAATATTGTTAGAAATTTTTTTATTTTTTTACAAATTTCATTTTTAGATATTGTAACAATTTTATTATGTATTTTTTTTTATCGTTTCAATATCTTTTTTTCATTTTATGCAAACAAAAATCTCCTTTTCCTTTTTCTCGTTTTTTTTTTGAATTAAATTTATGTTGTAATTCAAAGTGTTTGAAATTTTTCGTAAATTTTTAAAAATTAATACTTTATCATGAACAATAACACTAAAATTGAGGAATTTCATTTTACAATATATATATATTGAAATTGATGAAGTAGAAGGATGATGAAAAGTTTATAACTACTGAATGGTAAATTGAAAATTAATTAAAAGCTAATTCCATTCCATTGTTGATGATATTACATTATTGGTCAACGTGTGATCATTTTGTAAAAGTTCCACTCTGGAGAATTTTCAATAAAATTAAAAATTCGATTTTGATAATGCAAATATTACCAAATACAACAAAATGGATGGAATAAAAAAAAGGAAATATTGAGTAGAAGATTTATGGTTAAAAGTATAAATGAAATTTGATTAGATAAGGAGACAAAATCTAAAAGATGGCTAGATGAAATAGCTTGTTATCAGATGAGAATGAAACGAAATAGCTCTAATTGCTAACTAGCTTCAAATTACAAAATTGCTATCTTATTCACTTATTCTCATTACAACCAATCTTAATCCATCTCTTACTGCAATAAATTCAATTAGTGCAAAATATACAGGCTTAAACTGAAAATTTATTCTCAAACTGCTAATTCATTCAATTGAAATGCATTCCAGTTTTCATTTCTCATCAAATATATATCGTAAATGCTAATATTACCGTAAATTATCGTTTTTTTTTTTTTTGGAAATTTGTTAAATAAAGTTTAATATTTTTTTTCGTTTTCTAATTTTAAGAAAACAATAAACATAAAATGAATTAGTTTAAAAAAAATCATTTGAAATATTATAACTTCATTTTCTTTTTTTTAGTTTTTGTTTAATTACAATAATTATAATTACAATAGTGATTAAAATATTCTAATACGAATAATATTTTCAGAGTTATAATAATAATAATAATAGTGAAAATGTTAGCAATAAAATTGATAATAATCATAATATGATGCTGAGATAATCATAGTACTGTTAATAAAATCAAACAGTAACCAAATGAAATATTCGTTAATTAGATGGAAATATAGCATAATAAGCTTATTGTGACGTAATTAAAGAGGTAAGATTTTGTAGGGAATTTTTGATGAACATCGCATAGACATAATAAGAATGATTTTAGGACGACTTTGTACAGGTAATTATTAAAGAGGGAGAAAGAAAAGGTAGGTGAAAAAAAAGAAAAGAAGACAAAGATAATACCAAAAAGAATTTTTAAAAAAAAAAGAAACAAGAGAAACGGAGGAGAAGATGTAAAGGATAGTATCAGTTACATCATATTCACGGTAACTGTAGAAGATGGTTTACTGTTAAAAAAAGATGATTGGTTGATGATCCCTAACGTTGGGTAAAGGTCAAACTTTTGTCGTTTGAAGTAACCGACATACTGTCAACCAGAAATATGACAACTAACTGACAATCTTATTTCTCATATTCATCTCAAATCATTAAACTATCAATTTTATTGTTTCAAATGACCATTTCAATAAATTATATCCTTAATACTATATGTAAAAAATATCTTTTCTTACCTTTTTTTTGGTCAAATCATGTTTCATCTTCTTAAATTGTATTAACTAACCTTATTTTTCCTTTCTCTCTTTCCTTTTCTTTCTTCCCCTTTTTTTCTTTCTTCTCCTTTTTTAAGGGAAATATTTCAAATTATAAAATGAAGGATAATAATGGCAAAAAAAAAAAATGAGAAATATGACAAGAGAAATAAAAGAATTATTGAAATGAAATAAACTATTATATATTCATATAGTCGTTGAAAATAAAACAGTTAGAATTACTCAAACATAAATATATTTTAAAATTTCATGAGTATGTTTCCAAATTATTTAAAAATAAGTTCTAAAAAATTTTAGCAAACAATGAAATATTTAATGGAGATTTCATCGAATTTTATTTTAATATACAATCTTATTTTTTATTTTTTGTTTAAAAACGTTTGCAAATCATATTGATTTAATATTGCAAATTCAATTTTTCTTAAAAAATAATCAAATGAAAGAATGAAACGAAAAATTTGTTTATTATTGATATAAATTGTTTCGATAATAAAAAATGCATTAATTATCCAAAATTTTATAAAATATTTCAGAAATAGAATGCCAGAAACAAGCATTACAGAAATAACAGTGGAAAAAACACCGGCATACTTTGTTAGTAAAACAGCTCCCAGACGTGTTCATAGTTTAAATTCAACAATTAAATTAATTGTTGTTGTACGAAATCCAATTACCAGAGCTATATCAGGTAATTGTTTTATCAAATTTTATTTGAATATTTTATTTTGAAACAATATTAAAATTTTCAACAATTATTTATAGAATTTAAATTTAATTTTAGACAAAAATTTGCAATTTTTCTTTTTAATAATAATACATTTTATTAGCACCAATTTCAATAATTCATTTGTTGATTAAATTTTCTGATATAATTTTTATGGTTTTGTTTAAATTTCTTTTTTAATTTTAGATTATACACAAACGATTAGCAAAAAAAGTCGAAATATTTTAATGCCAAGTTTTGAAGAAATGGTACTTGGCAATAATTCATCAAATGCAACCGGTTGGTGCTTCAATTGTTATTAATTGAAAAAAAGCAACCTGTTGATATTAAAAATTTTTAGAAAAATTTTAAAAAGTACTCTTGTACAAGATTTAAAAAAAATTAATTGGGAAATTTAAATTTAAAGGTATGAAAAGTGGTGTTAATGCTTCATGGGGTGCAATTCGAATTGGAATTTATCATCGACATATCCGGCGATGGCTTCAACATTTTCCGCTTCATCAGATTCATTTTGTGGATGGTGAACGATTGATTACAAATCCTGCTGCTGAAATTTATGCTGTTGAACGATTTTTAACTGTTAAACCAGGTAGAATAAATGAATAAATGAATGAATTTAAAAAAAAAAATTTTTTTTGTCTAATATTTCAATTTATTGATAAAATTATAAGTTAAAATTTTGAATTAATTTCATTAATTTCTTTCTTTCACATTGTTACATAAAACTACAAAATTACAATTATTTCATATAGCATAAAAAAAGAATTGTATTTTAATATACAATCTTATTTTTTATTTTTTGTTTAAAAACGTTTGCAAATCATATTGATTTAATATTGCAAATTCAATTTTTCTTAAAAAATAATCAAATGAAAGAATGAAACGAAAAATTTGTTTATTATTGATATAAATTGTTTCGATAATAAAAAATGCATTAATTATCCAAAATTTTATAAAATATTTCAGAAATAGAATGCCAGAAACAAGCATTACAGAAATAACAGTGGAAAAAACACCGGCATACTTTGTTAGTAAAACAGCTCCCAGACGTGTTCATAGTTTAAATTCAACAATTAAATTAATTGTTGTTGTACGAAATCCAATTACCAGAGCTATATCAGGTAATTGTTTTATCAAATTTTATTTGAATATTTTATTTTGAAACAATATTAAAATTTTCAACAATTATTTATAGAATTTAAATTTAATTTTAGACAAAAATTTGCAATTTTTCTTTTTAATAATAATACATTTTATTAGCACCAATTTCAATAATTCATTTGTTGATTAAATTTTCTGATATAATTTTTATGGTTTTGTTTAAATTTCTTTTTTAATTTTAGATTATACACAAACGATTAGCAAAAAAAGTCGAAATATTTTAATGCCAAGTTTTGAAGAAATGGTACTTGGCAATAATTCATCAAATGCAACCGGTTGGTGCTTCAATTGTTATTAATTGAAAAAAAGCAACCTGTTGATATTAAAAATTTTTAGAAAAATTTTAAAAAGTACTCTTGTACAAGATTTAAAAAAAATTAATTGGGAAATTTAAATTTAAAGGTATGAAAAGTGGTGTTAATGCTTCATGGGGTGCAATTCGAATTGGAATTTATCATCGACATATCCGGCGATGGCTTCAACATTTTCCGCTTCATCAGATTCATTTTGTGGATGGTGAACGATTGATTACAAATCCTGCTGCTGAAATTTATGCTGTTGAACGATTTTTAACTGTTAAACCAGGTAGAATAAATGAATAAATGAATGAATTTAAAAAAAAAAATTTTTTTTGTCTAATATTTCAATTTATTGATAAAATTATAAGTTAAAATTTTGAATTAATTTCATTAATTTCTTTCTTTCACATTGTTACATAAAACTACAAAATTACAATTATTTCATATAGCATAAAAAAAGAATTGTATTTTAATAAAATTAATCATTGTTAAACTGTATTATCATTATTCTTTTTTCCACTCTTTCTTTTACATTTGCTACACAAAACTACACTTCATATAACACATAAAAATTGTATTATAATAAAAATAATCATTGTTAAACTGAATTTATTATTATTAAACAATATTTGTTTTATATTTTTATTATTCTTTTTCTTTTTGCTAAAAAAAAATTTTATATAAAATTAAAAATTTTTGAAACAAACTATTACAGTTGTTCGACAATCAAATTTTGCAACAGATCCATTAAAAGGCTTTCCATGTGTATTACGTAAAGATGATACATTGCATTGTCTTGGCAAAACAAAAGGCCGAGCTCATCCAAATATACGATTTGATGTTATTCAAAAATTGGCAAATTTTTATCGTCCACAAAATGAGGAATTTTTTAAACTTATTAATAAACGATTTCATTGGCATATTTAATAAGCATTAGCTAAATTTCCTAGATTAGTTGAATTAGAAAAAATTAAATTATCTAACTTTACAATGTTAAATTTAAAAATGAATAAAAAAAACTTTTCTTTATAACTACAATTGTTGCGTTTCATTATAATAAATACATTTAATGCGATACTTTTAAGTATGAGAAAATTCATTTTGTATTTATTGGTTATTTAAAGTTAAAATTTTTTTTTGATGTAAATTTAAGAATGGAATGGTATTATTAATTATTTTCCAAAACGACTTTTAATGCTACTAGAAAATTTGAAGTCTGAAATGTTATTGACAATTAATATTACTGATTAGGTTCATTCCGGTCAAAAGTTTTTCTAATTTTCCAGTTTTTTTTTCGCGAAACGATTAAATTCAATTGCTACTACTAATAATTGTTTCATTTAATATCATTTAATAGTTTTGCTATTTTTGTTTGATCTCGTTTACTGTGTACATTTTTAATGTTAAGCAAAAAATTTTTTTGTCGGGTATTATTGATTTAAATTATAATTGAAATATTTGTATTTTTTTGTTAGTATTTCAAAATGTGAAAATATATTTGCGCTTAATTTTATTCAATGTACATCGCGCTTTCATCTTTTTTTTTTTGGATGGTAATAAAATTTTAATAATAATTTTAAGCAATAAAATTTGAAATGAATATTTTGAGAATAGACGAAATATTTTAGCATTACATAGCAATATTTTAAATTTTCTAAGCTTAGTAAATATTAAATTTCAAATTTAACATTAAAATTTTTTCATTCAAATAAAATTCTTTTGTCGTTATAACATTATTAAAATAAGATTAATATTATATTCCATTTGTGCTGTGATATTGTAATTTGCTGACATGATAACTGGTGTATTCTGTTGATAAAATATAATTTACGACTAAAGTTATCATTATGAAAAATGGGAAAAATTTTACCATGCATCTTTAAACATACGCAAATTTTGTAAATTAATCTTTTTAATTTACTAAATATTTCTAAAACAACGAAATATTTAAATATAAACGAACCTGTTCAGAAATTTTTATGCATCACAGTTGGAGCTTTATAAGGGAAAAACAGTCTATGATTTGAATAGGCAATAAAAATTGATAAAATTTTGCTACAGACAATGTTGTCTGAGAATGAGAAAATCGTTACATTAAAAAAAAAAATAGTTAATGGGAAAAATTTTTTAAATACAAAACAACAAAAAACTAATAAAGTCAACAAATAAAAAGGCAGAAGAAGTACAGAAACAGAAAGAGAGAAAAGAGAAGGAGAGAGAAAATAAGTATATGTTAAAAATTTTAGGTGCTTCGAGAAAAAGGAATGATTTGATTTCTTTACTGATCTGAAATGTTTTCGTTTTTTTTTTTCTTTATTGATCTGTTTGATGAAGTAACAAAATGATTACATATCGGACAAACAGATTATAATGCTAACTATCAGTTATTTGATCAAATTCTTTCATGCAAGTTTTTAAATTTCATTTCTGGTCTATTTGAAATTTTTCTCCGAAAAAAATGAAATGATGATAATTTCGTCTATTTCTACATAAGCAATATAAGGCTCAAAAATTTACAAAAATAATAAGACAACAATGTAGGATAAATAGAAAAATATAAAGGGAAATATATTTATGAAATACATAATATGAATATATATGAAAATGGGAAATATATAATATGAAATAGCACAATCCATTTTTATAAATTCATTTGTTGAAGTTTAAATAAGCTAAAAAAACGGATAATCTATCAATTGTATTTTAAATTTCAATTATGTCATTAAATAATCAATTTTGTGAAAAGATAAAGCTCAACGAATCCAATTCATCATTCATTACTAAAAAGAAGATATCATGTTAGTTAGTTGATTAATCTTTTAATATAAATAACTTAAGTGTTATGATAACTTAAATATAATCTTTGACACAACGTTAACAAATCCCTTTATAAATCATTTAAAATACAAAAAAAAAGCCATCTTAGTATGCATGTGTGTTGAATGACATGTTGAAACAAAACTTTTGCATTTCGCACCGCACCATAATGCTTTGAACCGTATTTCTCCTTGTAGCTTCTTGGGTGAGCTTAGATCTATATGGTCGGTATGATAAAAGGAAAGGGGGGGGGAGGGGGGAATCTGGGAGTTCGAAGTGTGGAGGTCCTTTTTTTGTAATTTACATGAGATAGGGATTACAGTATGATTTTTGCAGTATTTTAATTCATTTAAATTGTTCAAATTATTTTAATAAATATTAATGCTATATTAATAATGTTGTACATCAATTTTATCTTACATAAATTCACTTATAATTTAGTGAAATTCACACAGCTCAATTATCTTATTGCACATTGATTGATTCGCTGCTATCAAGTGTGGATTTCATGAACTTGAAGTTTTCTGAAGAAGTTTAACTATATTACATGATTTATCAAGATAAATTATTTATGTTTATTTATGCTTCATTTTAAATTATCAATTTATCATTGAGTATTCTGGAAATATTTATCAGATTTCATATGATCTTTTGTATGATATATTTTACAATTTTCAGTTTAATATGTTACTGGTTATTTGATAATTCTCTTGTTTTATATATTTATAAATTTACTGTATTATCAAATCTAGCATTACCAAGCAGGAAATATTTGGAAACGATCTTTCATAATGGTAAAAGTTTAATAATTTAATTTTTTTTCTTAATTTTTTATTTACTTATATTCGGGATGCATATAAATATAAATATTGGTCTCATAGAAACTTATTGTTGTATTATGGCTTACAAGGGAAACTATATATGTCATATTGATGAAAAAAAAGAAACTATCTTTTAGGCTTTCTTTGGATTTGGTCAAGCTGCAGAAATTTCCATCAAATTAGATGATGCAGACAATAGGAAAGTTGGTTACTTGTTTTTTTCTTCATGCAGTAGTTTTGGTTTAAGTTTTTTGAGAAAGTCGCATGTGTCATTAAAAGCTTACCGAAGTTTGATCACGTTAAGATGAGATTTGTGACGGATGGATGGTGTGGCTGAGTGGTCTAGTGGTATGATTCTCGCTTCGGGTGCGAGAGGTCCCGGTTTCGATCACCGGCTCAGCCCTGACGTCAGTTTTTGTTCTTTGGATAGTTGAATTGTTATTCCAGGTAGCCAAAATACGTTGCGAAGAAGGAGGACAAGAAACGCATTTTCTATTTTATGATGGTGAAACAATATCTGGTACTGTGGGAATTGCAGTGAAGAAAAAATTTGATCATCAAGGAATAAGAATTGAATTTATTGGACAAATTGGTATGTTTTTTTTTTTTCTCATAATTTTGTTGTATTTTGTACTGTTAGCTTTCTGCAGCAGTTGGCTGGGTATTTTTCCATGATTATGTAAATAGGGAATATCGTGCTCAAATTAGTATTTCAGAAGTTTTCTTGATGAAACTTTTTCAGCAATTTCTCATTACATTGGTGATGTAATGGAATGGTAAGTAGCGTTCAGTTTAATCAATCAAAATCAAAAATTATGAAATTAACTGGAGTTAGGCATGAATTTTAGCTCGAAAACTTTCATCATTAGGTAGTTTAAACTGTTTTTGAGAAACTTTCGGTATTGTTCAAAAGTGCAAACGGAATTCAAGTTATCCATTGTCTTTCGTTCTTAAGCCATCTTTTTTGTAAGTGTAACCTTTATCTGACTTTTATCATCATAGCATAAATGTTTGACCATAAAATTTTTGTAATATATTCCTTTTAGAGTTAAATTATGACCGTGGTAATCAACATGATTTTATAACGTTGATGAAGGAGTTGGTTCGTCCAGGTGAACTAACGCAAAATGCGGCTTTTCGATTCGAATTTCCAAAAGTTGAAAAACCATATGAATCATATGTTGGTGCAAATGTGAAATTGCGGTATGTTTTTTTTTTCTTAATTTTGTTGTTGCACATTTTTTGTTAAAAAAAAAAACCAGAAACAAAAAGGGACATTTAAAATGTTTTGAGTTTTTTCTTGTTTTAACCAAGCTATCTTTATTTTTTTGGTTGAGAAATTAGGGACTGTTGAAGTCTTAGTAATCAAAGACGTCGGATTATAAGAATTTTAGTTGGTTGATTTCAGTAACAGTGTAGCAATAAAATATTAATAGTGCATTTGTTGTTACAGTTACTTTCTAAGAGTGGTCATTGTGCGAAGGTTAACGGATATAATACGTGAAATGGATGTTATTGTACATACGCTTTCTTCTTATCCGGATACAAATAACAGTATCAAGATGGAAGTTGGTATTGAAGATTCTTTGCACATTGAATTTGAATATAATCGCTCTAAGTAAGTGTTTTTTATTTTTGTGGGTAGATAATACATTAACAGTATTAGGAATATGTAAGCAGTTGCATGTTTGAAGTTCCTATGAAGTTGTTGAACTTTTTTTTTGAACGAAATTACTGAATGTGTATATCAGAGCATTAGTCGAATTTTTAAAAGATCAGTATAACAGGAAGAACTTATAAATGCGGAGTTGTTCATCGCTTGAGTTTAGCAACAGAAACGTTGTGCCTTGTTGAAAATGATAGATTGCAGATATCACCTGAAAGATGTAATTGTTGGAAAGATATACTTCTTATTAGTTCGGATCAAAATTAAGTTCATGGAAATTGCAATAATCAAACGAGAAACAGTAGGGAATTCGCCAAATATTTTCAATGAGAATGAAACAATAGCAAAATATGAAATAATGGATGGTGCACCTGTAAGAGGTAGGAATTATTTTTTTTTTTTTTTTGGTAGTAGTATAGTCATAATTTTATGTTTAGCATATCACTGCTATTAGTGATTAAATCAGCAGTATTAATTACATTTGTTAAACACTGAAGTACACCATATATTTGAGAATTTAGAGTTTTTTCCTTGTAAGGCTTCACTGTACGTAGTTTTTTTAGCCATCTTCTCTCAGACTATTTAAGTAATTGAAATGAATTAAAGTAACTTTCAGGTGAATCAATTCCAATACGTCTTTTTCTTGCTGGTTATGATTTAACGCCAACGATGCGTGACGTTGGCAAAAAATTTTCAGTTCGCTATTACTTGAACCTCGTTTTGGTTGATGAAGAAGATCGTCGTTACTTCAAGCAGCAAGTAAGGCATTCCACTGTAGTATTTATTACGTCTCAAACTATCGATTCACTTTGATCCAGTGATTAATTAGGTCTTGTTTTGTTCATAATTAGTTGAAACTGGGATTTTCCAGATTTAATTTCTAGCTTTGTGTTTATTTTGAGGAGATGACATTATGGCGAAAAGCTGATAAGATCAGCCGGCACATCTCGGTGGAAAATATATCGGGAACAAAAGCCAATGGAGAAACGGCGACAGCAGCAGCAGTTCAGCACACAAAAAAGATTGAAGCTGGCAAGTGATTTTGACTTTAATGCTAAGAAAAAACAAATACCCCAAACACGTCGTGTCTTTTCGCTTTTCCTGTAAATTTCTCTTTGTTATTATATTCTTCCTATTTAATGTGAATCAGACACTGATCTGTGCATATCATAATTTATTATTGAAGTTCTGCTATGAATGAGTAGTTATTAACTAGAAATATTCGGGACATTAGGTTTACTGTTCAGAAAATTAAGTGTTACCTATTAATTTCTATCTATCTAACACTAGTGTCTGTCGATTGTTCATAGAAAGATTACGGATAATTTACAACGGCAATCATATAAACTAATTCGAAATTCAGTATTTTTTTACATTAGCTTTATTTTTAGGCCCCAGTAATAATTTCCCTTGTAGCATTTTTAAAATGTAAGGAAGGTTGCTTTTTTGAAGAGTTTGCTGTTTCTGAATTTCTAAGTAACAAATAGCACGAATCAGATTCATTCATTTTGGTTTAAAAGTAGTTAGAAAAATTGACGTTTCTCTCTTTGTAATTTCATTGATCATATGTATGTCCGATTACGTTTGTAATTCATGAATGTACATCGATGTTTTATCGTATGTTTCATCTGGGTTCTTGAAGCGGGTGGAGGAGAAGCAGTTTTATAATTGCATTCTCATTTCTTTTTAATTTACGTCTAAGCAATACAGTGAAAATCATTTTACTTGTCAGAGGACAGGGATTTATTCGCTTCCTCAAATTCTTAATTGATTTAGGTTTACATGCAGTTGCTGAATAACATTATAATTGAATTTATCCGCATCACCAAATATTGTGTTGCTGACAACAAATACTTACACAGTGCCTTGTTTTAGCTGTTTGAGCTGTCTACCATGTTGTCTGCTTTCTTTAAATAACATTTGAAAACAGTTCCGAAACACTATTTATATCTTTGCATATTGATTTTGTAATTTTAATATGTCTTACTTTCAAACTATGAAAAATGAGTAGAATCAGCATGTATACCGCAAATGTTTCTTTAGAATTATTTTCCTATTTAATCGGCTCCAGGATACTATCTGACGAAGTATTATGATAATTTGTGTGATTATCGAGAGATTAGTTCAATATTCCAAATTTGCTGATCTGCAGTGCGGATCGCATGCTGTATTTCGTCATATAATTGTAGTTATTTCCAATCGTCTCTTCCCACTTGGTCACATTCGCTTTAAAAGCTATTCTCTTCGTTTAAACATACTTTTCTGGAAGTATGACATACATATCGATGCTGTGTATTTATATTTATCTATCTCTGTTTAGGTTGTTTAGGTATGTTCAAGTTGTATTTCATTGCTCCGTCTCGAAAATAAGTACTTGATAGTACAGCGTCACTTATTTATCAATTAAGCTAATATACTAAATGTTTCGGAGTTCATTCCTTTGAACATTTTTGACATAAATATTGTTGATAAGGTGACTAGTATATTCCAATACTGGGCGACATAATTTTTTAGTAAATACCGGCTTCCTGTATACGGGGAAATTGCATAGCATGGACTTCCTTACTTCCCTTATGAAGGTAATAAATTTAGTAGTACCTGTCCTGTCCAAATTGGTTCAAAAACCTCACGTACTAGGCTTCCCCGCCGCTTTTTTTCTTTTATACATGTCTCTATTTTCACTGTTCATTTTAAAACTTATCACTGTAAAGACGTAGATTTCTTGAAATATATGAGTTTCTCGAAATACAACTATTCTAATCAAGATATAAGGTTATTCCGAAAGTTAGCGAAATGATTTAATTTATTTAATACTGAATATTCACAAAAAAACGAGATAAAACGCAACATGGATTCTTCAAGTGGACTTGAGATCCAGTGCTTTTTACGTAAACTCCAAAACACTCGAATGAAACAGTTTAAAACGGAAGTAGTTCAACAACAAGCAAAAGTTTCTAAAAAATCGCGAACTGGATAATTTCTCAAGCTTTGAGCAAATTCAGTCCTATCCAACAGTAACCGAAGAGATACCACTTAGAAATTCGAGACCAGCTTCATTATGAACGAAACTTCATCCAGACAGCATTCTTCCAAATCAGCCTCAGCTTTCAAAGATTCAAACTGGTCATGTTTTGGGGAGTGATGCTGCCAACGCATCAATGTTCCCATCAGCGCGCTCTAAATTTGAAAGAATAAGTTTTAATTTGTTTCTCTTACATCAAGCTGAACTGAACGCCTGATTCCCCGTCTTGATCAAAATTCCATGTTGAAGTTACATATGTATGCAAGACAGGAATCATATAGATTTAATTCAACTGACACATGCCAAAGTCCAGAACTGGTTGACTAGTTTTGAAAAACTGACAAACCGATGATAATGCTGCTCCGTCTCCCAGTATTTTATTTCCAGCGTCTTCTTCATGCCCTTCGTTGCTGGTGGAAGCAAAATGGATCGAATCGATGCAATTCTGTATCAAAGAATTAGATGATGGCTGCACAGAATCTTCTGCAACTGACGTGTGGTCGTAATTTTCATCCATCCCTTCGCTGTATGTAGTAACATGCTCAACATCCGAATCGGATGCAGAACTCTATAAACCCAACAATTACAATTTATCATTAGCAATTTGTTAGATGAAATAAAATTGGTGCTGCTGCTTTTTTGTACTGAAATTTAAAATTAACCTCATCAGGACTTATTTCTTGATCGGCTTGCAGTTGTTCTGGCAAAAGACCACGTCCGTCGCATTGGCATTCCAATAAGCAATGTGTTTCACATTCAGCCTCATCACGAAGTGTAAAAATATCTTGCAATTCTTCATCAGAAAAATGCGTAACTGCTAAAATTTCAAACTTCATACAGTTTTGGCAATAACATTCTGATATGAAGGAAATGACCTTAGCTATCTTCATGAGTCCGTTGAATAGTATAAGATCAGCAAGAAAATGAGATTGCATGAACGCGCAGTTGCGAATAAAAGTAAAAATTACATTCAACCGGGACCATTTCAACTACTGTATTGAGGCTGCTTTTTTTGATTTGTCTTTGCAAAATCTTTTCATCCACAGTACCCTAAAAATTGCTACAGCATTGCAAATAATTTCATTTATCACAACAACTGTATTAACAGCAATAAGGAATACCACAGCTACTAAATGAAGTGTAAATCTATGATCTTACCGCTGTGACAAGTCGAAAAATGTGACATGGTCTTTCTTGTCCTTGTCGCCAAATACGAGCCATCGCTTGCATATCCACAGCTGGATTCCAGTCTGAATCGAACAAAATCATCCGATTAGCGCCAACG
The DNA here is from genome assembly GCA_005281725.1 of Wuchereria bancrofti. Classification (NCBI taxonomy): domain Eukaryota; kingdom Metazoa; phylum Nematoda; class Chromadorea; order Rhabditida; family Onchocercidae; genus Wuchereria; species Wuchereria bancrofti. The sequence goes on along the minus strand of SSBO01000012.1, from coordinate 10,126,005 downwards.
AGATTTAAGCCAAGTCCACCTGTTGGAGAATTCATCACATGTAAGGTACTGAAAAAACAAATATGAAACCATAAACAGCTGAAGCCACGACTGCAACACAAACCACCTGCTTTAGCACTCAATAAGAATGCATAATTCTTGTTTGATAAAGAATTGAATTCTTCAACAATTTCCATTCTTTTTTTCGCTTCTGTTGAACCATCTAATCGTAGAATAGTATAATATAAAGTTCGACAAAGCTCCTCCAAGAGATCAAGAGTCTAAAAAAAAGGTCGTGAAAGATTCCCTATTGGTAGAATTTGCTTTTTCCTATGAAATAGCGCTTAAAACCAGTAATTTTAACATTCTTCAATTGTTGTTGAAGCGAAAGATAAAGTAGAAATTAACTTTGATATTACACTTAGAAATTTTCAATTTGGATTTCTTACGTTTCCTCCGACATTAAGAAACAAACCTGGGTGAAATTGGAAACAATAACCACTTTTTCTTCCTGTTCCCGAAATGTTCCCAGTAACTCGACAAACACATTAAGTTTGCCTGAGAAAATAAAAAACATTACATGCATTTCCAATGAAGCAATTGATGTGGAAATGGGGGAAAATTTGTGGAAAAGATGAACACTCAAAGGAATAAGGAATTATGAAATAGTGTTGAATACCTGAGTCAGTGGTTGAAAGAGAAAAAGCACTGAAAGTATTCGGAAACGACTGAAGAAGCGCATTATAAAATTCCCTTTCTCCCACCTGGAAGTAACTCTAAATCATTCCATTCGATACTAAATATAATTATGTAAATGTGTGAAAAAGTTAAATTGGAAATGTAGGTTTACCCCAAATCACTGGCTGTGATTTGATGACACGTGAAGTTCATAGTTTAAGGTACTGAAAGTTAGTTTTTTGCATCCAAAGTAATGAACAAGTCACTCAACGTTCGGAACGATGTCAGGTAATTCAATATACACCACAATTAAAAATTTATAAGTAAAATGAACCACCTTGCAAGTTTGACGTTTCACTATCATACTCTGATAAAGAAGAGACGGATGATTACATAACTTCCGTAAGGCATCAATCAAAGTCAAGTGATCGTATGGGAGGAATTTTTTCAAATTTTTGTATATGGAGCATTGCAACGCTGATGGTCGACACCAAACTATGTAATCAACTAAAAAGTACGAAATGTTTGGTTATTAATAGTTCGCTGATTGATTTTAACATCTTTTTTGACTTCTGCTATGAGGAGGAAAACATTCTCGAAATGAGCAACAGAGAAGCAGTAAAAGCAGTACAGAAACAGAATTGGCTGAAAGATCTGAAGTGCTACTATAAGATACTATACAACACTTTAAAACTCGATTCATTCATTGATTCTTCCCTCATTACACCAACTTGTTTCTTAAATTATCTCTGATTTGTCTAACTATCTAGCTCTATTAAAATTAATATTATCAAAATTATAAACTTTTTGGTGGTAGCAAGTCATGGATCACTTCAGCTGTTCGGCGAAGCATCACCTCGGCGAGCAATTCATTGAAACGAGTTGGCTAAAATATCTGTTGTTAACAGTCAACAAAACTGTTAAAATATTCTTAAATTTATGCGTCAATATTCACTTACTTGACTAAGAAAGAGTTCTGCTAAATGCTTTAATTGTCTCTAAAGTTGCGGAGAAAACGTATGATAACATTAAACATCACTAGGTCGTTTAAAGTTTATAAATAATATGTTAATGACTATGAGAAGGTATATTTATCTAACGATACCTCCATTTCACAAAGGTTTTTGAATTCCGAGAAAGAGATAAAAAGATCTGGCCGTGCAAAATTAACCAATGAATAGAATTCTTCCAGATCATTTTGCATCGGTGTTCCTGTCAGCAGTAAACGACGCTGGGCATGCAAAATTTGAAGCTAAAATGTGATTTAAGTTTGTCATACAAAGCTTAAATTAGAAAAAAACTAATCCATAGGAAACACACTTGTTCTCGGAGTCTTCCATTCAGATTTTTAATCCTATGTGCTTCATCGCAAACCAACAGATCGACTGAAACAACCGACAGTTTTGCAGCGGTGCGTGCAATCATTTCATGACTAACGATGGCAATCATTGATGTGTTCCGATACGAAATTAGCTTTTCCAGATCTGTTAACTTCAAAACCCGGAATAACTGAAAAATTTCGTTTAATAATATCCGGAAAAAAACTGGTCCCTTTCCAAAAATACTAAAAGATAAAAAAAAAATACCATTGTTTGTGTCTGAGGTGACCACTTCATAAATTCTGCGTACCAGTTATTTAGCAGTGATGTCGGTACCACAATGATACATTTCCGAATTATCGGTTTTTGATTTAGTCGTTTTTTGATTAATGCAGTTATCAACGAAATGGTCTGTACAGTTTTACCCAAACCCATCTCATCAGCAAGAATAGCTCCACCATGAGAACCCTTCAAACAGATGCAACCAAAATTTTAAAGGAATAATTATTTCGAAGATTCGTACAGTTTATTTCTCAAGTTCAAATTACAATTAGTTTGGTACATGAGGAGAAAGCAAAAGCAAAACAAGTAACGGTTAGCTAGTCAAAAGTTAATGAATGTCATTATTTTTCTCAACAAATGAATGGAATTCAAATCTCTGAAAATTTCGGAAAGATGAAGTTCAGAGAGAGAAAGAGAAACCTTTAAACATCTGTACATGAAAGCGACGCCATCCTTTTGATGTGGCCTCAGGTGGCGAGCAATTTGCACATCCACAGCGATTCGCCGTACAAAACCATCATCATCTTTCGTCTAAAATATTAATTTCATGTAATGATATTTTTTCCCCAAGAAAGCTGTAGAAGAAAGGAACTGCGGAATAAAAACAAAGTTATCTTGAATTACAACCACAATATAAATACCTCATCCAACACAAAGTCCAAAGGATTATCCCGACCAAACAGTGGTGAAATGAAAATTTGATCAGTAATTCTTCGTTGTTTTTTCAAACTCTCGTCATGTGCTGCACTGTTTCCCGCCAATTCAGTAGTTATTGGTTGCTTTCCAATCTCAGCTGTAATCACAGCAATAACAAATAAGAGACCTGTGAAGAACCCTGATTTCATGAAGGAATTTTATGCAAGATGTTGAAAAACGTACCAAGCTTCTGTGGATTTCGCTCATTCTGCACTTCCACTTCATAATTACTAACTTTCAGCTGACTGCCTGCTTTCAATTCCCTTAACTGCTTAAGTGAATAACCACTTGTCCTCGCGACTTCTTCACCATCCTTAATGATTAAAATTTGGGTCAGTTACAACAAACATCGGTAACACATTGAATGAAACCACTGATTACCCCCTCCTCCCGCATTGAATAACGAGATCACTGGGACAATGTTACCGCTAGTATTCTTAAAATCGATAAACGACATGAACCATTAAATTGTTCCATTCAATCTCCCAATGGTTAAGCTATTAATGTTCTTTAAGATTATTAAGCTAATCAAGAAAACATGCAATTTTTTCTAACACAATCACAGAAAAAAACAACCTCCGTTAGTAATATAACAGAATGTTTACGACAGTACAACAACCCATCACCTTGCCATCTTTTATGCCTTCTCGAAGACATTTTACCGTAAAGTACTTCGTAACAACAATGTATTTCTTCATCTATAAGTCAAAATGAAAGAATGCATGAGAAAATTTCACTTTTCATTATATTATTAATGAAATAGTAAAAAGACCGAAAATGAAACAAAAATCTGTAAATAATGACGCAAAGATGCATGATGCAGCAATGATATTATTTGCAAATTAAGATATATTTAGTTTCTATTTCTTTTTATATAAAATAACTAAAAATAAATTTAAGACAATTAAAAAAAAGATGTCGTGCTTTAACCAGATTCAAGCAGATTTGTCATAGCCTTGGTCACAACTGTTGCCAATGATCATCTATTACCTTGACTCACAATGGCATCAGCATCATCATCATCAGGTATATTAGATTCACAGTAGCTAGAAGACCAATTCATCGTTCCCTCGGTTTAGAACCTGCAACAAAATCCGTAGACAATAGCAAAGGATTATCTAGGGAGACAACGCATACTTTAAAATTACAGTTAATTTATAATTTTGCCAGATATATCAAAATCCCAATTTCGCAATGAAAAAAAAAATCATGGAAATTTAAGCATATGAACTCTTTTTTCAAAGCTTTCCTGTCAATTAATAAGAATGTTAAACGCAGTTTGCTGAGTAAACTCTAGCTGGTAAATTGTGATTTTCCTTATCTTGCGATATAAAAATTTGAGAAGCAAATTTATTTTCAGTTACATTGGACAAAAACAATTTAATGAGTAAATGAATTACTATGTATACTCAAAAACTCTTGTCAATTCAATAGTTAATTTGAAACAGTAAAGTTATACATTACTTAAATTTTTTCCTGACAAATAGAAGACATTTTGCTAACGATAAAATGAAGAATTTTCAGAAAATCAGCTGAAGAATGATAAGAGATATCGGATGGCGCATGCCAAATACTTATAAGATCCGCGAACAATAAGTTGTAGAATTAAAAGAAAAGAGTTGTGCAATGCTTCCAGTACACAGCCGAAAGCAATATGCATAGCATCATCCACATAAAACGAAAGTCACCAGCGACGTCAAGTTTTCCCGGCAATTCGAAATATTTAAAAATCCCGGAAAGCCGTGATTTACCATTAAGAAGGATACACTTTAGACTGGACAAGGTGCATTAGGTTTGAGATGTGGACGACAATTTGTCGTTATTGAGTGGAATATTAGTAAAATCCCAGAGCTAGTTACCGGTAGAGTCATTGCTATAATTCAATCTAATAACAAAATTTCATCATTACGAAGTTTACACACAAGCATTCGTGTAAAGTGAAATCACCTACAACGTCAAGTTTTCCCGGTAGTTTTAAAATATTTCTAAAAAATATTTTCAAACATATCTCATCAACAATGTTAGTGTTGATGAGATGGGCAATGAAGGTAATATTATCGATTTCGTTTTGTTCTCTTTATAGATGTTATATATTCTAGATAAATTTTCGCATTTTCTTTTTCTCATTATACATTGGATAATATTTTGGATAAAGATACAATAGTAATTAATGATAAGTGAAAGGTTGTTAAAGTATAAAAAGATCTAAAATACTTTGAATCCTTTTTTTAAGAAGTTTATCTTATCTTTTTTTATCAATTAAAATTTGTTTGAATAATAACTTGCTGGTAATAAGTGTGAATTTACAACTATACTATGATTTACATAATGCGCGGATAAAATTGATTTCCTGTCCAATCAAATCTTAATGTTAATTTACACTGATTATTTGCCAACTTTTAAAATAGTGAAGAGATGTTGAGAAAATTAAATCAAAAGGCATTTAATCAAATTGAGGAACATATTTTCCTTAACATATTTGGCAATATTCCGAAATTTTATCGAATTATTGAGAGAATTTTACATTTAACATTTTTGAAACATTCATATGAAGACTCATATGAAGCACATCATATGAAGCACTCATATATTTAACACTCATATGAAGCATTCATATGAGCGCATTATGAAGCTTAAAAGGGAAAATTATAACATTTTTTGCAATTAATTACTTAATTAGAATGATTAATTGCACAAACAATCTAAAACGCCGTAATGATCCCGTCGTAATGACTCAATATAAAAAAGCATACTTCCGATGCTTTTTTACTTTTGAATTTATTTTTGTGTATAATTATAATTTACTTTTTTTTGGCAAATAAAAAGCATAAATTTTACATTTTTAAATGCGATACTTTACGCATTTATCTTCTGCCAATTACATTATCCCATCTAGAGATGATTGATTACCTGTATTGCTAAATTAAGAGTAATTTCATTTAATCCAACTGTAGGTTAAAAGTGTATTGCTAAATTGAAAGTATTTCTTTATTTTTATTTTTCCTTTTTTTGAAAAAATCAGGTAATTCAAACGAAGAAATACAAGGAAAAGGCGAGAGAGAAAAAAAGAGGATTTGTTTACAACAAATTATAATAATAAGACACTGCAAGAGTGAATGAATAAAAAAAAAGAAATAAAAACAAATCAGTGACAATGCTATTAAATTTTTGAATATTTCATAATAATAGGCAACAAATTAGCAATTTGTTTCTCTTTTTTTCTTTTTCGAAGGTTAAAAGAAAAGGAAAGAAGAAAAAAAGCATAAAAGTGTGATGAAAATTGAAAGAATGAGGAACAAAATTAATTTTTTCTTTTCATTTTGTTTATAGTGTAAAATGTAAAAAATAAAAAATATTAATGATGGAATTTTAAAATTTGAAAAGAAAAAAGTAAAAGTAGCATGAAAATTTTTTTTAATTGGACAGAAAAATTTCAATGAAAAAAGTTTTAACATCGAAAAAGAAGGGAAAGAAAAGGTAATAACAGTAACAAGATTATAAGTATAGAGAAAAGTTATAATATATAAAACCACTGTATTCACCGAGCAACAAAAAAAAAAGTAAAAAGAGATTGGATGGAAACACTGGTACCATACCCGTTTTATGAATGATTTAAAAAAAAATTCAAATTTTTATTTCAATTTATAAGCAAATGCTCGATTCAAAAGATATAAAAGAAATTTATATGTTCGTTTCAATTTTACTAATTATAGATAAATGTTTAATTTAATTTAAAAGTACGACTTTCTTCCTCTAAGATAAAAGGTATAAATTTTTGATTTTAATTGCATTAGAAAATATAGATTTCTTAATTAATAATTTTTTTTTAGTTTGTGGTTGAAAGTTTAAATTAATTATTATAACGGAATGATTTTTTTCGTCTTCTTTTGCAAGATAAATGAAATGATAATATATGATGATATTATTCTTGCATTCAGATTTCAAATTTAAATAATTTTTTTTCAAATAATTTAAAAAAATTTGATTAAATTCTTATTAAATCATAAAATGAGCATGGATGAACAATTTTAATTGCGTTGAATAATAACAATAATAACAATGATAATAATAAGTAATAGTGATAATAATAATAATAAATAATAACAGCATTAATAATAATAATAACAGTAATAATAATAATAATAATAATAAAGTAAATTATATTTGCACAGCAGTAATTACCACTGATAATAATGGCAAGTGAATTGTTATAGAGTAAATTGAAGGACTAATTTAAACGGAAATTAAAAAATGGAAAAGTAATAAACAATTTATAGCATATAACTACCTATTTTTTCCCCTTCAAATTAAGTTTAATTATTTTAATTAGAAATGAATAATTAACTTTGGAACATTTTAAACCAAATTTTAACAAAGGTAAATATCACAATTTTGCTTTGATGTGTAAACTTTGCAATAGATGTGCCAGAATTAATTTTAGTATTTAAAAAGGAAAAAGAAAAAAAAAGGTAAAAAGTAAAAAATTGACAGTGTGTCGAAAAATCCATGATTTGACGATCCTGTTTTAATGCCAACAAAGAAGCCAATATATTAAACACAATCAATATTTACATATTCATAACCCTATATGGGCCTTGCATCTTGAGGTACTGAAAATGAAAATACCTATAAAATACTTATAAAATAAATAAATTATATATATATATATATACATATATTGCATATGTTGAATTTAAAATAATTTATTGTTTCAAATTTAAATATTACTAGAATATTTTGTAATGGTTATTACCTGAATAACAAGAGAAGGGCCACCCGCGGTAATTTCGGGAGGTATCTGTGATAATGGACAGTTTTCAATCGACATAATTTCAAGTGATGCACAGAGCGCAAGTTCAAATGGCAAATTGTGAAGCGAAGGGTTATCATTGATATAAAGACTTTTCAGTGAATCCAAATTGCCTTAAAATGAAAAGTATTAAAAAAAAATAAATAGATAAATAATTGAAAATTTCCAAAAAATCTTAAAAATTTTCAACTTTGACTGCTATAAATTTTTAAAACAATATCAAAATCACCAGTAAAAGTTAGAAAAATTCCCCTCCCCTCCTTCAGAAAAAAATTAAAAAGCCAATTAATGGATACAAAAGTAGGAATACTTAATCAATATAGAAGAAATCTTGAAATGGTTTTGAAAAGAATTTCTTTCTTCTTTTTTTCTTTGCAAAATATGACTAACCGATTTCTTCGGGTAGAGATGTTAAGTTATTTTCTCCTGCTCGTAAATCGGTCAAATTGGTCAGATTTCTAAAGTTATTAAAATAATGCTGATTGACGAAAGAAAGAAAAAAAAAGCAAAAGGTAAATTCTATTTTAAATAAAATTGAATTAAATTTAGAGTTTAAACAAACCCAATTGTTCGCGGTAAACCAACTAATTTATTTGATTGTATCCAAAGCTTTGTTAAACTTGACACAAAACCTGCAAAACATATATCAACAACAATATTTTTTTCAGTACAAAATTAAAAAGTTTGAAATTTCCAATTTAAACTAACCAATTTCATTCGGTATCGCATCTAATTCATTTTCCTCCAAATCCAATTCACGAAGCTTTTTCAAACTACCGATTTGTGATGGAAGTTTTTTGAGCATATTGTTACTCAATACCAACACCTGTAATAAAGTGTCAGATTAATTTTGTGCAATTTTAATCAAAAATAGAAGCTTTAAAGCATCACTTAAATATATTTGATTAAAGTATCATTTTCAATATTATTTAACATACCTCTAAATTAACAAGTTTATCAACATCATCAGGAAGGACACGAAGTTGATTTGTGGATAAATTCAATTCTGTCATCGCTAGCCAACAACCCATGTCTAGAATAGAAAATCCAAAAAATTTTAAATAACTTGAAAAGTTAACTGACTAATTAAATTAACGATGAAAAGTATAAATAAGTGATTAGCAAATTTAGAATCAACATCGAAAAAATCAAAAAAGTAAAAATTAAAAAAGAAATGAAATCAAAATGCTAATTGTATAAAAGAATATTTGAATTTATACATGTAAAAATGGAGGAGTAAATTTTAGTATACACAAATTATATAATACAAAATTTATGTATAAATAAACCAACCAAGTGGCATTGATGTAAGAGCATTCTCTTTCAAATTAAGTTTAGTTAGACCGGTTGCCTTGGAGAATATTCCAAATGGAATTTTTGCTATTCCATTATGTTCCATATTAATTGACTGAAATTAGGAAGACTTAAATGGAATTAATTTTAAAATGACAAAGGAAAAAAAGTGAGAATTACAGTTTTATTTAATAATTTCAAAAAAAAAAAAAAAAAATTATTTCCAAAAATTCTTCAGGTCTTATTTCATATTTCAATAAATTACAACTACAATTAATGTCGAAATAATGAGATAAAAATTATATTTGAAATTTGCAATAATCGAAACTAAGAAAAATTGAAATTCCGTAGTTTTAATCGTAATTCTTTCAATTAATACAATGATAACAAATTCACAGCAGAATAAAGAAGCTGACAAATTGAAAACATTAAAATATTTTAAAGTTTCAAGGTAACTGAGAGGTTTTTTGTCCTCTCTCTCTCTCCCTCCCTCTTTGTCTTGTTTTTTCTAATAAAAGTACTGATTATTAGCTATTATGAGTAAGGCTGATTATATTTGAAGTTTTAGAAGAAAAAGAAATATATTCAATGACAAAGTGAATTTTATTAAATTCAATAACGTATTAAATGTGATATTTCTAATTTCTCCGAGTTTTTTTTAATCAAATTAAAATTAATCATATTTTTCCGGAAAAAAGTAACCATACCACACAAGATGCAAATTGCTGAGGTCCACCAGATGGAAAAACGGTTAATTCATTACGACTCAAATTAATTGTCTTCAGATTCGGTAATGAAGTAAGCATACCTTCCTAGAAAAGAAAAAAAAAACATCTTAAAATTGAGAAAAGAAAACATGCATTAATTAACAGATGAAATTAGTGTACTAATAAGTGATAAATACGAAATTAGAAATTTAACAATTATTTAATAAACGATTTTAGATATTTAATCTTTAACTTCAATTCATGCCATAACTTAAACACTGAAATTTATTGAAATACAAAATGAAAATGAACCGGTAAAGCTTCCAACTGATTGCTTTCAACTATGAATTCTTCAAGTTTATGACAAAATGCCATTCCAGATGGTAAATGTCGTAATTTATTATAACGTATACCCAACCGAATTAAATTTTGCAAATTACCCATTGATTCTGGTAACGATACGAGATCATTGTGTTGCAAATCTAACTGTGTAAGCTCGGAACACTCACCAATTTCTTAAAAATTTAAAAAAAATCACAAATATTTTTTGCATAATAAAAAAATAATAATAAAATATGTGAAAAAAAAACAGTAAATTATGAAAAAATTTTTTTTTCACCTCTAAATTTGAAAATATCTCAACAACAAAGAATCAATTTCATTCTAACTGATTCGATTAAATTTGATCAATTATTTTAGTTTAAAAAATAAAACTTTCTTTGAGAGCTCATATATGTATATATATATATATATATAAAATTTATGTTATAGTTAATAACACTAATAACTAATACTAATATACTAATACAAACACCAATAAACTAATACTAATACTAACATTAATAATAAAACTAATACTAATACACTAATACCAATAGTAATATTAATATATTGGTAGTAATAATAATAGTAATACAATACTAATTCTAAAACTAATGCTAATACTAATATTAATATAATACTACTAAATATCAGTGCAAATAATAATAAATATAATAACAATAATAATAATAATAATGACAATAATAATAATGATAACAATAATAATAATAGTAATAATAATAATAATGTAACACTTTTTAATTTCATAAAAAAGTCTTCAGATTCTTAGCTTCGTAAAAACCATTTTTTAATTTCACAAGTTTTTGCAAAAAATTATAAAATAATACATTTGCAATTTTGCCAAATATGTTTAAATATTCCAATAATAAAATACAAAACAAAATATTTGATAAAATTATAGAAAAATAAATAAAATATAAACCTTCTGGTATAATTCTTAAATGATTGTAACTAAGTAAGCACACAACAAGCGATTTAATTTGTCCAACTGTTGACGGTAATTCGCGGATCTTATTTTCTCGTAAATCAATCATTTTCAAACGTTTCAAACGACCAATCTCAGAACCAATTGAAACAATTCGATTATATCGTAACCATAATGTTTCCAATGAACTAATTTGATAAATAACCGATGGTAACTGAAAAAAAAGGAAAAGAAAAATGAAAAAATAAGTTTTAACATCATCTAATAAATATTAATAAATAGACTAATTTACAATTAAAAATTTGATAACAAAAACTTTTAAAAACAAATTTTCGATTTATTAACAAATGAAAGAAAAACGAAAAAAGAAGGGAAGAAAAGTTAATTAATTAATTAATTATGGGAATATATCAAAATTTTGAATTCCATCTTGAAATTTTATATGTACCTCATTTAATTTTCATCATTAAAAAAAATTAAATTATTTATATAAAAAACCATCATTAAAATCAAACTACTTGTTATATGTAAATTTTCAATAATTTTTCAAATTTTTCTTTTTTTTATTCCTTTTTCCCTTTGAAAGACGAAAAAAATAAAATAAAAATAACTTCGCATAGCTTATTGTGGCGCAAATCCAATGTTTCAAGATGTGTAAGTGCGGCAAGTGTATCCGGTAATGATGTGAGACCATTTTCACTTAAACCCAATTTTTTCAAATTAACTAAATTACCAATTTCATTTGGTAATATGGATAATTTGTTTTTATACAGGAATAATTCTGTTAATTGGACTAAATCACGAATTGATGATGGAATGCTTACAATCTGAAATAGCCAAAAAAAAAATTAATAATAAAAAAAAAATCAAAAAAAGGACTATCTTAACATATATTTTAATAATGTTAATTATTTGACTATATCATTTACTCATTTCAATTAATCCATTATGATAATAATCATTTTATTTGTGAAAAATTTTAATTGAATAAAATAATTTATTACTTCTCAAAAATGAAAAGTTCAAAAGTTAGATAGTAATAAATTAATAATAAATGTTGTAAAAAAAAATTGATTATCACTTGTAATAATACTTACTGCTTTAAAAGAATGTACTTACATCGGAAGAGCTTAGATCCAATCGTGTTTCCTCATTATCTTTGCACTTCTGCAAATCTCTTTGTAAGTCCTGCAAACATGCAAACATTACTATTAATCAATGTTTTTTTTTAAATATATTATAAAATTATGATAATTAATCGAACAAAAATTCATTCAAAAATCTTAAAGTTAAATTTTTCAAAATTTCGAAAGATTGATATTAAAAAATTATAGAATAAATATATAACAATGTAAAAAAAAAAAAAAATGCCTAGCGCAATAATGGTTTCCAATTTTTTCTTCTTTTTTTAAAATAAGATCGATCAATTTAAATTTTCTTCATCGATTAATTTAAAGTTTCTTTCTTCATTAATTTTCTATTAATTTGAAATTTGTTTTAAATGAAATCATTATTTGAAGAGAAAAAAATTTTTCAATTTATTTTTATTCATTTATTTATTTTTAAAAAAAAAAATCTTTACTAACTTTTTTTTTCATTATATTTCATTATAATAATTGAATATTTTTCATTTGAACAAATAAATTAATTCTTCGCACAGTAATATACATAGATCCTCTAATAATTATTAAAAGAAGATAATTTATTAGGAATTATTCTAAATTTAGCGGTTTTTTTTGCTATGTTTTTTGAGAAATATTTCAAAAAAATTGGAATGTTACTAAGAGAAATCCGTTTTATTATTCCTTTTTAAGTCTTAAGTCTGGCAATAGTTTCTCAAAATCATTGATCATTTTTCTTCGTCGGTTACATTATCTTTTCTGTTTTTTCTTAAATCAATAATTTAAAAGGAACAAATAAATTTAAATCTAATTTTGGTTACTCAAAGAGTAATTTTTGTTTTCATTTATATTTTTAAAGCAATAAATTTCACAGAATATATCATGTAATATTTTATAAATGAGATTTTAGAAGAAAAGGGAAGAATTTAATGTGAGTGATGTTCAAAATGACATTTTAACAAATAAATAAATGTATAAAATTGAATTTTATCAACATTTATCATATCTATCTTGTTGATATAATCAAAAATGAAGAAGCAGTTAACAAGTAATAAATTAATAATAAGTTTGCTTTTTTTTTCTTAAGAAACAAATAAATCCAAATTTAATGTTGATTAAACAAAGAGTAATTATTGTGTTTACTTATGTTTTCAAAGCAAAATTTCGCAGAATACAGCACAAAAAAAAATCGAATTTTTAAATTATCAATTAATTTATAAATTTATCATTAAATGCCTGTAATAAAGTTTTTATGCATATTACTAGCAACAAAAGAAAATGACAAAAAGAAAATAATTTTTATGAAAAAAAAATGAAATCTATCGGATTTTTTTCCAAATAATATAAAGGTGGTTTAAAAAAAATAAAAGAAATGAAATACAAATTTTTTAATTGGAAAAAAGATTAAGTAAATTTATCAAACCATATAGAAATATTGACGGATTTTGTGTAAAATGACAATTCGTTCTAATTTTTTTTCTTATCCATTAAAATATATTTAATTGAAATAATTAAATTGGTTATAACATATATATATATATATAAAGCTTAAAATCAAAGCAAATAGTTAAGTAACAGAAAAAAAAATTAGGGTTGTTTACTTAATTTGTTCAAATTATAAAATGATCAATCCGAAATTTTGAAAAATTGAAAAAAAAAAGAAAGAGAAGTGATTGTAGAAATTAATATTTGATCAGTGATATGTTAACAAGTATATTATGCATGTATATTTAATTTAATACATGAAGCATTTAGCGAAAGAAAGAAAAAGAGTGAAAAATCTATTTGCTTATCAATAAATAATTAGTTATGTAGTAGAAAAAGGAAAAGTGAAGGGAGTTTAAAAAAAAATTCTTTTTTTAAAAAAAAAATGTTTATGTTTATAAAAAAATGTTTATAAAAAAAAAATAATGAAGAAAATAATCAGCTAAAAAATTAAATTTAAAGGAATACGATTACAACTGCATAAATATTCTAAGATTAAGCTATTCATTAATATAAATCAGCAGAACTTATATGTAGTTAATTAATTAATTAATTATAACGCCTAAACTATAATAAATAGATTAGATGAACAAAAATTTTCGTAAGAGAAATTTACAATACATTAAATTAATAAAAAATGACAATTATCATAACATACTGTAATTTCCAGTTATTTCAAAACAAATTTCAACAAATCATTTATTAATTAAATAATTGTAAAAATTCTGTAATGGCATAATAATTAGTAATAATAATAATAATGATAATAATTGTAATAATAATTAGTAATAATAACAAATAAATAATAATAATAGTACGAAAACAAAAAAAAGAAAAGACAAATTCTTCAAAAAAAAAGGAAAAAACTGAAAAAAAAAATTAAGAACCCGTCGTGGTCGTTCATCGTAATTTTTGGATTGTGTGGGACGTTCCGATAAACTACTTCGATATTTACCACGAGCAAAACTTGATAAACGTTCAATAAATGCGCCTGGTGATTTACTTCGAATCCCTTTCGAATTTTTTCCATTTTCTTTAGATGATGGACGAAATTCGAAATTTGTTGCCGATGTTGTAATAAAACGAGCTGTTTGCTGTTGTTGTTGTTGATCAATATTATCATCAGTATTATTATTGTTATTATGATTATTATTACTATTACCACTGGTAAAATTATGTCCATTTAATTTTGCAGCTTCTTTTACAATATCAGTCATTTTTTCAGCAGTTCGAATACAAAAACGAATAGCATCCGGAATTCGTGTTTTGAGATACAAAAGATTTGAACAGATCTTTTTGATTTTGATTATTGGGAAATATTTCTTGTGCAGTTTACTGCTTAAGCCTTTTTGAAGGATTTAAATCAATTAATGCATTTCTTTTTAAAGTTTCCACTTAAATTTCCCTTCTTTTCGTATACTTTTTTTCTTATTTGCTATTCTTTCGTTTCGAACTATGCTAATTCATTCATTGTTTACTAATTAATTATATTTTGACATTTAAAAAAAATAGTAGAATTTGGAATTTTCTTTATTCCGTACATTTTTTTTCTTTTTATTAATTTTTATTATTTTAAAACTGATCATTATTGCTGTATTGTGTTCTTTATCCTACAACATATATATATATATATATATATTGATATTTAATCTATTGGTGAAAACAACAACAAACAATCAACAAAAGAGAGAGAGAGAGGCAGACAGAGAGAAAACAAAAAAAAGTGGAAATACAAACGAACTGGCTAATAATACTAATAGTAACAGCAAATTTGGTCATTTGACTATTTCATCATTTTATTCTTCAACTTTAACTTCAACTCCTCCTGCTACTATTACTACTATTATTGCTAGTAATACTACTACTACGACTAGTGCTATAATTATCGTTCTAATCTTATCTTACATGAATGAATAAGATAATCTGAAAAAAAAGTTTTTCTTCTTTTTTAAAGAGCTTTAAGTGCAACCTAGTAATAAAACCTAGTAATTTAACCAAAAATAGCTTTAAGTGCAACCTAGTAATAAAACAAATAAGCAAACAACTTTTAAGTATTGTTAAAAATTTTTCGTCAATGAAAATATTAGTAGCAAAGAATAAGAATAAGAAAACAGTATGGTAATTGTAAAATTAAATTTCTCAAATTGAATGAAAATTACAAATTTTCTTTCAACCATTCAATGATTGAAATGAACTGAAATGATACCGGTAGTAGACAAAAGAAACAGCTCATAAAATCGGTGTAAAAAAAATAAAATTTAGTCAGTATGAAATGAAAAGAATATTTCGAATATTTAGATTGAAAAAAAGTGAACAAAAAAAGAAAAAAAAACAGAAAAGTGAAATTTATCACAGATTAGGGAAAAATATTTCGCAAAATTTCAAAACCTACTAATGGATTAAATTTATTGCTAAGTGGAAATATCTTCTCAACAATCTCTTAAATTTTTTAAAAGTCTGAAAAAAAAGGAAAAAAAATTAACGAAAATAAGAAGAAATGCTGCACTTCATTCCCATTCATTTACAACATGAAATTTCGTTTTACTCAAATTACAGAATGAATTGAGGAAAGTTTGAAATGCTCTAATTTTACCACTTTTAGCTGATTTTTTGAAATTAAAAAGATAATTTAAAGTGATAAATCGAAAAAAAAAAATGTTATTGTAAAACTATGCGACAGAAAACAAACAAACAAACAAATAAATGAACAAACAGACAAGCAGAGAACAAACAAACATCACAGGAAAATGAAATATTGAAAATAAAAGAAGGAAAAATTGAAATGAAATTTAATTAATGGGTTACAATTATCGTTATTATCATTACTAACATTACTATTGTATATCAACAATTTTTTTTTACATAAATGATGCACATACATTAAGTTATTTTATTATCTTACATATGTACTTAACTGGCCTTTAAAAAGTTGACAAATCTTGACGAACAGAAAAAAAAGAAAGAAAGAAGAAAATTATTACTAAAGTTTAATATATAAAATGTGCTATTATTTTTGACAAATAATAGCACATTTTAATCTTCTGAATTTCTCAAAAAAAAAAAAAAAAAAACTTAGCATAAAAACAAAATTTAATCCATCATTTTGCTCTATATTATAGAAAATGTCAAAATTTTTTAACATTTATTATTATTAATTATTACTATTATTTATTGTTACTATTACTAATTATTATTATTGCTAATATTATTATCATTACTATTGTTGTTATCCCTATTGTTACTACAAGTGTCGTTATTATTATGAATAACATTACTACTGTTATTATTATTATCGTTATTATTATTTATAGTTATTATTAATTATTATTATTATTATTGTAAAGGTTAAAAAAGAGATAAAAGTGAAAAAAAAGGATCTTTTGAATATGTAATTTCACAATGCTAATACTAATAATGAATAATAACAAATACAAACATATGTTTTTAAATTAGATTTCTTAATTGCTAAAATAGTTGGAAAGATAAGTGGAAATGGATGAGTATTTCACACTACTAAATAGTGTAATAGGAAGTAGAAGAAATTGAAATCGATTTAGGAAGAGTTTAGTCCAAAAGATATACACACACATACACATACACACACACACACACATCAATGATTGAATGAATGGATGAATCCTCGAAATTAACTACTAAAAATTCAAAATTTTCATATTATTAAAATGAAATTATTGGAATTTTTTTTGATGCAAGCATTCATTAAAATAAAATGTTAAAATTTAAAAGATTATTTTAAGAAAAAATCAACTCAAAATATAAATTATTACAAATATAAACGTTTTCAATTGCAATATGATTTTATATTGATATAATTTCTTGATAATTAATCAATAATGCAAAGTGTAAATATAATCTTTTTACTAAAACTTGATAAGAATAAAAATTTGCAAAAAAAAAAAAAATTAAGATAAAAAGGATTTAAAAAAATTTAAATATGATTAATAAAATTTATAAATAGAGAAATATATTTGGTATTTGTTAGTGAAATAATTGAAAATAAAACAATAAATGGTAATTATACGATTTAAAACTTTGCATTATTAAAAGTAAATATTACAAGTCACACATTAGATGAAAGTAAAAATGTTTTGAATAGACAATTGCGCTTTTCCTATCTTTTATCTTTCATTTCTTCCTTCCCCTTTTTTTCTTTTTTTAAATAAACAAGCTAATTTTTCCTTTTTTCCCGCTGTATCAGTTCTTTTGCTAAAAAAATTATTCTGCTAAACAAAGAAAAAAAAAATGATTCCACCCATATTTTGATAGCTTTTGAAATATTTCAGACATTTTTTTTTATTCATTTCTAATATCACTAACCGTTTATTTCATTTTTTTATTTTTATTTATTTTTTTTTTTAAGGAAAAAGAAAAAGGAAAGGAAAAATTATTGCCATCCATTTGAAGCGATGAAATTTCGCGACAAAATTATTAAACGTAATTCTTTCTCTTGTTTTTTGATTGAAATTTAATTCTTAATCATTTCAAATAACTTTAGCTATACATACATATACCTCTGGTAAATTTTTCAAAATAAAAAAAAGCACAAAAAAAAGAAAAACTAAATGTAAGTAAAAGTCTAGTAAACAGAAAAAAAAAACCCATTACTAAGAACCAATTTTTTTTTTTAAAAAAGGCAAAAATAAAATGAAAAACAAAAAAAAAATGAAAATAAAAAGAATATAATGGAAAACAAATAAAATCGTTTGTCAATTGCTTTTCTTAACAAAATCCAAATTTAGTCAATTTTCTTTCCTTTTTTCACTTCTACTAATGAATACTTTTTTGTTTTTCCCCAAAACAATAATTATAGGAAATCTTAAAACAAAAATATTTTTTTCATCTACTGACAAAATGATTGACAATAATAATATCAATGTTAAAGTAATAAAAAAATTGAAAAAAAAAGGATAAAATACAATATATTAAAGATGATACATTTTTTTTTGGTAAAATTTCTAATATTTTTTAAAATTTTTTATCATTTTTATCATCGGTAAACGAAATATTAATAGTATTATCATATTTTCCATATATCATTCTTAGATGTGTGAAAAATTTTAAATACATTAAATTTAAACTGAAATGAAATGGAAAAAAGAGGGGAAAAGAAAGAAATGAATAGAAAAATGAAATAGAAAAAAAAAAGTTTCCGACAGATAATAAATTATTCGTTTTTATTTTTATTTTTATTTGAATAAAAACCATAAGTGATTAAATAAGTGCATTATTCAAAATTAATTAATTTTTGCAAAAATTGGAAGTTGAAATAGAGGAAGAAAAAGAAAGGGAGAGAGAAAGAGAGACAAGGAGTGAAAAAAAAGTAGCAAATGACATATTTTTCGGCTAAATTTTTTCTTAAAAAAGTAGAAAAGTATATATCGAAATGGATAAAAATAGTGAAAGATTGATTAGCTGCAACCAAAGATTTAAATTGAAATGAAAAAAATAAAGAAAAAAGAAGCGGATTTCGTTTTCACTGCGAAGTACGGCAGAATGTTATTTATCAAAAATTTAAGAAGCAAAAAAGCGGAAAGCGAAAAAGACCATAAATGTGGTTGAACAATAAAATGATGATCAAAATTTGATAAATCTTCGTTTTATCAAAAAAAAAAAAATGAAAGAAAAAATTTTTTAATAATTTTTTTGGATGCTGCATACTATATATAAATCGCAATCAAAATATTTGAAGAAAAAATAATTTCTTTCAGTTTTGCCGGAATGATTAAAATTGGTACAAAATTTTTTCGTTCGTTAAATGAATGAAAATCGAAAGTATATTTTCATGATGTAATAAAATGGGTAAAATTATTAATTAACTGATTTAGTTTCTTTTCAACTAAAAATTGGTTCATCTTAATCATTCAAATAATTAAATAGAAATATGGAAAAGATTTAACGGGAGTGTTAGATGACAATATAATCTAGTATTATTATTAACCTGAAAATAAAAATTAACATTTCAAAAATTGATAAAAAATTTAAATGAAAACAATTAACTAATAAAATTGATAAATGATTAATTTCGGTTTGCATTTTCTTCCATTATATATCATATATCTATTCAGCATAATATTAGCGTACAATTAAGTGATGATAAAAGTGTTAAGATGANTAACATTTCAAAAATTGATAAAAAATTTAAATGAAAACAATTAACTAATAAAATTGATAAATGATTAATTTCGGTTTGCATTTTCTTCCATTATATATCATATATCTATTCAGCATAATATTAGCGTACAATTAAGTGATGATAAAAGTGTTAAGATGAAAATAAACAAACGAAAAACAAGTAAAAAACATTTATTGAATTCTTAATGGACAAATTATTTATTTGACATTAAAACAAAAGATATAAATACTATAACATGCAATCAATAAATGTAATTATAATTAATGGATAAATGAAAGTGTGGTAGTTGTGTCAATAATCATTATTTATTATCTTCTTTATCATTCTAATAAAATAAAATTTAATTTCACCTTTCACCTCTTTTTTTCTATTCTACAGATCCACATACAAAACATACATAGGCACACACATACACATAACATGGTAATTTATTATTTTTTATATATACTATGGTAATTTGTCATATATATAATCTATTATATTAAAAACTTTAAATACATACAAATACTCTAAATTATAATTGATATTATAGAAGTGATAAAGGTAATTTAAATTATCATCATTCAATAAATAATGCGGTAAAAGAAGAATGGAAAATGTATTACAATTTAAATTTCAAATGATAAAAAAGGAGACGAAGTTGGAATGGAAGTCAATCTGATGACATAAGTCTGTATTAGTACAAAGGATAACAATACATTGAATCATTTTTACGAAGCATCAAATTTAGCGCAGCACAACCGGTTCCGATGCTGATAATATGGTGAAATACACATGCACACATACATACATACATACATACATACCTGCAATTAATTCATTTATTTAATTACCTAAGAAAAAGAAAAAGAAAATTGCTTATCTGATAATATTAAAACGTTTTTTTTGCTTTTTTTAGAAATGAAATGATTAGAAATTTAAATATTTGCGCGAAAAAAAATTTTTTTTTCGCTAGTTATAAAATATTAATATTCTGTATATAACGATATAAATTTATAAAAAAAAAAATTTCAAATTAAATAAATGTTAGAAAAAAAAAACTGAACGAGCATTTCATATAATAATAACAAATGGAAAATGAAAAAAAAAGACAAATTAAAAAAATTTATCTTTACCATTAAGACATTATCAATTTAATATTATATAAAAAAATTAGTTATCAATTTAATATTATTATTTTTCAATTTTTCTTTCCTTTTTTTTTGTTATGAACTATCTGTTATGAGTTATGAGTTATATATGTTATGAGTTAAAAGTTTTAATTGATGTACTATAAAATAATTTATTTTTCATTTTTTTTTTTGCATTTACATATCAATAAGAAATTATTGGAAGTTTATATGTGCTAATCTAAATAATTAATAGTAAATATTAGAGCAGAAATTTCAAACTATCATTTTCTAATTTCATTTCCTTATTTCGTCCTTTTTTTTAAGGCCTGCAAATTTTCATAACTAAAATAAAGTCTTTATTCGTGTAATGTTTCAAAAAGAAAAGTAAAAAAAATAGGATGATTGATAGAAAGACTATTGAATGGATGAAAAAATGGATTAAAAAAGAAAAAGAATGAATGATAAGAAAATTGATTTTTCTCCCCTTGTTTTTTGTTAAATAAAAAGAGCTAAACTATGAAGTTTCGTTTAGTCTCTCTCTCTCTGTCCCTCTTTTCTTCTCTCTTCCTCTCTCTTGTTCATTTCTGAAAAGTGCCTAGCAGCCAAAATTCTTATACACACACTCACACACATACATATATACATATATATATGTACAGACAAAAACAAAGGTTAAAATTTAAATTCTGATTTATTTCATTTTTTTTAAACGTCCATCGGTAGAAAAAAAGAAAAAAAGCG
The DNA here is from genome assembly GCA_005281725.1 of Wuchereria bancrofti. Taxonomy (NCBI): domain Eukaryota; kingdom Metazoa; phylum Nematoda; class Chromadorea; order Rhabditida; family Onchocercidae; genus Wuchereria; species Wuchereria bancrofti. Next base: position 10,104,361 of record SSBO01000012.1, on the reverse strand, counting down.
AAAAAAAAAACTGAAACAAAATACAAATTACTGAATTATTTGAAGACAAAATGAAATTGACAATAATTTAGAGATGAAAAATTATCGATTAATCGATTAAATCAATTAAGAAAGGACGAAAGAGAAGAATGTTTGCTGTGGTAAAAGAAAACAATTGATGTAGCAATTAATTAATGAAAATTAATGAACAAGTTTTATAAAAATGCCGAAACCAATTGAAAATAAAAACGAAAAATAAAGGAAATAAAATTTGGTATTAATATCTAATAGTAATTAATTTTATTACTTTTATATCATATTGCAGAAAAAGAAACGAATATAACATTAATCATTAAAAACTGTTTCAAGCAAAAGTTTTTGCATAATAAAAGGAAACAAAGAAAAAAAATTTCTCTTTTAAATTATTACAATTAAAATTTAATCAAATAAAAAACCTTTCTAATAGTTAATAAAATTTTCGAAGAAGATTTGCTTATTTTTTCGTTTTTTTTCCTCATAGGAAAATACTTTTACAAATGGTACAAATGATAATAATAAAAGCAAAAAAATTCAAATATTTGTTATTATTGTTAAATGACATTTGCTTTTTTTCTTTTATTTTCTTTTTTTCAATAAGTATCAATACGCAAAGAATAAAAATTAAGCTGATCAATTTGATTAAAATTAAAATAAAGGAAAAAATTTTTTCATTAAGAAATGGTAATATATAATACACTGATCCAATTTCATACTATAAATTGAAAGAAATAATGAATTTAAATGAGAAAAAGATATAATAATGATTGAAGTGTGTAAGAAGAGAGAGAGAAAGGAACACAAGAGAAATAAAGAGAGGTGGAGAAAGAGAGAGAAGTGATGGAATTATAACAAATGAAATTGGAAGTGGGAAACAAGATTTATTGGTCTAATCATTTCCTCTTCATCCTTCTTTATTCATTTTAAATTGCTCACCTTTTTATCATTCATGTTTCAACAGATTAAAATAGCTGATTAATAAGAAGAAGTGGGATTTGTCAAAATTAAACTAGCATTAAGAAAATAATTAAATTCTAATTAAAAAAAGATTAAAATCGTAAAACAAAAAAAAGAGAAAGGTAAAAAACAAAGAAACAAAAAAAACAATTCTTTTTGTGAAAAAAAGGAAGAGATAGAAAGAACGCTTAAAATTAAAATTGATGAAGTGAAGAAATAATCTTTGATCAATTTTTTTTCAAATATTGTTGTTAACTCTTTTTCTCCCTTTTTTCTTATTTTTTTCTATTTTTATTTGGTGTCATTTTCTTCCTCTAATACCGTCTCATCCCATCTTTTTTTTTAAATTCTTTATTTAATATTTCTTACTAAATTCTCGCTTTACTATAGATGTTTGTTGTTGTTTTATTTTCCTACCATTTTATTCAAGTTTTGAAAAATTTAGAAAAAAAATTTTTTTTGATTAACTTCTTATAACAAAAAAAAAAAACAGTAATAATAAACAAAGCATTAAATCTTTTATTAATTATTATGAAAACACTTGTTTTGCTAATAATAAATGAAATATGTATTAATCGATGAAAAAAGGAGCAAATAAAATCATGAAATAAACAAAAATTTAAAATATAAACTAAATAAATAAAAACGAAATGAACAAATAAACAAATAAATAAAACAAGATATACATTATTAAATAATAATGAAGCAAATTTGAACAGATCATAAGAAAGATGGAATGAAAAAGAAAATATGAAAATATACAAAAAAAAAGCAAAAGAAAGCCAATAATGATATTCCCTTATATTAATAATCTTTTATAGAAATGAACTAATAAAAATGTGCCTATTATAATCTTTTATATAAATAATTGATAAAAATTTACCCATTTTATATAAATGAATTGATAAAAATTCACCTGTTACATATATATTTCCTTTTTGGTATTTAAAAATTTTTAAATGATGAAAAAGAAATTGTAGAAGAAAAAAGAAAAAGAAAGCGTAAATATACCAAAATCGATTACAATTTGTGTGAAGAAGCAATTTTGTCACTTAAGTACTTAATCATCCAGTCTTAATTTCTTTTTCCATCATCTCCTTTTCTTTTTTTCCTCCTCCTTTTCATCTTTACCAATAACATTTACCCTACTCAGTCCTACCCTACTCTACAATATCATACTTCATCTTATTTTACCCATTAATTTTGGGAACGTAAAAAAAGGAAGAAAATTGGGAAATAAGATATTTTCTCTTCCTCGCTTTTCTATTTTCTTCCTTTTTTTCTTACCTATTTATAGTCATTACTAAAAAATAAAATTAATTTCAATAACTGTAATAATCTTTAAAATAAAAACAAATTCAGTTAAAAAAAAAGCAAAACACTGAATATGTGTGATAATTAGAATAAATTTTATAGCAGTTAATTATGAAAAGATGAATATATTAATCAGTTAAAATAAAAAAAGAATAAAGATGACAATGAAATTAGAAATAATATTTAAATATATACTCCTTTATCTATATAATATGCTTGTGTGATAATTTGATATATGCGATGATAATTCTACTGGAAGATATTGATTAGTTTGATAGATGTTGCATACTATTAAACTTTCATTTCCCCAGTCATTCGTATCTTTCCTTTGTATTCATTAAAATATGCATATATATATTTCTTCTATTATTATTCCAAATTTATCACAAATTAGCGACAATTGATTTGTAACATTAAAATGATAATGAAGAAAATTCATTTATCATTCTAAAATAAAATAAAGAAAAAGAAATTAAAGAATGAAAGAAATGTTGAGAGGTCCAAATGATAAAAGTTGTTAAATGATATAACGATGGACTGATAAGTTTTACATCACAAACAAACATGAAGAAAGATTTAAAAAAAAAGACAGGAAGAGAGAGACAAAGATAGAGATTTGAAATATTCAAGATAATTGTATGCTTAAAAAAATATTACTAAATTAGAAATGAATGAAGTATGTAAAAGATAATAAATGAAATTAGGAGGGAAGAATTGATAAAAATGAATGAGATAGAGGAAGAAGAGATGGAGAGAAAAAAAAATTTGCGAAATAAAATTTAGAAGTAAAGCATTCACAATTTTTAAAAAAAAAAAAGCTAAACTAAAAACTCAACAATTTTCATTGTAAAAATTACAAATGGTCAATCATACAACAATGAAATAAATGTGAATTGATTATTAAATGAAATATTTGAGGAACAGATGGATTGAGATGATAGGAAATGAATGAATGAAGTGACCATCTGGACAAATGGAAAATAATTTGGGCTACTAATTTGTCCATTATTAAAAATTCAAACTAAAAATGATAAACGAATAAATTACACATTTATTTGTTTATGATTTTAATTATTTCTTAATTTCAATCTTTCTTTTTCTTTCCTTGTTTTTTCTTTCATTTCAAATATTTCTATTCAAATATTAATGATAAGTTCTTTTTTTATCGATTATTATTATTTGAAAGCAAAATAAATGGTGTTTCATTATCGATTACTATTATTATTATCATTATTATTATTTGGTAGCAAAATAAATATTTTGTATTTGATTATATTATGGGGTAAAAATTAATAATGTATTGAAAATTTTCAATAAATAATTGTTCATTTTCATTCATCATTAACAAAAAATGGATATTAACAAAAATAATGGATACAAATTAATTTTACTAATAATTTTTATTTCTCACATATATTCAGCATGGAGCGAACTTATCTCCCAAAAAAGTATTTCTGATTAAAACTGGATCAAAATGTAAGACTTGGACAAAATTAACTTATTATTACTTTTTAAAGTTTCACTAAAAAAATATCATAATTACTACTGATTTGATAGATTTACAGCAATGAAGTAAATCAAAAATGTGATTTTTCTAATTAAACAGACATAAGCGATCATTTGGGATAGTTGCATTACAATTTTTACACTATGTAAAATCTAAATTTTAATTCAATAGTTCCAATTTTGATTTATATAATGTGAAAATATAGTATTTCGAAAATATTTCAGACAAAAAAAAAAGGAAAAACAAAAAGAAAAAGTGTTGTAAAATATAGATTGCAGATGGTTAATGATAATAAATGAGCAGAAAAAAAAGAATTTAAAAGAAAAAGAAATTTTTAATCGTTTTCTTATCTTTGATCAATTTATACAGCAAAATGCAATAACGATTAACCAATGCTTAATAACTTTACAACATGAAATAGAAAATTCTCATTACTATTCTGACAAATTTCACTTGTCAGTAGAATAGTTGAGACATTTGTCCGAAAAACTATGCCATACAAATTACAACCATTCGTAGAGTTTATGATTCACAAATAAAATCAATACTGAATGAATGATTTTAAAGCATTGTAATAATAGCTACGATGTAATTAGTATTATCATCATTATCAGTTAGCTATAAATGAGATTAACTCATCATTATCAGTTAGACATAAATGAAGTTGACTCATCATTATCAGATATAAATGAGATTGACTCAGCATTATCAGTTAAACATAAATGAGATTCACTCATCATTATCATTCGTCTCTTTTGTTATTACTAATATTATTATTACTGTTATTATTAATTATTATTATCATTATTACCACTATTATCATTACTATCGTTATTGTCAGTCATAGTAATCATTATCATTACAATAAACAATTATCGTCAACATCATCATCTTGAACATGATCGATTGCTATTATTACTATTGCAATCTATCACTATTAGGATACTCACTCCCTAACAACGATCAATTTACTATCATTATCGTATCTGATCGCTATCATTATCAATAGCACTATCATCAACACTACACCACCACCAACCATCATCATCGTCGTAAATATCGCGGTCAAACATGATTGTCAAGATTACATCTGATCGCCATAAAATATCACTACTCCTACTAGTAGTAGTACTATCAGTATCATCATCATCACTATCATTTATCATTGCTATCATCATTAACATCGCTAGTGCTGACATTGCTGTCATTAATTGTCAACAGCAGTAGTAATATATTAGTGGGAAAATAAAACAAAAGCTATAGCGAAAAAAGAAAAAAAATAGAAATAGCAAAAAGCAAAATGAATTCTTTGATTGGATGAAGACGAAAGACATATGTAAAATACACAAAGATTGTTGAAAATTGTACATATTTTATTTTACAATCAATGTCTTACACTTTTTTTCTCTTTTTTTACAATAAATGTGAACGTGTAATACACGTAAACAAAAATGTAATGTTACATTAAAATTGAAATATATAAAATTAACTGAAAATGATACTAGAAAATATTCATTTAAAATTTTAATTTGAAAAAGAAAAAAATTATATTCATTAAAGACGATAAAGTCTAATCTATAAACTTATGATAAACTGATAATTGACAGTAATTTTTTAACCGATAGACATATATTGCTGAATAAAGAATGATAAAAATTTTTGATAGAAATAAAAATGAATTAAAGTTTTTTTTTTTTTTTAGAGACAATAATTGAACTAGCGAAAAAGAAAAAGAAACGACGAAAATTTAATAGATGAATTTATCATTATAACAGTTTTCAATATCGTATTGTCATAATGGCTGTATCACATTTAAATAAGATTCTTAATCTCAATTATCGCTTATTGAAATAATAACAGATAATAACGTTTATTTCACACATTAGAGTTTAAATTTGAAAAATCCAACCTAAAAAAATGTTAATTTTTGATTATCAATAAAATCAAACAAAAATTTTCATTCTAACAACTTGAATAAAAAATTTTCATTTAAAATTTCGATTAGTAATTATTAGATAATTAAATAAGCTTTAAGAAAAAAAAATGAAATTTCATGAAAAAATTGAGTATACTAAGCAATGATAATATTAAATATTGAGAAGCAAAAAAAGTCCTTAAAATGAACAAAAGAAAAAACTAGAAAATGAAATTATACATTACATTTCGATTTCTTTCAGCTTTTTTCTTTTTACTTTCTTCTTACGCAAAAATAACTTTTAAAAAATGTAATTTTGGGAGTTAAAAAAAAAAGAAACAAAAAAAAGAAAAGTGGAAAGAAAAATGGTCATTACAAACCATTTCCTAATTTTTTTTTTTTTTTTTT